>OY987225.1:8907209-9189709 GCA_963920705.1 Odiellus spinosus | reverse complement strand
GGAAACTCTTATCGAACGAAGAAAAAAACATCCATAATTTCTATAATTCAGCGTTTTTAGATCATTTTTAGAATTGATAGGCTTCAACAAACAAATACTAGTAAAAATACGCGTTTGAATTTCGCGGCTTCAATCTTATTTCAAATAAAAAACGCTAGGTGGCGACCTTCGTCAGGCTTCCGCTAAAATGGCAGCCAAGCGAACGAACGAATTTGCGCCGAACCCGAAGGCTCGAAATAAATAAAATCGACGAATATTTCGCGGAGAGAATGTTTTACGAGATCATGATAAAGGTTTTAAACTCTCCCGAGTATCTAATTCAATAATCTGTTCGTCAAGCCAGAGCATATAGTCCTAGGAAGTCTGATCCTCGAAAGACCTCGATACTATTAAGGTAAGCCTTGCATCAGTTAAACTGTACCAATTTGATATTTCATATTCTCTCTATTCATATGTAAATGGTAGAACGATTTCCTGAGTTTCATTTTCTTAAAGTATTATTTCATTATTTCTATTTGTGATTTCAAAACTCAGTACGTCGCTCAACCTTTTTTCGTTGAACCTTTTTGATTTCTACGTAGCTAAGTAACACGCTAATCATTTTTCAGAGTTGCGTACGTTGATTTTCTGCTGAATTTTATCACGATTTAAAAGTTGGATACCAGATACCGTAGGAAATTCTACTAGTACCACTGACAGTAAATTTGCTAGGAATGTGAAAGAGATCCCGCAACCAAACTGTTTCTACGCTTAAAATTTAAAAAGCCAAGAATACCGTATAAATAAATGGGATAAAACTACGGAAGTCTCGGTGTATAGATCTAAAATATTTTTCATGACTTTTGGAAAGCTAAATTTCGAAAATATTACTCATACTGCAACCGATTTTGAAGAAGTTGGACATTTATCAAGAATTGCCATGTTTCGTCACAAAATACCCGTGTCACACGCAAACATTAATAATTTTGCAAGGGCAATTAAAACTTCTAGCTAAGTATGTTGAATTTATCCGTAAACTTGTTTTTGAAATATATTTCCTGAATTAAATTTTTTTTCCGTGTTAATTGTAAAATCTGTACCTAAGCCGGTTTAATAATTCTTGTATCAGTGAATAAAATGTACTTTGTGTAACATTAATGCGAATCAGTTTGAATAAAAACAATTTGAATGAAATCCATATTATCGCTTGCTTTTTCAACCTCTTACATATGGCATTACAACTATTTCTACTGTTCCTTTCTAAGCACTCTCTCCGTCGCATTTGTAGTCTGTAAATACATCCTTATTTCAAATTAAAACTAAAGAATCAATTTTTATATTAAATACTTCAATATTGTCGGTGTGGATTAGGCTAAATAAGAGTTTAGTGGTTACACATTCATACTTGAAAATCCTTCATCTTTAGCCTCGTTTTAAATCAAAGTTTCATAGCTAGTTCAATAATTATTAAATAGTTTAGAATGGCTTTAAATAAAATAAGCTTTCTTTTCTGTTTCTTTAATTTTTTTCTTATTTAAATGAATTCCAAGGATCCTATAAATCCGAATGAAAATGAAATAAAACTTTGTAAAACGTTTTCATTTTAGAGCTAAGCCTAACGAAAAAAGTTTTTTTTTTATCGAAAGTACGGTTTTTACCGTTTTTGGAGTTATCGTACTAATCCTTATCGTAAATCGAGCGCGCGAGTTGGAGAATACAGATTTAGCGAACGATCGATAAGGTCCCGCCCGGTAAAGTTATCACTTATCGTTTACGGTAAAATCCTGAAAAGTTAGAGAATTGCCCCCAATTCCTTTTAAAATCGATAAAAATAGGCCAAATTGGATAATTTCTTTTAAAATCGATAAAAATACGACAAATCGGATAAAACCTTTGAAAATCGATAAAAATAGGCCAAATCGGATAAAACCTTTTAAAATCGATAAAAATAGGCCAAATCGGATAATTCCTTTTAAAATCGATAAAAATAGGCCAAATCAGATAAAACCTTTTAAAATCGATAAAAATAGTCCAAATCGGATAATTCCTTTTCAAATCGATAAAAATAGGCCAAATCAGATAAAACCTTTTAAAATCGATAAAAATAGTCCAAATCGGATAAAACCTTTTAAAATCGATAAAAATAGGCCAAATCGGATAATACCTTTTAAAATCGATAAAAATAGGCCAAATCGGATAATTCCTTTTAAAATCGATAAAAATAGGCCAAATCAGAATTTCTTTTAAAATCGATAAAAATAGGCCAAATCGGGTAAAACCTTTTAAAATCGATAAAAATAGGCCAAATCGGATAATTCATTTTAAAATCGATAAAAATAGGCCAAATCAGATAAAACCTTTTAAAATCTATAAAAATAGGCCAAATCGGATAATTCCTTTTCAAATCGATAAAAATAGGCCAAATCAGATAAAACCTTTTAAAATCGATAAAAATAGTCCAAATCTGGATAAAACCTTTTAAAATCGATAAAAATAGGCCAAATCAGATAAAACCTTTTAAAATCGATAAAAATAGTCCAAAACGGATAATTCCTTTTCAAATCGATAAAAATAGGCCAAATCAGATAAAACCTTTTAAAATCGATAAAAATAAACCAAAACGGATAAAACCTTTTAAAATCGATAAAAATAGGCCAAATCGGATAATTCCTTTTAAAATCGATAAAAATAGGCCAAATCGGATAAAACCTTTTTAAATCGATAAAAATAGGCCAAATCGGATAAATCCTTTTAAAATCGATAAAAATAGGCCAAATCGGATAATTCCTTTTAAAATCGATAAAAATAGGCCAAATCAGATAATTTCTTTTAAAATCGATAAAAAGAGGGCAAATCGGATAAAACCTTTTAAAATCGATAAAAATAGGCCAAATCGGATAAAACCTTTTAAAATCGAAAAAAATAGGTGAAATCGGATAAATCCTTTTTAAATCGATAAAAATAGGCCAAATCGGATAAAACCTTTTAAAATCGATAAAAATAGGCCAAATCGGATAAAACCTTTTAAAATCGATAAAAATAGGCCAAATCGGATAATTCCTCTTAAAATCGATAAAAATAGGCCAAATCAGATAAAACCTTTTAAAATCTATAAAAATAGGCCAAATCGGATAATTCCTTTTCAAATCGATAAAAATAGGCCAAATCTGATAAAACCTTTTAAAATCGATAAAAATATTCCAAATCTGGATAAAACCTTTTAAAATCGATAAAAATAGGCCAAATCAGATAAAACCTTTTAAAATCGATAAAAATAGTCCAAAACGGATAATTCCTTTTCAAATCGATAAAAATAGGCCAAATCGGGTAAAACCTTTTAAAATCGATAAAAATAGGCCAAATCGGATAATTCCTTTTAAAATCGATAAAAATAGGCCAAATCAGATAAAACCTTTTAAAATCTATAAAAATAGGCCAAATCGGATAATTCCTTTTCAAATCGATAAAAATAGGCCAAATCAGATAAAACCTTTTAAAATCGATAAAAATAGTCCAAATCGGATAATTCCTTTTCAAATCGATAAAAATAGGCCAAATCGGATAAAACCTTTTAAAATCGATAAAAATAGGCCAAATCGGATAAAACCTTTTAAAATCGAAAAAAATAGGTGAAATCGGATAAATCCTTTTTAAATCGATAAAAATAGGCCAAATCGGATAAAATCTTTTAAAATCGGTAAAAATAGGCCAAATCGGATAAAACCTTTTAAAATCGATAAAAATAGGCCAAATCGGATAAAACCTTTTAAAATCGAAAAAAATAGGCCAAATCGGATAATTCCTTTTAAAATCGATAAAAATAGGCCAAATCAGATAAAACCTTTTAAAATCTATAAAAATAGGCCAAATCGGATAATTCCTTTTCAAATCGATAAAAATAGGCCAAATCAGATAAAACCTTTTAAAATCGATAAAAATAGTCCAAATCTGGATAAAACCTTTTAAAATCGATAAAAATAGGCCAAATCAGATAAAACCTTTTAAAATCGATAAAAATAGTCCAAAACGGATAATTCCTTTTCAAATCGATAAAAATAGGCCAAATCAGATAAAACCTTTTAAAATCGATAAAAATAAACCAAAACGGATAAAACCTTTTAAAATCGATAAAAATAGGCCAAATCGGATAATTCCTTTTAAAATCGATAAAAATAGGCCAAATCGGATAAAACCTTTTTAAATCGATAAAAATAGGCCAAATCGGATAAATCCTTTTAAAATCGATAAAAATAGGCCAAATCGGATAATTCCTTTTAAAATCGATAAAAATAGGCCAAATCAGATAATTTCTTTTAAAATCGATAAAAAGAGGGCAAATCGGATAAAACCTTTTAAAATCGATATACGGGGAAGTATCAGTCTTTTTAAAAAAACTAAGTTAATTTAATTTATATTTAACCATGGTCAATAAATTTAATATTAAAAAAAAACATATACTATTTACACAAAGACGTCCCTTCAAATGAGAAGAGTGAACCAAGCGAATGTCGTTCTTCGGAATTCACAAGGCCTTCAATCCACTCGCTTTTAAAGTGCCCGACCCTAAAAGAAATAAATACACTAGCGTGTTGGAGTCCACAAAATACAAAATAATTTGGAAAAACAGGACTAAACTGAAATTTCGGTAGCGGAAAAATATGGAAAATGTTCCGGAAAAATATGCCTTAGTCATTTTCCGTAAAGCCTTATTTATGGATAACCTCTTTTTCATAGTCCATGCGAACGTTAATTTTCTCATTGTCTTTATATAACTTGATTCAAAAGACACGCATATTTATACTTTTTCATGTATATTTCGGAAAGGTGTCTTTTTCAAACGAACGGCATTTGCTCGGTACTACTTGTTGGTTTTTCAGTAATAATTTTTTTCGATGCAGTTTTAGCTAAGAAATCGTTTAAAACTGCTCCGGACGCTCTACGAACACTATAACAGACGCTATTGCCAATTATGTAGTTTTGGTCGGCCATTTTCCAAGACGGCGTCGAAAGCACACGAAGAAGAGTTGGGGAGACTTCACCACGTGAAAGAACGCCCCAAAATACATAAGAAACCGATGAGAAAAATTCTCAATTAATTCTAGGTACACGAGAAATTTGAGCTAAAGAGACTGTACTATATCCTATTTAACCTTAAATAAAATATTTTTGTAAATATTCAGCATTCGACGTCCAAAAACAGAACCCGCTATTATAAATGCTTTTATACGAAAACACCCTTTTGGAAGTGCGCAAATGAGAACTGCTCTGTTGACAAAACTGCGCTTTTGAGAAACTGCTCTTATGGGAACTGCGCTTATGGCTACATACCAGATGTTAATCACATCGATATTAGTGATAGTTCCTCTGACGAGGAACTCCAAATTGCCATAAATTAATATCCTATTTACAAGGTTCGAATAAAACCTAGAATTAGCTCATCTTCCAAGAGAAATATCATAGCAAACATTAACAAAACGGCACATGAAGATGATTTGTGGAGATTTTAAGACGACTATAAACCCAGCTTTAGATATAGAGAAATATCCTCTCCCTAAAACAGAGGATATATTTGCAACACTGGCTGGCTGCAAATATTTTTCTAGATTGGATCTGAAAGATGCCTATAATCATAAACATTAAACTTATTTTTTTCCATGGTATTATTGTACTATGATAATTTTAATAAAGAGAAACCACATGGAAGGAATACTATTTTATTGGGTGTAAATGGCCCGCAATAAAAACAGAGAGCTTTCGGCTCGAGAGCCTTTATCAATCTAACAATATGAACTTAAAATCTATACAGAGGTAAATTTTTAGTTGTCACGTGAGTCAGCCTATTTTTTTAAACCGATTGAAATGCTTATCATTTAATACCCCCCCCCCCCCATAATCCAGATTCTTCACATCCTTCGTCTAAATTTAACTCCCCCTGCTTTTTAATAAATAAACCCTCTATGAACTTCCGCTTATAATACCCATTTTCATTATATAAGATTTTTATGCTATTGAGGTCAACATTATGACCTAAACCCTCCAACATGTGTTTCGCCAAACCATTATTTATATCACCTTTTTTATACAGTTTTGGTGTTCTTTAAAACGTTCTCCCAGGGTTCTTTTTGTTTCCCCGATATATTTTTTACCACATTATCATGCATATAATCAGTTGGTGCTAAATGAAGATTCAAGAGACGTAACAGTTATTAACACCACGCTTGGTCTATATCGGTACACAAGACTACCATTTGGCATCGCTTCGGCCTCAGCAATATTTCAGCGGCACATTGAAATGCTGTTTCGAAACAAAAGAGGAGTCTCACCGTTTCATGACGATATCCTGTTAGTTCCTATCTTAACCGCTAGAGAGGGCAATTTCGACTTGTTTCTCGGCCGTTTTACAATTTTGAGATTTTTCCTCTCTCCCCGCGCGAAAGTTGTGACGACACAACTCTCAGACCTTCAGTTCATTCGTTATATGCCCGGTTGTAAACTTGAAGCATGATTTACCTGTGGTAATATTTATCCTTTCTTTAGCATGAAAGGGGTTTGCGGTTCTCGGTACGCGATGCTGCCAGGAAATCTGGCAGGCCCCTTTCATCAAAAGCAAGGAGCCGTGTGTTAGGTCAACTGACCTTACAACATCGGCTGATTCATTTGGCTTCATCTCAAACTTTCTAGTTGCTCCAAATGACAAGGAAGCGATTACTGAATGAACCCCTTTTTCATCATCGGCTGCCACCCTACGCTGTCTTTACCATCTCTGTATAAATTTACAACAGCCGCGTTAAACTTACACTTGCAATGGTTTTGAACTGCCTCCCTTAACTGCTCAAAGATTTTAGGCCATACGGGCAATGACTTATGGCATGTTTTCCCATAGGAATACCTAAAAAAAGATTTATCATCGCATATGTAAAAATCTTGTCTCGGTAATCTCTCGTTTTTCTCGAAGAGCCCCAAAAATTGATCACCCAGGTTTTTCATACTGATTTTTGTGGCAAATTCTGGGTAAAATTCCACCATGGCGCCTCTTCCCAAAATCCTAACTCCAGGGTGTATTTCTTCTTTCCATGTAAAAAAAATTCAATTATATTAGGCATTATTTTGGTTTATATATTTGGACTATATAACTTTTGTTTATAATTATATTTTTATTAGGCCTATTTTACTAGCACCTGAGCTATTAGATAGGTCTATCTAGCATGAATAAAAAAACCAAGAGATACCAAAAATTCATTTCAATAGTTTTTATTAAATTTATATTTATAAAATTTATCTTTGTAGATCGTCGCCTGCAATGAAAACCAAGTAAATCAATTAAAGGGGTTAATTCCTTATGGATCCTGTTAAGCCTAATTTCTAACTAAATATTTTTGGTTATTTTTAATTATTCGGCTTCATTCTCCCTTTAAAAAAAGAAGGTATGATTTTTACCTGCGGTGGCCCCTTGAATGATGGCGGCTTCGGCGGCCCCTTGAATGATGGCGGCTTCGGCGGCCCCTTGAATGATGGCGGCTTCGGCGGCCCCTTGAATGATGGCGGCTTCGGTGGCCCCTTGAGCGATGGCGGCCCGTTGAGTGGCGGCGACGGCCCCAAGACTGGCGGCGGTGGTGCCCAGTGCCACTGGATTGGCGGCGGTGGTGCCCAGTGCCACTGGATTGGCGGCGGTGGTGCCCAGTGCCACTGGATTGGCGGCGGTGGTGCCCAGTGCCACTGGATTGGCGGCGGTGGTGCCCAGTGCCACTGGATTGGCGGCGGTGGTGCCCAGTGCCACTGGATTGGCGGCGGTGGTGCCCAGTGCCACTGGATTGGCGGCGGTGGTGCCCAGTGCCACTGGATTGGCGGCGGTGGTGCCCAGTGCCACTGGATTGGCGGCGGTGGTGCCCAGTGCCACTGGATTGGCGGCGGTGGTGCCCAGTGCCACTGGATTGGCGGCGGTGGTGCCCAGTGCCACTGGATTGGCGGCGGTGGTGCCCAGTGCCACTGGATTGGCGGCGGTGGTGCCCAGTGCCACTGGATTGGCGGCGGTGGTGCCCAGTGCCACTGGATTGGCGGCTGTGTTTCCAAGACTGGCGGCGGCGGTGTTCCCAAGACTGGCGGCGGTGGTGCCCACTGGATTGGCGGCCCATTGAGTGGTGGTGGCCCCTGGATTGGTGGCGGCAATGGCCCATTGAGCGGTGGCCCCTGGATTAGCGGCGGCGGCGGGGGCCCATTGAGCGGAGGCCCCTGGATTAGCGGCGGCGGCGGCGGGGGCCCATTGAGCGGTGGCCCCTGGATTGGCGGCGACGGTGGCCCCTGGATTGGCGGCGGCGGGGGCCCATTGAGCGTTGGACCCTGGATTGCCCCCTCCCCCCCCCACCTGTCCGTGCGCAGGGTGGGGGTAGTGTCCCATCCTTGTCGTGGTTTGGGGGCCCGAGTTCTAGGATCCGTCCTAGTTCCGCGAATTGGAACACGGCCGTCTCGCCCACACCCGGCCGACTCGCAGGGACCGAACTGGGCCCTGGCAGCCCCTCTGCCTTTGAGTCGGTCTTGCTGGGTCACAGTTACATTACTGGGGCCGTATGGCACTGCTGTGTGGGTTCTCGCTCTTTGGCCTTGTTTCCCGTTCCGGGCACGGGTTCGCGTGCGGCACTTTAGTGACAAATGATGTAGCCGCACGGATTGGCGGGGGTGTAGTGTACTAGTTTACGGAGGACCCCTTTAACAATCAAACCTGATGGCCCCTGGATTGGCGGCGGCGATGACCCATTGAGCGGTGGCCCCTGGATTTGGCAGGGTGTGATATCCGTGAATAGTGATGATCGTGTGTCCGAAACCGATGTCCACTTCGGATTCGAGAGGTTTTCCATTTAATTTGCAAGTTATAGTTTGAGGAGGTGGAATGATGTCATCCTCAACGAGTTGATTTACTTTGTCCTTTGGCTTGTTTTTGTCCGGGCGAGATGTGTCGGTCAAATGGTAAACTGGACAGTCATATTCGTCGATAACTTGAGAGTCTTTGTTTTGTATGTGGTTTCCTCGTGGTGTAAACTTTTTCTTCGGTCCAGAGCCTGATTGAGCAGTTTGATTGTTTAGACAGCCTCTAGCGATATGGCCAATTTTCTTACATCTTGCGTAAGTTTCTTTAAGGTGCGGGCAATCTGCGCTCTTATGCCCTGTAATGGCACAGCGTATGCAGGTGTTATCGTCTACCCTAAAACGTCCATTTACGACTTTGCCTTTCGGTTTTGGAATCGTGTTGCTAGTGTTTCCATCTTTGTAATTGTTTCCATTATGATGAGGAGTTTGAGGATTTTTACGGTCCCTATTTTGTCGCTGGTATTGATTTATTTGGTTAATACCTGTAGAAGACGATTCTCCCTTTCCATTGTTTTTATGGAGGATTTGGGTGTTGCGTGTAGCATTTTCCATAGCGATTAAGGTTTTCGTAGCGCTTGCCAAAGTGAGTTTTGTATCCTTTGTTTCTTCCTCGGCGAATAAGCGTTGCTGCATTCCTTCGTGATTAAAGCCGCAGACTAATCTGTCCAGAATTAATTCTTCTACGATTGCTGCTGGAAATTTGCAGTTTTTCGTTAACTTTCTGAGCTCGGTGATGAACATTTGTACTGTTTCACCCTGTTGGCGCATGCGGCTGTTGAAATGATAACGCTCTATTATTCGGGATGGTGGCGGATCATATTGTTGGCCCAAAGAAATCTTCAATTCTTCGTACGTTTTCGTTGCTATATCTTCTGGATGGTATAGTTCGACGAGAAAATCATGCGTAGCTGCAGAGAGAGCTGTACGTAAAATACCTGCTTCCTTCCCAGGTTTGGGCGAATCGGTGATTTCATTTGCGATGAAATACGCTTCCAGTCTTGGTATATATTTTGGCCAAGAATCCATAGTGGAATCGAACGTTGGTAAAATGCCATGTTTCTTGGTCAGATTGAGTCTATTGGCCTTGCTTGTTATTACGTTTTATTTTCAACGTTGTAGTAAAATAATATCGAATTCTTCCCGCGTGTAGGATGTTGAATTGATAATTGAAACGTTATTTCTTCTTACTATGTTTGTTGTAATGATGAAATCAGGTTTTCCAAAAACATGTGGTGTTGTTCCAAACGTGTGACTTTCTTGAACTTGGCTGAGTGTAGCCTGCTGTGTTAAGCGCTGGTTTCTTTTTCTTTTTAACTTCGTGGGAAATCTTTTTAATTCTTACTGAATTCGAGTTATGGAATTTCAGACAGATCTCATCTCCGTCGCCATTTGTAATGTTTATATCGATAGATAAGACATTATTTACTATTAATTACTCGTTTATTACTGCTAGTTAAAAGGGTTAAAAGATGTTACATGTGACTGCCTCTGCTGAGGTCTAGGAAAGGAGTGCCTGATTCCAGGTGCTCTCTCCCTTAGGGGGGTAGAGAGTTTACTCTCTGAGATACTAACGCCATCTATACATAGTATATATATATATATACCACAAGTTCTTATAGAAGGAAGGAATACCGGACAACGCCGACCTTCTTGAGAATGTTTGCGTCCACAGTTTTCTCGAAAGATTCCCGGCTGGAAATTTTACATTCATACATGACAGATCCCCTATCCATACATCAAGAGTCGCGACGAATACATAGCAAAGACTAAGCCAAGACCATGGTTTCGAGGCAACACATTCTTGATTGTTAAGTTTTTTTTTCTCAGCGTAAGTTAGCTTTTAAAATTTTAGATAATGGATTGGTCCTCAAAAGGATGTGACTTGAGCCCGATTGAAAACGTGTGGGCTGAGATGGTAAGAAGCGTGAACCATGAAAATGTTCACAACCCTGATGAACTCTTCGAAGCTGTTGAACACGCTTGGCGTGATTTAAAACTGCACGAAGATCTGTGGCGGTCATATCACGAATCACTGCCGAGTAGGATGAGGGAGGTTGGCGATAAAAGGGGCTATTGGTCGCATTATTAATTTTTGAATTCAAAATATATCCTAATAAAATTAAATTCATGAACTGTTAAGTTAAGTATTTTTGAACTTTACTTCCAGCGTTCCCAATAATTAACATTAAGGAGTAATAATGTAGTTTCTTTTCAAGTTGGGCAGCGTTGGTTGTATCGTAATAGCAAACAAATTGAGAAAATGTTTTGTTTCTGAGCGGCATACTTATTTAAGTCTTGAGCATCTTGTTATAACGCAATTCTTCTTTGCTTTGAACTTGTTTTGCAAATTCCCGAAATTATTTGGTCATTTTCTCATTATGTTATTTTCGCGGGGGTCCACTTTTTATCACGCGAATTTCGTTCACGAATGAAAATTATATTAATTTTGATAGAATATTATACAAGAGTCTTGGAGCTCTAGAAAAAGACCTACTTGACCGTGCTAGCATATATACAAATATACAAAAACGTTGTTTTGCTTCGCACTTCAAAAAAGTGCATTTATAGGTAAGAATTTCAAACCCGTGAAGGGACAGAAATTATAAATTCACAGTGAAAGAAATATGAAAGTCACAGTCTAAGAAATCATAAAGCTATAAGTATTATACAAAAACGTTGTTTTTGCTTCGCACTTCAAAAATGTGCATATTCAAAGGTTAGAATTTCAAACCCGTGAAGGGACAGAAATTATAAATTCACAGTGAAAGAAATATGAAAGTCACAGTCTAAGAAATCATAAAGCTATAATTATAATAATTAATATGAATAAAAAATTTACAAAAAAATGACGTATAAATTCGGCCTATCGAAACTTTTACTTATGTAGATTTAATGATTAGAAACTTTATAAAGAGGCGAATGTTTCCTTTTACTAACTGAAAACTGCAACCATCCATCCTAACAACTAAACATTTTAAAAACGCGGGCAGTAACTATTTGGTATTATGCTATTCTACCTTTCCACGCATAGTTGGCTTTTAGTTACCCTTACCAAGAGTGAATTCTACAACAGAATGATTTCTGCATAATTAAAAGTTTCGATAGGCCGAATTTATACGTCATTTTTTTGTAAATTTTTTATTCATATTAATTATTATAATTATAGCTTTATGATTTCTTAGACTGTGACTTTCATATTTCTTTCACTGTGAATTTATAATTTCTGTCCCTTCACGGGTTTGAAATTCTAACCTTTGAATATGCACATTTTTGAAGTGCGAAGCAAAAACAACGTTTTTGTATAATACTTATAGCTTTATGATTTCTTAGACTGTGACTTTCATATTTCTTTCACTGTGAATTTATAATTTCTGTCCCTTCACGGGTTTGAAATTCTTACCTATAAATGCACTTTTTTGAAGTGCGAAGCAAAACAACGTTTTTGTATATTTGTATATATGCTAGCACGGTCAAGTAGGTCTTTTTCTAGAGCTCCAAGACTCTTGTATAATATTCTATCAAAATTAATATAATTTTCATTCGTGAACGAAATTCGCGTGATAAAAAGTGGACCCCCGCGAAAATAACATAATGAGAAAATGACCAAATAATTTCGGGAATTTGCAAAACAAGTTCAAAGCAAAGAAGAATTGCGATATAACAAGATGCTCAAGACTTAAATAAGTATGCCGCTCAGAAACAAAACATTTTCTCAATTTGTTTGCTATTACGATACAACCAACGCTGCCCAACTTGAAAAGAAACTACATTATTACTCCTTAATGTTAATTATTGGGAACGCTGGAAGTAAAGTTCAAAAATACTTAACTTAACAGTTCATGAATTTAATTTTATAAGGATATATTTTGAATTCAAAAATTAATAATGCGACCAATAGCCCCTTTTATCGCCAACCTCCCTCATCCTACTCGGCAGTGATTCGTGATATGACCGCCACAGATCTTCGTGCAGTTTTAAATCACGCCAAGCGTGTTCAACAGCTTCGAAGAGTTCATCAGGGTTGTGAACATTTTCATGGTTCACGCTTCTTACCATCTCAGCCCACACGTTTTCAATCGGGCTCATGTCACATCCTTTTGAGGACCAATCCATTATCTAAAATTTTAAAAGCTAACTTACGCTGAGAAAAAAAACTTAACAATCAAGAATGTGTTGCCTCGAAACCATGGTCTTGGCTTAGTCTTTGCTATGTATTCGTCGCGACTCTTGATGTATGGATAGGGGATCTGTCATGGATAATTGTAAAATTTCCAGCCGGGAATCTTTCGAGAAAACTGTGGACGCAAACATTCTCAAGAAGGTCGGCGTTGTCCGGTATTCCTTCCTTCTATAAGAACTTGTGGTATATATATATATATATACTATGTATAGATGGCGTTAGTATCTCAGAGAGTAAACTCTCTACCCCCTTAGGGAGAGAGCACCTGGAGTCAGGCACTCCTTTCCTAGACCTCAGCAGAGGCAGTCACATGTAACATCTTTTAACCCTTTTAACTAGCAGTAATAAACGAGTAATTAATAGTAAATAATGTCTTATCTATCGATATAAACATTACAAATGGCGACGGAGATGGGATCTGTCTGAAATTCCATAACTCGAATTCAGTAAGAATTAAGAAGATTTCCCACGAAGTTAAAAAGAAAAAGAAACCAGCGCTTAACACAGCAGGCTACACTCAGCCAAGTTCAAGAAAGTCACACGTTTGGAACAACACCACATGTTTTTGGAAAACCTGATTTCATCATTACAACAAACATAGTAAGAAGAAATAACGTTTCAATTATCAATTCAACATCCTACACGCGGGAAGAATTCGATATTATTTTACTACAACGTTGAAAATAAAACGTAATAACAAGCAAGGCCAATAGACTCAATCTGACCAAGAAACATGGCATTTTACCAACGTTCGATTCCACTATGGATTCTTGGCCAAAATATATACCAAGACTGGAAGCGTATTTCATCGCAAATGAAATCACCGATTCGCCCAAACCTGGGAAGGAAGCAGGTATTTTACGTACAGCTCTCTCTGCAGCTACGCATGATTTTCTCGTCGAACTATACCATCCAGAAGATATAGCAACGAAAACGTACGAAGAATTGAAGATTTCTTTGGGCCAACAATATGATCCGCCACCATCCCGAATAATAGAGCGTTATCATTTCAACAGCCGCATGCGCCAACAGGGTGAAACAGTACAAATGTTCATCACCGAGCTCAGAAAGTTAACGAAAAACTGCAAATTTCCAGCAGCAATCGTAGAAGAATTAATTCTCGACAGATTAGTCTGCGGCTTTAATCACGAAGGAATGCAGCAACGCTTATTCGCCGAGGAAGAAACAAAGGATACAAAACTCACTTTGGCAAGCGCTACGAAAACCTTAATCGCTATGGAAAATGCTACACGCAACACCCAAATCCTCCATAAAAACAATGGAAAGGGAGAATCGTCTTCTACAGGTATTAACCAAATAAATCAATACCAGCGACAAAATAGGGACCGTAAAAATCCTCAAACTCCTCATCATAATGGAAACAATTACAAAGATGGAAACACTAGCAACACGATTCCAAAACCGAAAGGCAAAGTCGTAAATGGACGTTTTAGGGTAGACGATAACACCTGCATACGCTGTGCCATTACAGGGCACAAGAGCGCAGATTGCCCGCACCTTAAAGAAACTTGCGCAAGATGTAAGAAAATTGGCCATATCGCTAGAGGCTGTCTAAACAATCAATCTGCTCAATCAGGCTCTGGACCGAAGAAAAAGTTTACACCACGAGCAAACCACATACAAAACAAAGACTCTCAAGTTATCGACGAATATGACTGTCCAGTTTACCATTTGACCGACACATCTCGCCCGGACAAAAACAAGCCAAAGGACAAAGTAAATCAACTCGTTGAGGATGACATCATTCCACCTCCTCAAACTATAACTTGCAAATTAAATGGAAAACCTCTCGAATCCGAAGTGGACATCGGTTTCGGACACACGATCATCACTATTCACGGATATCACACCCTGCCAAATCCAGGGAAGTTAGAGACTTTTACACCAAACCTACGTTCCTATTCCGGAAACAAAGTAGAAATTCTTGGCAGACTGAAGGTAGAGGGCGAACACAACGGTCGACACGCCTCTTTACCAATCTTGATCGTAAATGGTCCAGGACCTAACCTGTGTGGAAGAAAATGGATTTTCTCAAATATTAACATCCTTCCCACGATAAACAGCATCAATCCAATCACGTTAAAAACTTCAGGCAAGAATGAAACCTCGGAAATTACCCTAGAAGGTATATTGGAGAAAAACAAAGCCATTTTCACTCCAGGAGTGGGTAAACTTCAAGGAATACAAGCTCAACTCCACGTAAAAGCTGATGCCATACCGATCTTCTGTAAGGCAAGCTCTATTCCTTACTCTCGGACAACCGCAGTTGAAAAAGAACTAAGACGCATGGAAACTGAAGGGATTATTGAAGAAATCCACTACTCAGAATGGGCATCGCCTATCGTTCCAGTACAAAAGGCTGATGGAAAAATTCGTATTTGTGGAGATTTCAACTCCACACTCAATCCCCAACTCAACGTAGACAAATACCCTTTACCCAAACCAGAGGACTTATTCGCCCAACTGGCAGGTTGTCGTCACTTTTCGACTCTGGACTTACGAGAAGCTTACAACCAAATTGAATTGGATGAAAACTCACGACAATATGTCGTCATCAATACTCCATTCGGACTTTTCCGATTCACACATCTAACTCAAGGAGTAGCATCTTCTTCAGCTATTTTCCAGCGAATCATGGAAGTATTGCTCCGTGGACAAAAAAGAGTTCTTCCTTTTCAAGATGATATCTTACTCAGAGGCGAAACCGTAAAGGACCACTTACTACAATTGGACGGGACACTATCGATCTTTCAGAGGTCCAATCTCAAACTAAACAGGGATAAATGAAAGTTTTATGTATCACAAGTGGACTTCTTGGATCATACCTTAGACGCAGCCGGGTTACACCCACAAAACTCCAAAATGCAAGCTATAATGGGCGCGCCGACTCCTCAAAATCTCGAAACACTTCGCTCCTTCTTAGGACTCCTAAACTACTATGCGAGATTTCTACCAAATAATTCAACGCGGTTGGCGCCGCTTTATGATCTACTCCAGAAATCATCTAAATGGAATTGGGGTACGGAACAAGCCACGGCTTTCCAAGAAGCCAAAAACACGCTTCAAAATTCTAGCATCCTAGTACACTATGACGTAACTAAATAGGTGATACTCGCATGCGATGCCTCTCCTGTAGGGGTTGGTGCCGTCATTTCACATGAAGTTGATCACCAAGAACAACCCATCGCTTTGACAAAAGCGGAGAGAAACTATTCGCAACTTGACCGGGAAGCCCTCTCTATCATATTTGGTGTAAAGAAATTTCGCGATTATATCTACGGCAAGAAATTTATTCTCATAACGGACCACCAACCGTTAGTCACGCTCCTAGCTGCCAATAAACAAGTACCGCAACTAGCAGCAGCGCGCCTTCAACGATGGGCACTTCTCTTAGCAGCTTACACCTACGAAATTAGGTACAAGAAAGGTTCTACCCATCAAAACGCAGACACGCTTAGCCGATCACCAATCCCGCATGATCAAGAGGACACACCTGCATCAGCAAAGTATGTTTTCCTCATTCAAGACATAACATCAGGACCATTAACAGTCCTAGAGTTAAACAATCTCACATTGGCCGATGAGGAACTTCAGCAACTTCACGAAAACATGCGAAAATATTGGCCATCAACCAACATCGAAAATAATATGAAACCATATTATCGCAGAAGAACTGAACTTTCGAATTTTAACAACATCCTATTATTGGGAAACAGAGTTATAATCCCCAAAAGTCACCGCCAAACACTTATCAGAGCTTCACAGTGCCCATCAGGGAATAGTAAAAATGAAAGCTACATCATGTGGCCGAACATTGATAGTGATATAGAATCATTGGCAAACTCATGCAAATCCTGCCAACAGGAATCGCAAATGCCAAACGCAAAATACACACCATGGGATCAATCAACAACTCATGCAGACTTCGCCGGCCCTCTGGAAGGAAAATTCCTACTCATCTTTGTATATTCATTCTCTAAGTGGATAGAAGTGGAAATCACGCGTACCACCAGCACGGAAGGGGTAACATCGTTTCTCACAAAACATATAGTAAGATTAGGCGTAATGCAAACCCTTGTTACGGACAACGGCACGTGTTTTACTAGTAGAGATTTCAAAACCTTCATGGCGCACAACGGAATTAAACATTTGCTTACAGCTCCTTATCATCCCGCCTCAAACGGACAGGCTGAAAGAAGTGTAAGAACCGTAAAAACTAGTTTACGAAAATTATCGGGAGATTTCAATGAAGTCACTAAAATTATAGACCTGGGCCTGGAAAGTTTCCGCACTGGCAATTTGGAAACTCGATTAGCCATGATCCTTATGAATCATCGTCGAGCTCCGGTCAATCGGTCTTAGAAGGAAAACCCCATTCGATATTATGTATGGAGGTCGCACGATTCTTACACGCCTTGATTTATGCAACCCTCTCAAAATAGAAGCAAAACCTGACTCATCTAGAAGTACTGCAAAGCCAAGATATCAAACAGAAGATAAAATCTACGTGAAGAATTTTGGACATGGCCCAAAATGGTTCGAAGGTGCAATACAATCTCACATGGGAAAAATGATGTACCAAATTGACACTCCACAACGTATTATCAAACGCCAACAAAATCAAATAAGACCACGACATCCAAAGTCCAATCACGACGAAATCTCAAATTCATCTACAAATTCAAGGGACATGGGAAACCCACAAGAAATGACGCTTTCACAAACACCTTCTAGTTCAACTAACGAAGCTACGCTTGTAGAAATCCAAAAAGGAGGTACTCTTCCTCTATCAAATCCTCCAATAGAGCCAATAAAGATCATACCCTTATCAAATGCTTCAATAGTGCCAGAAGAGGTTATACTCTATCCTTCAACAGAACCAGAAGAGATTATCCATACAGATCATGTTTTAGCCCCGCACGAGTAAAAAGGCTTTCTTTAAAGGTCCGGCGAAACCTATTTTTTTCTTCAGCCAGAACAGACGAATTATCCCACTCAATAGCGTGTCCATCTTTTGAGTCCCACATATGTTTAGCTAAACCGTTGGATAGGTTCGCCTCCCTAACACACTTTTTATGTTCACCTAATCTTATGTTCAAACTTCGTTTCGTTTCACCAACATATTTCTGGCCAATCTTTAACATTAAACTTATTAACCATGGTGAATTATAAATGTAGTAAACGTTAATTAATGAGACAGATACTTCATGGTTTAAACACCTCAAAATTTAATATTTGGGGAGCTTTCGAGCACACAACGCTCCTTTTCAGACCCAGCTAATACTTTAAAAAATTTTTACAAAAACAATTTTTACAGAAAAATATTCAAGGCCAAAAACCGTAACCATGGCGATTTACTTCCTTTTACGTTTCTTATTTGTAAGATCGAGAAACGGACCCATATCTCCCCATCCTTTGACGTTGACGTTCCCACCATCCAAATTCAACTTTCCCCGTTCTTTTATATACAGGCTCTCGATGAATGTTTGGGAAAACCAGTTTTTTTCTTTAGCAATAACTTTCGCTTTGTCCCAAACGATTGAGTGACCAGTTTTAGAGTTCCACATGTGCTTAGCCAAACCATTAGATAAGTTTGCCTCCCTAACACATTTTTGATGTTCTCCTAATCTAATATTTAAACTACGTTTTGTTTCTCCCACGTAATTAAGTCCACACGTACAGCCCACTTCATACACCACGCCTCTCATTTCATTAAGCTCCTTTTTTGGTTTATTATTAATCAAAAGCGAACCTAGAGATCCAAAACTACTACAAACCAGATCTACTCCTAACTCCCTACACTGCCTGTTAGTTTTCTCCGAAATCCCCTTAACATAAGGCAAGCTTAAAACAGGTAACCTAGTTTTCTCTTTGAGAATGTTGGGTAATTTTATCTCGTTTAAAGCAAAAATATTCTTTATCAACGACTTAGGGTAATTACAAGTAACAAGTTGTTTTTCAAAAATCGTCTTATCCTCGTCTGGGAAGTCTGACAGTGTTTCAATTCTATGTTTGAGACTTTTAACAATGCCTATCTTCACGCTGTGAGGATGGGCCGACTTAAAATTTAAAAAACTCCTCGCGTGTGTTGGTTTTTGGAAAATTTTCGTTTGAATACGATTATTAGAACGCGTTAGGTACAAGTCTAAGAAGGGGATACCTTCTTTTTCCTCTTCCTCGTAGGTAAATTTAATGTCGTCATCAATCGAATTCATTAACGCCAACAGATTTTTGTTATCTATATCCTTGGGTTTTACGATTAAAATGTCGTCCATAAAACGACGCCATAACTTTATTTTAGAATCCAGGTTTAAACTAGGATCCATAAAAATATTGTTTTCTAAATCTTCCAAATATAAATTTGCGATAATCGGAGACAAAGGGCTCCCCATAGCTAATCCATTAACCTGTTTGTAAATCTTTCTGTCGAAAGCAAAAAAAGAATTCAGTAGGCATAGTTGAGAGAGTTCAATAACTGTATCCACGCTTAAATTAGTTCTACCTATAAAAGTTGGATCATTAGAAAGCTTAGCCCTCAAAATTCCCAAAGCCTTTTTTACCGGTATTCTCGTATACAAATTTATGATATCTAAACTACCCAATTCTAAGGAATCATTTATCTCCGTCTCTCTAAGGGTTTCTACTAATTCATAAGAATTTTTTAAAGAAAGTTTAGTCTCTCCTACAAGGGGTTCAATGACTTTGACTAATTGTTTCGCGGCGTTATATAATACGCTATCACGAGACCCTACTATTAACCTTAACGGAGTGTCCAATTTATGTAGTTTAATCAGGCCATTCGCGTAGGGGGTTTCCAAACCCTGACTATAGAACCGATACCGTTTATCTTTTTCAATTTCCTCACCTTTGACCGCTTTATTGACTATTGATTTTAATTTTCTATCTAACCCCATGGTAGGGTCCTTGCTTAACAATAAGTAATCTTCACTCTCAATTACTTTTAGCATACTCGTTCGGTAATCCCCGGCATCCATAATCACCAATTTTCCGCCCTTATCCGCTCTAATGAATTTGAGGGAAGTATCTTTTTTGAGAGTTTTTAGCGCGTGAAGTTCATTTACACCCTACTTCATAAACCACGCCCCTCATCTCATTAAACTCTTTTGACGGTTTATTTTTAATCAAAAGAGAACCCAGGGATCCTGCACTACTAAAAATTACCCCCACTCCTAACGACTTACACTGTCTCTTGGTTTTCTCAGAGATCCCCTTTACATACGGCAGGCTTAAAATGGGCAGCCTCGTTTTCTCTTTTAAACTATTGGGCACCTTTACCTCGTTTAGAGCAAAGATATTATTTACCATCGATTTAGGGTAGTTACACGTAACAAGTTGTTTTTCAAAAATGGCCTTATCTTTCTCCGGGAAATCTGACAATGATTCAATTCTATGTTTTATACTTTTTACAATGCCTATTTTTACACTTTGTGTGGATGGGCCGTTTTAAAATTTACAACACTTTTCGCGTGTGTTGGTTTTTGATATATTCTAGTTTGAATATTACTATTCGAACGCGACAGGTATAGGTCTATTCCCTCTTTTAATTCTGCCTCATAGGTAAACTTTATATCATCATCTACCGAATTCTTTAAATCCAACAGTTCATTGTTATCTAAACTCTTAAGTTTTACGATTAAAATGTCATCCATGAACCGAATTGAGGTTTAATCGAGAATCCTTAAAAATAGTATCTTCTAAATTTTTCAAATATAAATTGGCGATAATCGGAGATAAAGGGCTACCCATAGCTAATCCATTAACTTGTTTATACATCTTTCCATCAAAAGCAAATACTGAATTTAATAGGCATAGTTGCGAAAGTTCAATAACTGTATCCACACTTAGGTTCGTCCTCCCTTTAAAGGTAGGATCATTTGAAAGCTTAGCTTTCAAAATTTCCAACGCCTTTCTAACAGGTATTCTCGTATATAAATTTATAATATCTAAACTACCCATTTCTAAATTTTCGTTAATCTCAGTCTCTCTAAGGGTCTCTACCAATTGATACGAGTTTTTTAAGGAATATTTGGATTCCCCCACTAGGGGTTCAATAACTTTGACTAACTGTTTAGCCGCGTTATATAACACGCTATCACGTGACCCTACTATTTATATTTGGAAAATTTAGAACATACTATTTTTAAGGATTCTCGATTAAACCTCAATTCGAAAATAATGTTATGGCGGCGGTCCCTAAAAATTAAAGTTTTGAGGTTGTTATACGGGGAAGTATCAGTCTTTTTAAAAAAACTAAGTTAATTTAATTTATATTTAACCATGGTCAATAAATTTAATATTAAAAAAAAAAAACATATACTATTTACACAAAGACGTCCCTTCAAATGAGAAGAGTGAACCAAGCGAATGTCGTTCTTCGGAATTCACAAGGCCTTCAATCCACTCGCTTTTAAAGTGCCCGACCCTAAAAGAAATAAATACACTAGCGTGTTGGAGTCCACAAAATACAAAATAATTTGGAAAAACAGGACTAAACTGAAATTTCGGTAGCGGAAAAATATGGAAAATGTTCCGGAAAAATATGCCTTAGTCATTTTCCGTAAAGCTTATTTATGGATAACCTCTTTTTCATAGTCCATGCGAACGTTAATTTTCTCATTGTCTTTATATAACTTGATTCAAAAGACACGCATATTTATACTTTTTCATGTATATTTCGGAAAGGTGTCTTTTTCAAACGAACGGCATTTGCTCGGTACTACTTGTTGGTTTTTCAGTAATAATGTTTTTCGATGCAGTTTTAGCTAAGAAATCGTTTAAAACTACTCCGGACGCTCTACGAACACTATAACAGACGCTATTGCCAATTATGTAGTTTTGGTCGGCCATTTTCCAAGACGGCGTCGAAAGCACACGAAGAAGAGTTGGGGAGACTTCACCACGTGAAAGAACGCCCCAAAATACATAAGAAACCGATGAGAAAAATTCTCAATTAATTCTACTTACACGAGAAATTTGAGCTAAAGAGACTGTACTATATCCTATTTAACCTTAAATAAAATATTTTTGTAAATATTCAGCATTCGACGTCCAAAAACAGAACCCGCTATTATAAATGCTTTTATACGAAAACACCCTTTTGGAAGTGCGCAAATGAGAACTGCTCTGTTGACAAAACTGCGCTTTTGAGAAACTGCTCTTATGGGAACTGCGCTTATGGCTACATACCAGATGTTAATCACATCGATATTAGTGATAGTTCCTCTGACGAGGAACTCCAAATTGCCATAAATTAATATCCTATTTACAAGGTTCGAATAAAACCTAGAATTAGCTCATCTTCCAAGAGAAATATCATAGCAAACATTAACAAAACGGCACATGAAGATGATTTGTGGAGATTTTAAGACGACTATAAACCCAGCTTTAGATATAGAGAAATATCCTCTCCCTAAAACAGAGGATATATTTGCAACACTGGCTGGCTGCAAATATTTTTCTAGATTGGATCTGAAAGATGCCTATAATCATAAACATTAAACTTATTTTTTTCCATGGTATTATTGTACTATGATAATTTTAATAAAGAGAAACCACATGGAAGGAATACTATTTTATTGGGTGTAAATGGCCCGCAATAAAAACAGAGAGCTTTCGGCTCGAGAGCCTTTATCAATCTAACAATATGAACTTAAAATCTATACAGAGGTAAATTTTTAGTTGTCACGTGAGTCAGCCTATTTTTTTAAACCGATTGAAATGCTTATCATTTAATACCCCCCCCCCCCCATAATCCAGATTCTTCACATCCTTCGTCTAAATTTAACTCCCCCTGTTTTTTAATAAATAAACCCTCTATGAACTTCCGCTTATAATACCCATTTTCATTATATAAGATTTTTATGCTATTGAGGTCAACATTATGACCTAAACCCTCCAACATGTGTTTCGCCAAACCATTATTTATATCACCTTTTTTATACAGTTTTGGTGTTCTTTAAATCGTTCTCCCAGGGTTCTTTTTGTTTCCCCGATATATTTTTTACCACATTATCATGCATATAATCAGTTGGTGCTAAATGAAGATTCAAGAGACGTAACAGTTATTAACACCACGCTTGGTCTATATCGGTACACAAGACTACCATTTGGCATCGCTTCGGCCTCAGCAATATTTCAGCGGCACATTGAAATGCTGTTTCGAAACAAAAGAGGAGTCTCACCGTTTCATGACGATATCCTGTTAGATGGAAAAACAAAAGATGAGCTACTTATCCTTATTGACAAAGTCTTAAACATATTACACTGAAATGGTTTGAAACTCCGCAAAGAGAAATGCAAATTTCTTCAAACATCAATAGAATTCTTGGGTCACGTTTTGGACGCTGACGGAATTCACCCGAACCGGAAAATCTGGAGCAACTAAGATCTTTCGTCGGTCTACTAATGTACTATGCTAAGTTCATTCCAAATACCGCAACAAAACTAGCCCCTCTCTATGAACTATTTGAGAAGAGGACCAAATGGAATTGGAACGAAAGACATCGCAGAGCATTTCAAGATGCTAAGGAAGCCCTAAAGGAATCCAACATGCTGGCAGATTATGACTTAAACAAAGAAGTCTACCTGGCCTGCGACGCCTCACCTTGGGGAATAGGTGCGGTAATTTTCCACATGTAACAAGTAATGGAGAAGCCAATGTCCTTTGCTTCCAGAAGTCTCACTTAGGCTGAAAAGAATTACCACTAGAGAGGGAAGAGCTATCTATTATATTCGGGGTAAATAACTTCAAAGATTACCTGTATGGAAGAAAATTTTATCTTTATACGGACCATCAACCTTTAATTTATCTCCTTGCTGAAAACAAATCAATTCCAGCAATGGCCGCCGCAAGATTAATGCGATGGGCTATACAGTTAGCAGCCTACACACACGAAATTCGATATCGCAAAGGAATACACAACGCAAATGCGGACGCACTCAGCCGCCTTCCTGTGCCAACAAAAGACAAACCAATCACACCAGTCCCTACTGAATATTTGTTTCTTGTCAAGACAATAGATGATTCGCTTATAACGGGTAAAACACTGAATGAAGCAACAACATTGGACCCCACACTTCAAGAAGTCCGAAAATTCATGTCACACGGATGGCATAACAAACCAACTTCCCGTATAAGTATATTACTTAAACGTGGGATTTTTCCCAAGTCCGTAAAACCTTTTTCCCGGGGCCTAAAAAGAAACTTTCCCTAAAATCCCCATTTAATTGATTAGTCAAATTTTGGGGTGGGCTAATAAGTGTCGTATCTTCTCCAGATATTTTCCTTGAGTGTCAAAGCTATTTTAACAGAATAGCCCGATATGTTGTCTACAAAACTTGCCCTAGTAACCTTAATTCGAGCGGGGCAAACTAAAGTTATGAATTTTGAAAGAAAAGTGTACCAAGTTAGGAGGTCCTACCATTCATATCAATAGGCGTATACGTGGTAATGTTTTAAAGATTTTAAACCAAGTTTCGCGTGCCGCGATGAAACGTTTATTTTGAATGGAAAATTTATTATAAAAGAGATATTTTCGCTATTTAGGCGTAGAAAAATCTACAATTTTCGAAATATTCAAAAAGCACTTGCCTCGGAGATAGAAATCACAAATAATCGTAGAAATTAAGGAAACGTATTAGCGAAGTTTTCTAATGTCTTATATAATACTAAGATTAAGTACAGTACATTAAGATATTTAAATCCATATATAACAATAAGTATATTTTAACATTTTGCTTATGTAGGTCCATCATTTTTTTTGTAAATAAAATCGTATAAAATATTTGAATTAGTGAGCTAAAACCACATACTATTACGGTCTACCCCCCATTTCGCCCAATTTATTTTCGCCCAATTCCCATTTCGCCCAGTTTCTTTTCGCACAATTTCATTTCGCCCAATTCCCATTTCGCCCAATTTCATTTCGCCCAATTCCCATTTGGCCCAATTCCCATTTGGCCCAATTTCTTTTCGCCCAATTTCTTTTCGCCCAATTCCCGTTGGCCCAATTCCCATTTGGCCTAATGTCTTCTCGCCCAATCTCGTTTCGCCCAATTTTGATTTGGACCAATCTCATTTTGCCCAAGTCACATTTTTCCACCCAACCTAACCTAACCTAAATTAAATAAAAGTCACTTTTTTGGCCTACTAAGACTTTAAATTTTAAAAGGTTTAAGCTTTAATCGTTTTAGGCGAAAAGGGAAGAGAAATTTTTGGGTTGGGCGAAATGGGAATAGATAATTCTAGGCTAACTGATAAAACGATTGGGCAAATTGGGATTGGGCGAATTGAGAAAAGGAATTTTTAGTTTGGGCAAAATGGGAAGAGATAATTTAGGGCCAAATGATAAAGCGATTGGGCAAAGTAGGATTGGGCGAAATGGGAATAGATAATTTTGGGCAAAGAATGCCTTGGGCGAAATGGGAATAGATCATTTTGGGCGAAATGGGTACATACCACTATGACTATTTTTTAGTAATAAATTATCTATTTATTATTTTCAATAAATAACATCAAGGAGTTTCCAACCACGATGCCCCGTTGAATGGACAGCTCCATACCGCGGCCTCGGCAAAACTTGTTTTACACTAGAGCTCCCGCGCTCTCACCCCTTTCCCAAATTTGATCTCTTTCCTCTGTGACATATTTCGCCCTCTATAAATCGGACCAGTAGGAGCGGATTACCCGTTTCGTCAATCTTAAAAAAACGTTCATCTGAGATCTCCTCCGCCTTCGGAAAAATCGACATCTAGCGTTTTTCCTGGGATAAAATTGATGAAATCAGTGAGGGGAAAATTTGCCAATTTCGTGGAGGATCTGGAGTTAGGAAAGCCGCTCTTGTGGAAACTCTTAGTGATCCGCTCCTGATAGTACCACTAGCAATGAATTAAAATTTTTCTATCGCACACAAACGCCATCTAGACATGCTTCTTCAATAATTTATTCATACGTCATTGTTTCGAGTCCGCCACAAGTTAATATCACATTCTGACAAAAGATTAGGTTAAATTAGGCTAGGCTTCGTTCAGTCGTAGATTATGGTCCTCCTGTTAATTCCATCTCCACATTTCGAACGTATTAGTGATGTCGTCATTCTAGACCTTATTTACTTGTCTTGGTTGAAGGAGCTTTCTTAATTACTAGTAAAGTATATTTTATCGTTAATAATTTCAACATTAACGTTGAGGATTTTTTTTTCCTATTTCCAGCGTAAATTTAATGGAGGGTCTATTTCGTAAAATGTTTTCATAATTGTGTGATGGCAGACGCGTCATCGACATATCTTAACCAAATACGGGGAAATTAAGGTTGGTTGTGGGTTTTGTATACGTATTAACTAAAACCTTGGGGCTTAGCGAAGATCCTTTATTTAGGGCGATATACAATCTTAGAAGTAATTTAATCAATGTTCAACATTTTTATGAGTTATTCCCAGGAAAGCGTTTAAAATTTTCATCTTTATTTTGAACTGTTAACTGAAGGCAAAACTCGTTTCTGAAATTCGATCCGTCGACCGACATGATAAATTATTGACTAAGTGTTACATTTTAAAAAAAATAATACATTAAATTAGGTACGTTTGATTAAACTATGATTTGTACATAGATTAAAAATATTCTAAACTCGTGGTTGGCTGAACCAGTGTCGCGCGCGATGAAGAACAAACGCAACGGCCAAAATGAAATTCAATAATGAAAACAAGTAGTAGAGATAATCGTATAACCCGTAAACATCCCGAAAAAGACCTGCAATGAGAAAATGTTTGAGAAATGGAAACCTATTCGTTCTCAGTCTATTGAATTAAATATTGGTTCGTGTTTTTGCGTAGCGACTGTTTGGACGGCTTTCAACCACCTAATCTATAAAGACGCGCCTCGAACTAAGTTACCATAGAGGTGAATATGTCTCGAGAAACGTGTTGAGATTGGAGTTGCCTTTTTAGAGAGGTTTTTATATATAGTCTTATACAAAATTGATTGACTATGTTGAATAACTTAAATAACGAGCCCGGTACTTCGTGGTTGAGAGAAACGGATAATCTGTAGATGAGGCTACGGCGACGCTACATAAATCTGAACTACTGACTTCCCTACCGTACTTCTACACGCCGCGACCGTCGTCTCATCTTCTAAGCGTCCTACATCAAACTAAATTAAAGACACGCATTTTAATTTCCAGGCTACCCAAATAATAAAGTGGCCACGATTTCGAATATTTTTTTTTCCATATAGTGAGATGTCTGGAAGATATCTATAAGAAATGTCTTACGGTTATCTCTTAGGGACGTCTTGAAGTTACCTAAAACAGGATTTGACTCTTGAATTTGGGAATAAAATATCTTGAAGAGATATGTATCTATTGTTAGGAAGATTAGGGTAGGCTAGATGAATTATGCCCATTAGCGCAGTTCCTATTAGCGCAGTTTCCCATAAGCGCCATTCTCATTTGCGCCGTTCCCATTAGCGCAGTTTGTCATTAGCGCCGTCCCCATTTGCGCAATTCCTATAAGCGCCGTTTCCCATTAGCGTAGTTTCCCAATAACCGCTAAGTCCTAGACGCACAATCCACTCTTTCCTAAATTTTTTTAAACCCTACTTTCACAAGGATTTCCAGTTTCAGCATTTATTGTCTCAGAAGAACTAACCTAACCTAAACCACTGAATAGCGTTCAAAAGCGATGTTTTCTAAAAGATAATTAAGAAATGTGCATTACCTAAATGGAAAATTTGTAATTTAGTAGAACCACTTTGTCCTTTATTTTTGCATAAAAAATAAATTGACCCCTATTAAAATTAAATCTGTAATTAAACGCGACGTAAAATTTACAAAACTGACCCAAAACACGGAAAAACAGCAATATCATGCAAAACTGAACAGAAACACGTGCGCAAAAATGACCCCACAACCTATTTCGTTTTTTCAATTTTTCGTACATTATCTGAAACTGCTAACAACACTTAAAACTAAAATGAACAACAATTATTATTAAAATTTACATGAACCAAATAAATCGAAAACTATTACATATGAGTTGCCGAAAGTAGGCCCGAACTCACTACCTTCTGGTTAAAAGCCGTCTATGCTAACCACTCCGCTACCGAATCACGGGAAGTCATTTAAAAAAACGGCGCTAATGGGAAACTGCGCAAATGGGGACGGCGCTAATGGGAAACTGCGCTAATGGGAACTGCGCTAATAGGCACATACCGGTTAGATTAGGCTCGATCATCTACTGTCAATAGTTTCTATCATGAAAGAGGAGGAGCTTACTTAGGAATGTTGCCGTCGACGTCCTCAGCTACTACATAGCTTGTAAAACTCGTAGCACTCGTGAGCACCGAGCATTTCTTAAGCTTATTTTTTATATCCGTGTCACCTTTAAAGGTCGGCTCTCTTCCGAGTGAGTTCCGAGCCGTCTGGCCCCTAGCGTTTTATGAAAACTGAAATAACTGCCCCGTATAGCTTTAACGCCACGTGATTTCGTTAGCAACATTCGAACAAGATGTCGCACCCGCAAGTTATTTTATAATATCAACTATTTCGTAGCAAAATCTGTAGGTATCGCTACCATTAGTCGCGAATGTTTGTGGTTACGTTTCTTACCAATTAAGAAAGGCAATGTCAACTGAAACAAGCCGGAACACGTTGAAGTGATTCCGTAGGCTGTTGCTATCCTACCCGGGCCGAGAGCGACGAGCAAAGTTCCGCGGGTTGTGACGCCCGCGGCGAAACAAACTGTGTATAAAAAGGCCATGGTCAAAAAGACGTAACCCGTCGTCAGCGTCATAAGTAGCAACGTGGAAGCGGCTACGATGGACGCCACAGCCGATATCGTTTCCTCGTAGCAAAGACGAGCGTCGATAATTATCGATATAGGGATCCTGGCTAATTCGCTGAACGATAATATCTCCGTGATATACAGGTTTAACTCGGGATTTAGGTGGATGTCTCTGCCAAAATCGAGCACCGTCATTCGAACACCCATGACGCATCCGAGAATCACAGTCTGAGAGACGCAAAGCAGGTAGAAGGCTTTTTCGTGAAATAACGCTGAAAGGATACTTCCGAAACTCTCCACGTCAGCGGATCTCGGTTGCTCTAAGGACGAGTTCAAACGAATACGTTAAGTTAAAGCCTTTAATTTCCTCGATGACGTAACATCCTAGCTTGCTATATGACAAATAATAAAACTGTTTTAGAAAAGAATTTAATGCGGAGAGTAAGGCTATCCTCAAATGGAATCTCTGAGGATCCATTTGCTTCGAGACATCCAAGATGCTGCCATGGCGTCGGCGTAAATATTGAAACGCGCCTGAATTTTTTCTCTCCCTGACTGACCAACTTGAGTCCAACGTCACGGTGGTTGAAGCTTATTTTTTCCCCTTTAGTTTTTCTAAGACATCCACGTTTAAATTTGCTGTTAGCACGTGTTTTATAAATAAGTTCTAATATTTTGGTTTGCCGCGTCAATATTAATTAGAAGCGTCTCAGAATTCTCTCTTAGAACCAAAAAGAATCTTCGCTACAACGTTAAAACAAACCTTTGTCTATTTTGACTTTCGCTCCCGCCACGTTGATTTGGTTTCGGCCATCAGCGATTGTTTCTAATAATCGGCCTTTAATTGGTCGATTTTCGTCACTGCGTGGCCGAATCAGTATCGCCAATAGTAGAGCTTGGCAGTACACAGCCCCGTGAATGAGCCACGATGGTTCCAAGCCGTACACCTCCCACGATAATCTGACTATTCCTGGTAGAAATAATCCACCGATAGGAAAAGCCAACGAAACCAAGACTAAGGCTTTCGATAAATCTTTCTCGAAATGTGACGATACCACTTGAAATGACGTCGATACGGCCAAACTGGAACCCGCACCTACAAAGCATTTTTCAGTGAAAAGTGAATTAACTCAAAGAGAGGGATATTATTGGGTAGAAATTGTATTCCCATTTTATTTTATTTTTCTCTCTGATTGCTCTTAATAGGGGATTGTAAAAAGGTGAAGAGGGAAAGTATTTAGAGGGTAAAGATCAGGGTTTGGACAAGAAATTTCCGATTATTTTATCTTTATTCATAACTTAAAATTTTTCGAGGAAAGTCTATGATAAATCCAATGTAATCGCGAATAATTTTCCGATTATTTTTTTATGATTATAAAAAAAAAAATTAACTGATAGTTGTGGATTATGTTGTCCAAACCCCGATCTCTATTAGAGGGGAAGGCACTATAAACTGTTTCGCCACCATATGTCGTCACGTAAAATTTTCGCTAGCCTACAACAGTACAAAATATCCTTCTCATAGTAATACAAAGTCGTTTCCCCCTCCGTCAAAGTGGTATACCACGTGATCAGCGTAATTTCTGAGTATTTATGGGGTTTTACTCAGCAGGGGTGCCCTATTACAATAAGGTTTCGAATCTAGGTAGCCAGCAGTCTTTCCACCACAGTTTGCAGCGCGTACAAAACTTACCTTATCTGTTATCCTTAAGAATTTTTTATTTATAGAGATATTTAGGGCTTCCCTTTACGCGCGCTGACCATCACGTTTGGTGACCATTTGCCCGCAGCTGGTTCACTCTCTGTAGTTCAACTTAACTTGGCAGCACGTATAACCCTACTCTTTCCTTTATCTCTAAGAATTGTTTTCTTAGAAGTGTGGGGAGCGTTACTGAAAGAGGGTCCCCAATCTCCCGTAGTTACTAAAAAAAAATAAACCGACATCTCAGGCGATTTTCAAGTAGAAGTTGGTTGTTTTAAAATATGTGCAGACTGATTTATTTAAGTTATCTGGCAGTTCCGAAAACACAAACACGTTACCTCCATCTTTTTTCAATCCCCTATTATATCTTGTTGAATTTTTGTAATTTTTTAAAAATATTTGATTATAATTATATAAAACATTATTAGGCTTAGCTAACTTGTGTTGGATTTTTTCACCGTTATCAAAGGATCAATCAGAACCAAGAGCCAATTACACGAGGCTCTATCAGTGTAAGGTCAAAAAACCCTGGCGACATCTAGTTCATGATATATAAATCTTTGTTTAAATTTAAGATTAGATTTAGAAAAGTTTACAAACTTTCTCCAGTTGAAGAAGCGGGTACGTTTTTTAAACTACATCCTTCGCCAATTGCGAATTTTTGATGATGATGCAGCTACAAACCTTTTATAAACCTAATTTTCAAGATATCTAAATTATCGCCGAGATGTGAGCTCGTGTGATGAGCGCTTGACTCTGATTTATTAGTTGTTAATGATATCTAAATCGTGTTTAGGATATAACAAAGGAGCCATTTTTTCATAAGCAATACTTCATTTCAGCTCTTAATATCCCTTTAAGCTAATTATAATGACAGTCGTATCCGAAAAAAAAGGTAAAGTTTCTTCTGGATACCTCTTATAGTCATACAAATTACGAGCCATTTGATAGGATCGTTTAATGGACTGAAAACGGATAAACACGAGCCAAGCAGGCCGAGAATGCTCGAAAGAATCAAAGTTTTCTTCGCCTTAAATCGGTGTAGGATTGGGCCACTGAAAATACCTGGAAATTAGAAAATATTAGGTTAAAAACCAATAAATTCTTACTTATCTTATAATAAAACAGTGATGGGGTGCTTGAAGTAATAGAGATAAAGATGCCGGACTGGGTTACAAACGGGTTTAAAAATAAGATAAGCTTTATTGATTGCTTCTAAAATTCTAATCAAAAACTTTATTTATCAAAAGAGTAGAAAGATAAGATTATCCATCGAATTGGAATCAATACAGAGAAAGGTTGTTTAAAAAAAATAGTCTTTTATCGGGTACGGGTACTTCTCGTGGTAAATGAAAGATTCAAATAACAATCATTGATAAGTTATATGAAGTAATGAAGAGAAAGGTGCCTGAATGGGTTACAAAAGGGTTAAAGCTTAGCCGAGCTTCGTAAATTGCTTCTAAAATTCTAAAGAAAAATTGAATTTGTCAAATAGTAGAAAGATAAGCTATTTTTTTATCGGTAACGGAAAATTACATTCACTGGGTTCTTATACGGTTCAGCCCGTTAATTTTGACTATTATAATATTTATATTAGGAGTAGCCCATTAAATCCACCCTATACATTAGAAAAAGGGTTATTGTTTAACGATTTAGTCATCGATCAAATGGGAATAAACCATCTCGATTAAGTGGATATTTATCAGCGCTTATTTTTATGATATACAGACGAGAAATTAAGCTAATATACCTTGGATTTATATTCAAAATGCATTTAGTGTCGTCGTTAACGTACCAAATAGAAAATTGGCTGAAAGTAGAGCGTTTACGGGATAAGAAGCCTTCTGTTTGGTGACATCGTAGCGATCTTGAATGATTACGAAGAGTACGCCGGAAGTTGCGGCAAATCCAGATACGAGTGACGAAAATGCGCAAGCGATTAAAGCGACGAACCACGAATAGGGGGAGTCTTTACAAGCGTTTCTTCCCGTCACGAATCCCAAAATTCCGAGCATAACCGCGAACCAACGAATACCACTTAGTTATGGACCTTTCAAAGAAATTTTCAATTTTGATCATAGTTTTATATCGTAAACAATTTGATAAAACGAAAAGAAGATAATACGCTTCAAAACATAATTGGCAAGTTAAGTTACATTGGATCGTTAGAAATAAATCTCCAAATATATGTTAGTTCTTATTATCAATATTATATCAAAAATGTCTTTGCGAACAAAGACTCAGAAGGACATGTTATGGCCTTGAATGTCTGAAGTGACAGATATTAAATTTTCTTTTAAAACATGAAATTTAAATGTAATTAGATTTTCTTTTAAATCATGAAATTTAAATGTAATTAGATTTTCTTTTAAAACTAAATTTAAATATAATCACAATCTGGCACGATTTAGAGTTTCAAATTTCAAAACAACTGATTTTATTCACTCGGAAATATTTAAGAAAAAACATAACAGACGATTTTCTCCAATTGACGCTTAACATTAAATTTCGCTTAATTATTTTTCTGGGAAAACGTGTATTGAACTGTTATTTTTCAGTATAACGCGAGTCCACTTTTTGTTTTCTTAATTTAACCCGAATTTCCACGACTCGCAATTGAATGGATCGTTAAAAATACTTGCCGGTTTACTGGAATGTGTATATGATCAAGGGCAATGTGTTTTTTAAAGCCCGTTTAAAGTCACCTTCTTTTCTAACTTAGCAGACGACGCAAACCATAACAATTTGTACTTTCAAACCTATATTTTGTGCGCAAGGGAGGAGAATTTCAAAGCGACGAATTTTAGAGCGGATAAGGTTTTTAAATAAATTGTAATACTTTCATTTTTCTTTTCATTAAAACCGTACAATTTAAATGATGATTTCCATAAGGGACCACTAATTAGTTATTAGGAGTTATAATAAAACATTATCCATGAATTATGTTTGTTCGTTTGCAACCTAAATTAAAAATTAAAATACGGGGAATTTTTATTCCCTTTAAATTCCTTGTATAAGCATTCATAAGCTAACATGAACGAATTGCCTCGACTAAAGTCGAGGAGTTGTAATAAAACATTATCCATGGATTAGGTTTGTTCGTTTGCAACCTAGATTAAAAATAAAAATATGGGGAATTTTTTCCCTTTAAATTCCTTGTATAAGCATTCATAAGCTAACATGAACGAATTGCCTCGACTAAAGTCGGGGAGTTATAACAAAACATTATCCATGGATTAGGTTTGTTCGATTGCAACCTAAATTAAAAATTAAAATATGGGGATTTTTTTTCCCTTTAAATTCCTTGTATAAGCATTCATAAGCTAACATGAACGAATTGCCTCGACTAATTAAAGAGCCTTCACTGTCGGTAACGCATATATTTAGTCTCCCAAGCTAACTTCTTACCGGTTTTGTTATATTTAATTACCTTACTGAAGTTTTTAGTTACGGTACGTAAAATACTTTCTGGTTATTTTATTGCCAAGGTTCGTCATACATTCCAATAGAGAGCGTAATAAATCCTTATAATCAGACTCTGAAAGCGGCTTACTATTAGATTTCATACTGTATCAATCTGACTACGGTTAGCTTCCCAACAAATCGTGAATTCAACTCGGAAAACTGGGTCCTTAATAGGTTCTACCCCGATTCGCCCAAAACATTTGGCCCAATTCCCATTTCGCCCAATCTCAATTGGCCCAATTCCCAGTCAACCCAATTTATTAGGCCCAATCCTATTTCGTCCAATCCCATTTCCCCTAATTCCCATTTCGCCAAATCACATTTCGCATAATTCCATTTTTGCCAAATTCTTATTTCGCCCAATCCACACCCAAGGCATATGCGAACAAAATCCTCTTGATCGGTTCCTTCGTCCTGTTTAATTATTTCTACACGCACTTCTTGATGTAACTAAACAATTTACTTTATTAATTTTGGTAACCTAACCCAACCAACCCAATCTATAGAACAATTTTATTTATTAGTTTTGGTAACCTAACCTAACCCAAGCCAACATAACCCAACTCAATCTTAAGAACTATTTTCTTTATTAATTTTGGTAACCTAACCCAACCCAATACAATCTATCTTAACCCAACATAATCTACCTTAACCTAACCTAACCCAACCCAATCTAAAGAACAATTTACTTTATTAGTTTTGGTAACCTAACCCAACCTAACAATTTTAGGCGAAACGGGAAAAGGAATTTTAGGTTGAGCGAAATGGGAATAGATAATTCTTTACTAACTGATAAAACGATTGGGCGAAGTGGGATTGGGCGAATTGGGACAAGGAAATTTTGGTTTGGGCGAATTGGGAATCGATAATTTTGGGCCAAATGATAATACGTTTGGGTGAAGTAGGATTGGGCGAAATGGGAATAGATAATTTTGGGCGAAATATTTGGGCGAAATGGGAAAAACCCCTTAGGTTGGAGTCAAAAGAACGATAAAGCCATCAACGGTTAAAATGAATTAATACGAGAGCCCAGTAAAAGAGCGAAATATAATTAACGAATGGACGATGTGATTTGGTTTATTGTGAAATCAGGCTAATATTATAGTATTTTCTGAGATTAACCAGACTCCTTTTACAAATGCCCAGATTAATGTATATCTTAAGATAGGCGCCATCAACGTTATAAACTTTGATATTTTGTATCGTCAAGAATCCATTCAGGTTCCATAAGAATATGGGATGGCCGCGATTCAATAACCATCCTCCCAAACTTTGTAGCAAAAGTTCGTCTGCTTCGAATCGATTTTTCAAGTAAATCGCTCCTGAAATCTATAATTAACCCGCGCCACTAACGACCTTGACATATTTTGGGTAATAAAAATGGAGCCGACCGAAAAAAGATCTAAGCGTACAAATGTTGCGAAAATTGCAGACGAACTTTTGTTACAAAGTTTGGGAGGATGGTACCAGAGGCTAAAGCTATGCTCCCATATTCTTATGGAACCTGAATGGATTCTTGGTATCGTAAAGAAGAACGTCGAAGAAGATGAATATTTTAAGCCGCGTTCATATATAGACCTAAATTTCGCTTCGATTTCTATAACTGATTATGAAACCAACGTGAGAAATCAGTGTGTGCTGGTTCGGGAAGCAATTTACGGGACAAGTCGCTTCGCTTCGATCCGCCAAGAAAATCACGAAACAGGCCGACACATCTTAAAATTATAGTTTCTGACAAAAATAATTAACCAACGAGTTACAAACACGATTTACTAATTAGTTTAAGATAATTATTTATAAATTTTAAATTCTAAGCATTTTTTAAATCGACGCTAAGCCTTGGATTAGCGTCGAACGGGGGCGAACAGCCGCAACCCGTCTTGTCAGCTTGTGACCCAGGGAAAACGGAAAACGCCGAGTACCGGTTTGGGAACCGATTTTGCCCTCAAGTATGAACGAGGCTTAAGAAATCTAGCGTCTAATCTTTGCTCAGGGCAAAAAAGGGACACCAAGAGTGAGAAATTTAGCGTGTTTTAAAGTGTAAAGTGTGTTTAATCATACACGACTCCTGGTTCTTGGTTTGAGGAGGAAATATCATTTCCCCAATATTTTAGGGTAAGCATGACGATGTAGAGGCTATACTTTGTGAAAATGAGACCTTAAACATAATCTTGAATCAAAATTATCCAAAAAAAAAGGAGGTTCCTTCGCTGGTTCTTTCGTTGGTGCCGGTTCAACCCGTAAAGAAACATATATTAATTATGTTTGAGAAAGTGTAACTTAATATTTTTCAATTATAGCTATTGATTTTGGTACCCTACTAATACGATTTTATAACGTAACTAGCCGGTTTAATCAGGTTTAACCGTGGTTTGATGAGATTTAACCGAGGTTTATAGAACTGAGAAGGCAAGTAAACCTCGGTTAAATCTGATTAAGCACGGCTAATTACGCCTCGTATGAAGATGGTAAAAGGCGTACAGCTTCGTCTCTTTTGCACCGACCCCTTCTCCCACCCTAATATATCTACCCTGGCAGGCTAACGGGAAGGATTTTGATATAAAAAAGTCTATATAACCGCTCAGTCAATCGCCCCTAGCACCTTCCCTTCCATTTCTAAGAAATTTAAATACCTATTACGCTTCGCCAATTTATTGGCCTAAGCTACTTTTTAAAACGGAAGCAGACAAACAAGGATTTATTTTCTTGAAAGATAAGATAAAATTAGCTTACGATTGTATTAAATCATTATCTGGATTATTAATGTACGACGTTGAAAATGAGTTTATGGGAAATCCATTACATTGTAGAATATTAGCCGAATATATCAATATCATCGATAGGAAAGCGATTAAAATCTCTAATATTTCATTCATAGAAATGTACGAATCATTTGTGCGAAGTAAATTCGATATTTATCATAAGAGATAAAGGACTTGAAGTTAAATCTTTGCGCGCCTTTCATCAAATGCTTGAAAATGGGTAAACACGAACAATTATTGATTGATGAAGATATCAAAAGCTTTCAGTCTGAAGTTTTAAAAGTGAGTATTGTTATGGAAATGACTGAAAACTTGATATTCGTTCATCGAACATTCGCTGAATATTTTGTTGTGAATTATTTGTTGACGCGTAACACTGGGTTTCCACTGAGCGAATTTAGAGCGTTTTTCGCATAATTTAGAGGAATAGGAAAAATATTTTCCTATTTTTTTTTTTTTTTTTTTTTTTTTTTTTGCGAAATTCGCGTTTTGGCGTCGAAAGTTCTATTTCTATTTTTGCGGTTTTCGTAATAGAGCGATTTTTTTTTCAACCAATCATAGGCGTTTTAGAGTTGTACCACGTGATCATACGAGATTTATATTTTCTGTTCTTAAAATTAAAACCAAGGCTTAAAATCTATGAGATAAATCTAGTCAGACTTCACGTGGGCTGCGTCGTCAAGAAAACTCGTGCATTTATAAATAAAATTAGAAAAATGTCACGCACCCAGAATCTTAGAAGATTCTAGGTGCGTGATTCTTTTTTTTCATCTTCGATACAATAAATAAACTTTTAGAGTTTTAATTGTTTCGAGCCCATGGTCGTCCATCTTTAAACTATTACTATACACACACGGTTCAGTTCAGCTCGTAAAGTCGGAGTTCAAGCTACTCTAGAAGGCGTTTTCCATTTATTTTTTCGCCCAGTGGAAATCAACCCGAAGAAAAAAAATATGAATGCGGAATTTCCGCTTTTCACGTTTTTCGGAAATTTTTATCCGCAAAGAAATTCACCCAGTGGAAACCGAGTGTAACGATTCCGTCAAATTAACTGCCGTTACGAATGAAATTCTGCTTAAGAATGAACATTATGATTTGAGAAACTTTTTAAACAGTGTTTTGAAAAGCGAAAAGAGACGTAGCGAATTTTTACCAATTTTGCGCAATTACGTCAATGATGTAATATGCTCATTTAACGAATCACATTTCACTAATGTAAAGGGTGAAACTGCGTTGATGGTTGCTGTGAAAGAAAAACATAAGTTTATTTATAACTTCTTGATCGATATTCTGTTTTAAAGATAAGTTCTAACGACACGATATCTAATTACATTCATTGGAAATGTTTGAACAACAAGACGACGTTACATTACGCTTGCGAAATCGGAAGTATAAAGAGCGTGAAACGTTTAGTTGAAAATCCTCCGAGTAAAAAGTTTTTTAAATTGACAAACATAAATGTTTTAACGAGAAAAATGGTTACGGTGTTACTCCATTGTTATTGGCTAGCAGAGAATTTCATATTGCAATTGCGCTTTATCTGATAGCAAATGGGGCTGACGTGAACATTTCTAATATGGCTGGAAAAACACCGTTACATTCCGCCGTTCGTTATGGTAGTAAAAAAAATGTTTCTAGTCTTATCAAAAATGGTGCCAAAATTGACGTAACAGACAAAGAGTGGCTGGACACCGTTACAATTGGCTATTGCGATAAGTACGAAATAGCTCTGTATTCTAACTAAAAATGGAGCTAATGTTAATAGAGCCATATCGCAGGCCCGTCGTCAGGGGGGGGGGGGCGGGTGGGCCCGGCCCTACCTATAATGGGCTTGGCCCTACCTACAATTTTTCCAAAAATCTTCAAATATCCTCATGGCCCTACCAGGCTACCTGTCATTTCGATGGCCCTACCTGTCATTTCGATGGCCCTACCAGGCTACGTATAAAGTCTCTCTAGTTAAAAAGTTAGAGAAAATATATGTTACCCAGCTATAAAAACAACGTTTTTGCTGACCTTCCGTAGACGCCAATGCAGAAGTCTCTGAATGTCTAGAGCTTAGAAAATCATATCATTATCCATCATAGCTGCCCAAATACAGGCCCTCGGGTCGGCTCGGGACCCAAAGTGACCCGCCAACGCATTTAAATTTACCCGGCAACAGCAGCGATCGGCTGCCGCAGTTCCGCCACGCCATTGTGTCGTACTGCCAATACCGGCAGCGGCTGGCAGCCGCCACGTTATTGGTCGATTGTCACGATCGGCCTTCTCGCCAAAAGAAAATTATTTGAGGTATAAAATTTGTCTACCCTCCCTGTTTTTATCTGACAATATGCGGGAAAAAAGAAAGCCGCTGTATAGAAGCCGCCCCCCCCCCCCTTTCCTCCGTGTTCCGCTCGTTCTGGGCCCTGGGGACTGGTCCGGGGATGCTAGTATGGCGCATGCGTCAATTCTACGTCTAAAGAGTTGAGAATAGTTCGTGGTCACGTGATGCGCGTGGCCAAGGTAACTAACAAATGGTGCTCGCGAGCGCCTCTCCCAGCCCGAATTTTGAGATCTAAGAAAGAACAGGCAGGCCTGCCTCGACGCGTTATAGCGATTCATGACTCTCGCGTTACTCGCGTAGTGATTACGAGGTATCTACCGTAAGTAAAAATAAGAAAATCTGAATAAACATTATAAACATAACTGCAAGCGCATGCCTAGAATTTAAGGGGCAGTTTCTTTATTATAAGGTAAATTTCAGGCTCGCCTGGTTCGTGATACGTGAATCGTAGAGTATTTAAAATGAACAGAAAACCTAAAAAACGGGAAAAGTCCTCGGAATTTATTCAAACCCCTAAAAAAAGGGGCAGGCATATGCCGTTGTCGAACTATTTTAGTAAAGCAACACGAACATTAAACTCAATTACCGAAGTCATATCAGAATCATCACATTTCATGCAACCATCTTCATCTTTTGAAGCTCGCGCACCTGTTCTTGAAAATACCGTAATTTCCGTAAATAATACAGTGAGTGAAGGCAAAAATAGTACGGTAAGTCAATCCATTGGTGCGGTGACGGCGGTCACGATACAGAGAAATACTTTATTAAATGAAGACCCAGAATTGGAATGCAGACCGATGCTATCCAGTTCTGAACCATCTGAAAGTGATAATGAATCGACCCAACTTCCAAAAAAGGAAGTGATTGCGAATGATTTAGGGGATAAAGCACCCTCTCAGCCAAAGCTGTCGCATTATCCAAGAACACAATTTACAACTCGAATGAGGAGTTTCAATAGTGACTGGTATAAGGAAAGAGATTGGCTGGAGTATTCCAAAAATACAGACTCTTGCTATTGCTATCCCTGTAGGAAGTTTTCAATTACTAAAGAGAGGGTAGACCAAAATTTCACCATCAAAGGTTATAAAAATTGGAAAAACGCTTTATCTAAAACTGGCTTTAATAAGCACAAGGATTCAAAATATCACAAGGAAGCCTATTTAAACTGGAAAGAACATCAAGCCAGAGAACAAGCTAACTCAACGATTACTAAAAAACTGATTGACAAGCAGATTCAGAACAATCGATATTACTTGAGAGCGGTTTTTGAAGTTATACAATTTCTAGCTGAACATGAACTTCCTCTGCGCGGCAGTACTGAACATTTACATCAATCATCTTCTGGACTTTTCCTCAGCTTATTTGAGTTCACCCTAAAACGAGATCCAGAGTTGGTCAGGATTTTAAAAACGATTCCACAGAATGCGCATTATAGATCACCGTCTGTACAAAATGAACTCATAGGAATCCTAGCTGAATGTTTAAGAACGGCGGTTGCAGATAGCGTTCGCTTATCGAAACCAGGGTATTATACAATAAAATGTGATGGCACACGAGATAAATCAAGTAAATTATAAATTTAAAATTTATAACTACGTTAATATACGTCTTAAATAAGTTAAATTTTGTAAATATACATACTGATTTTTTGGTCATTGGTAATTCCAGGAAACGAAGACTTTTGCATCGTAATTCGACATGTTAAAAATGGTGTACCATTTGAAAATTTACTAGATATGATTTGTTTAGAGGAGTTAAATGCCGAATATACTTCGAAACGAATTTTAGATGTTCTAAAAAAAAACAATCTGGATCTAAATAAGATTATAAGCCAATGTTATGATGGCGCTTCAGGTATTTTAATTCTAATTACTTGTAAATCTATTCTTTAACAAAATTTTAAATTAACTATTTATTTAGTTATGTCTGGTGTAAAAGGAGGAATTCAAAAGATAATTTCTCAAACTTTGGAAAGGGATATTCCTTATGTTCACTGCTTTAATCATCAACGTCATCTAGTAATTGTTAACGGTTTTAAGTTAGAACCAAAATTAAAGCAGTTCTTTGACACGCGCAACTGTCTCTACAATCTTTTTCGAAAATTTACTGTGTGTGAGCGATACAAAGGTTTGCTAGTAATCCAAATCCAATCCATTATATTTGTATAATAATCCCAGAAGCCCAGCTGAGCTTATTTAAGAAACATTAAAACGTCTTATGGAGCACAGATCGACAGGACATCTGGAAACCGTAACAATCATCGTTGAAAATTTTCAAGACATATTGTTGGTACTGAAAGAATTAAGTAAGCATGGAATTTCGGTTTTTGGCGATTGTGACGAAAAGTGTTTTGGGTTGGTTGTGTTTTTTAACTTAATTATTATATGATAATTTTTGGTCACCAACTTCTTGTTGGTCATTACAATTCCTTATATAGTGTCATTACAAAAGAATTGCAATTTGACTTTCCAGAAGTGTTTGCTCCAGCTAACAAGCATTTACAAAATGAAGAGTGTGATCTTATAACAGGGATAGATTTAATAACCACAACAGTCAATACCATTAAACAGCAACGAAGTGAAAATCATTTTTCGCAAATGTGGAGTACGTATATAAAACATTTTCCCGAAGCTGATGACCACGAGCTAAGGACCGGTACATCGGTTCAAAAAAAAACGTACCCGAAAAATTAATCCCAGATTCAAAGATACCCACATCATGTCAACGGTGGGACAGTCTGGGTCCGCAAATTACAATCTAACCCCTGAAACGTCAATGAAAAGATTATTTTACAGCGTGATTGATTCGATTACGACAGAGATGGAGGGTAGATTTTCAGAACGAAACAAAGATCTGTCGAAGGCGTTTGCATCATTAGTTCCGAGCTCTCCATCATTTTTTGATATTGACAAACTGGATCCCATTTGCCAGCTAATGAGGATAGATCAAAATGTACTGCTGCCGAAGAAAAAAAATTGCGAGTTCTTTGCGAGACTCTCTTGAAATGTAATGTGAGTATTACTGTATTAGTATCAGTAAAATAATTCTATCAGTAACAATCCAACATAAAAAACAGTGCTATTGCGCTGAGTGCGCTCTACGCGCCTATATTTTAATATTTCAGGTATGTAGCCTGTAGGTAAAATTTAATTTTCTATATAGGACGCTTTCCCAATTTTATACAAAATATGCTGTGCTGCTTTGGCTTTTGGTTCGTCTACTGCTGTTTGTGAAGGAACGTTTTCTACTTTGACGAGAGTGTTAAGCCCCGACCGCCAGTCTATGTTACCAGAACGTCTATGTGATCTGACATTACTAGCTGTTGAAAAAGAATACACAAGAAGTGTGTCTTTTGAAACTTTTCTGAAACAGTTCACTTTGAAATCACGAAAATTATCTGTTTGAAGTTTTTAATTTTAAATAAATAGTACCAAATTTTAAAATTTCTTGTGGTAATACTATTTCGTCCGAAAATGTGCCCTACCACGGCCCTACCTAAAATTTTAACCTGGCGACGGCCCTGTGAACCAAAAAGAATCGTTGCGGATTAGTTGAGACATGGGCCAAATAACACTTTATTTGGCCCATGGTTGAGAGACTGCAGCGTGACTTTAACTAAAGTTTCTAAACGTGGACTCATAATTAAGTTTAGAGTTATCCTGCAAAATATCAAAACTAAGGTAAAAACCCTACTTAATTCTTGATTCGACAGGTCAATTGAATAGCAGGAATTGTAGCAGACGCCTTTAGAGCAAGAAAAGGAAAGTAAAGATAGCGTTGGAAATAAGCATTATTTTTTTAACTTTTTTATGGCCCAGAGAGTTTTCGACTAACTCTGGCGGAAATTGAAAATAGCGGATGATTTATATATTTAGTTTATGTTTTCATATCTAGCCATTCTTTAGGATGAATAAAGGCGTTAAGCCACGAAATACTAACTATCGTTAGATTGCTTAAATAAGGAAATGTCCGAAAAAGTATAGAACAAAAATATATAGGCAGTATTTGTCTTAATATAGTTAAGCCAAATATGCCTTGTCAAAGTAAGAAGCCAATGGGACCCGCATACACGTATAAGCCCCTCCCACCTGCCTTTGGTAAGGTAAATTAATTGTGTAGCAGAAAAGCAGGCATTTAGGGGATACTCTAGAGACGCCAGTTGTTTTAAAGGCCCTATCTGCTCTGAAATTTGCACCTTTAAAATGCTCTTCCCTTACGTACACAGCTTTGATTCTACAAGTTGCTTTCTACAACGTCGTCTGCTATGCTAGAAAAAAAAGCCGACTTTAAAGGGGATTTAAAAATCGCAGATAGTCGCCTTCTATTCTATTTTAGCAGACGACGTTGTACGTAACAACTTGTACAGTCAAAGCTAGGCTGTGTGCGTAAGAGAAGAGTATTCTAAAGGGGTCAATTTCTGAGCAGACAGGGTCTTTAAATACAATACTTTTGAATTTTTCTCTATAATAAAAAATCAGCGAATCCAACTTCGTTTCTATCCACCTTTTTTTCTGTTCAATTTCTAATTCCTTCTTCCTCTAAAGCCCCGTTTTCAAACAGGATTTTTTGCGATAAAAATCCACCCTATTTCTTCAAAAAAAAGCTTAATAAATCGAAGCTTAAACTTTTCGTTGAACGATCTCCTCGTGTTCGGTCCTCCCGACCGGTATAACCATTCACGAAAAAAAGGTACAGAAATTGGGGTATTAAGTGGAAAAATTTGCACCAACGGGTGCATTCACCCCCCAAAAATTACTCGTTATTAATAAAATGGAAAATTCCTATATTTTAGGAGCGTATTTAAACAAAAAGTTTTTTTTTTTTCAAAAAGGTTCGGTAGATTAAAGTTATTTTCTTCGCTTCATTGAAGGAGGGTATTTAGGGTATAGTTCATAATAAGTTGATGGAAGAATCGACGGAACTTCAAAATCACGCAGTAAGGCGCATTTTCCAGGTGTGTAGTGGACCGGTTCGATTGCAATCACTGAATTCCCGCGAGGGCGGAGACGGTGCGGGCAATGACGGTCATAATGATCACAATTATGGCATTTGTATCCTAATGGAGGGGTATTCACGACGGGACGTCCGTCGTCCCATAAAGGCAAGAGACAACCTTCTCTCCTCGTTAAACGTCGACCGAATTCAAACGCGTATTGACTTAGAAAATTTCCGCTGCGTACCAAATCACCTTCTTTGGGGATAGCTGTAGAGAGAGATGAGCTGATCGTTTCATTAGTAGTGTCATCCAAGTTAACTTGGATACCAAGAGATTTTTGTCTATTTTTCAACGATTGTTCTCTGAAACGAATGTAGGCCGTGGGCTGATTGTGCACTTCTAACTGCTTGACAAGAGTTTCGCTTATTGGTGGCGATGGAGTCAATCGTGGATGTAAAGTTGCTTGTTGAATTCGTTTTCTTTCGTGCAAATAGGCGATCCTGGCTTCAATTTGGGCTTTCTTTTTCGCGGCGTCCCTGGCTGCATCTTCCATTATCATGGCTGGTGTTAAAAAGAAGTCATTAGACAATCGTCACGACAATGAAAATTGAGACGCCTCTGAGTCCCGAGTCCTGATACGTTACAACTCGCGTCGACGTTCTAACTGCGCTTTCCTCTCCGATTCTCGTTTTTATTTTCCCCCATTTGGCCAAAGACTTTAACTATCTGCGCAATCGCGAATCTTTTATGGAGAATACCAGTTTCCCCCCTCTTTTAGCCTCTCTCAAGGGCCAGCGAACGTTAAAAAAAATCAGTTGAGATACTTGGAAACCAAACCCACTTTTCCGAGAAAATTCGAAATTACAGAGACTGGGTTAGAATTCTGTCCCTTTTTTAGAAAAATATACACCTTTTACACATTTCACCAGTTTTACTTAAATTTAGTCTCAAGGATCTTTTAAACATTCATTCTTACGTGCTGAATAACAAATATAGCGTTAAATTTAGCCTTTAACTTATACGTAATTAAGAGTCTAGTGCAAATCTCGAAAGTCGCGAGAGATTAACTAACATAATTTTACCTGAAGTATGACAAGATGGATGGGCTAGTTCTAGTGATTCAATAACCTAACCTTAAATTCTACCCTAGAAGACATTTTCTTTCGTCGTGTCAGTGTTACCTCTTTCTTTCCCAAAGTACTTTGCCACAGTCTGATTAATCGGGTAGACGCAGGGTGTTTTTTCCAAAACCATGGCGTGGGCAAATGAGTATGAAAAGCCTTTGGTTTCTTATAAACTTTAAAAGGAAAGCATAGCGAGCACTCGCATTTGAACGAATCAGTTAAATACACAAATTTCGCACGAACGGTAATATCTTGTAAAGACAACTGATGTTTCTCGTAAGCTTTTCGAAATTCGTCCATTTTCCTCGAAAGATTGGTCGGATTTTTGAATAAGTTCAGATTGGCTATGACTTCCTTCCGTATTTTCTCGAATTCCAGATATTCTTCGGGTTTAATTGCTTTGGCTCCAATTTTAAATATATTATCTAGCCGAAATGGTCTATCGCGCGCAGACTCATCTCCAGAGGTTGCCACGTCTGTGTAGGCGTTATTTTTCGTTGGTTTCTCGTTCGCGTCCATGTTTTCAGATTATGAATTGAAGAGTGAAACAAGTTAGATTCCTCGACTTTAAGATTATCTTTTTTTGAGTTAAAGTTTTTAGTAGGTTTGACTAATAATTGATATATCACTTTATCACTGCGAACGGCACGTGAAATAGAAGTATATTTTTAAATTTACCTCGAACTCGCGTAGACTCTACGTGTTTGCCTTAAGAGTCCGATATTTTATATCTGTTCCCGACAACTAGTCGTCTAGTTACTCCATCTCTTCTTTCCCGCATCGTCAGTAGTTTATTCCTATACAACAAGGAGGTGAAAACACTTATCTTTCCACCCCCCCTCCAAAACAACCAATGACGTCATCAAATGAACAAATTAGCATCATCCCCGCCCCTAAAAACAACAAATGACGTCATCCATCAACAAATTTGCGTCATCCCCGCCCCCAAGGGCTACAAATTTTCCTAATTAGCCCCGCCCGCAAAATTAACAAACAACGCATCCGTCAACAAACAGCGCATCCGTCAATAAACAGCTCATCCATCAACAAATGACCTCATCCATCAACAAATTGGCCTAATTAGCCCCGCCCGGCCAGTTCAGCCTGACCCTGCCTAACCCCCGGTCGAAAAACCCATTTTCAAGGAGGACTGACACAATTTTTCATTTTTTCGTCCCTGCTCCTTTATTTTTTTTATTTTTCCGTCCCTGCTCCTTTGTTTTTATGCATGACTCCGGATATAAAAGGGGGATTCTATAGCAAAAAAGACTGGGGGGCCAATGACTCATTCACTCGATCCTAAAGTCAGCTTAAAATGGATTTACGGGTAACGAAGGAAAGTGCTCGCGTTCAATTACAGAAATGTCAATGCTGTGTCTGGAAGCGTTGGTTCTTTCACGATTCTTACACTCTTCGCCATTGTAAATACTGGCTTAGAGTCCTCTTGACTCCGATCACGGTCCCCATTGGTCTTATTCGTTCAAGTATTACTCGAAATTCCCGATTCGTTCTGGCCCCATGGTACGATATTCTTGGGCTTATCTTTATTTTACCGTATTATTGGGAGATCTACGAGTTGAAACCTTTAAACCATATATGCCACTGGTGCGATGGCTTAATTCCTCTCAAAAGGAAGGATAAAAAAGTCTGACCAGCTTGTTTCATCTTCATTGTTATCCTTCAACTCTGCTTGACGATGCTCGCTCCCATCTACGATTCGTTCTACTTGACTCTACCGAGTATCGCCTCCATGACTCAATACCCGAAAAACACAAAAACTAGTTACACGACACAATTACCCACGTCATTTGATTTATCTGAAGGACATTGGGAAGACGGTTTTATCGGGCATTAGTATGCCTTCGAAATGGGATAATATTATTTAGATTTAAAGTACGAAACGGGTCAGGGAACCGTAGACGATAAAAGTACAATAATTAAAAATACGAATGAAAGTATTTATCATAAAATTATTAATCAGATGCAGGCGTCTATTACTCAACAACAAGTAAAAGACAAGTTAGAATTTCAAATCGGTATCGTTATCGGTCAGGAACGTTTTCTAATTGAATTTAAAGATCCCAATGGTGAAACCTTCGTTAAATTTCCCGGAATGTATTGCGATTTATTAGGTTTAGAAGCGCGGGATTGTGAAAAATGGATAACGGGGACAACCATTGTTGGAACAAGAGCTTTAGACCAGAACAGTATCAAACTCGATAATAATATCTTACAGCTGCGCCATGGAGATATTCGTCTTTGGGAAAGCGTGAAATCTAGAGATGGGAACATTGCACTAGATTTACGATCATTGAAACCTTAGCGTCGTCTGTAAATGTTTATAATTTGTTTAATTTAAAATAATTTTTATTATGGTTTTTCTGAAATATATTTTATATAATTTTCAAAATTAAATTAGATTAGGTTAAGTATGGTTAGGTTAGGTTACAATTAGTTTCAATAATAACTCGTTCAATAATGCTATTATTTTATTGGTTTCTTTCGATTGAAACCAATTGAGATATTACATAGTTGGAATTTATATACTAAATATTTGGGAACAAATAGGTATTTGAAGGGTTATTGTTGAATATCTAAAAAACAAATATTCGCAGAAAAATTGACCTACCCGAGAAAATGCATCGAAATAAAAATCGCACAATTTGGCTGGATCGGTCGAATGGGATTCGGTCGAATGGGAAAATTCGGTCGAACGCGATTCGGTCGAACGGGGCAGAGCCTTTCTTCTGCCTGCCAACCGCCGTTTTCACTGGAATTGGGCTCACGTTCTGGGCTACCCCTTTGGAAGCGAGGCTAGGAAAAGTCTGGAGGGTGAGCCCGTTTCCAGGGAGGTAGGCAGAAGAAATCCTTGGCCTTTAAGTTTACAAGCCCGAAAGAGTTAATACGTATGTGAAAAAGATAAATAAAAATTAAAAAATATTTCAGATTTTATTGTTCGATTGTACAGAAACAAAGTGACAGAATACATTTAATTATCGTAATCACGAATAGAGTAACGTTTTTAACAGGCGATTACTTTTCGCAATCACATGTATGAAGTACACTCGCATACCGCTTTTACACTATGTTTAAATTGGGCACACCATATGCAAAAAAGCCTTTCATCAAGCGGTGTAGTTATTTCGAACAGAGAAGGCTCACGATACGTGTTTTTTTCCTGAATGTACACGCACTTTTTAAACAGCGAGCATCCTTCCTCAAAGCAAAACAGAAGAAGCTTTCCGTGTGCCGGGACTCTAGAAAGGTCTCCCTGACAGAATTTGCATTCTAAAGCCTTATCTCGAGGAATAAATTTCGTAGTAAGCTTGGCGCTGGAAGTGTTTACGTGACTGACTTGAGACATTGAGTATTAGGATTTAGAATGACTTCGGTACTGTTCTGAATTCGCGGTACTGTTCTGAATTCGCTTCTCGTATGCTTGCTCTGAGAAGTCAGATGGTTTCTATACACAGTTTTATATTTGGGAACTCTCGCGATACTTTATAAAGTTTCGGATTCGTCGCTGGAAATTGGAATTACTCCGTTGATTAGACTTGATTTATTTCGCTGTTTCGTTATTGGTAACTATCTTATCAGAAACCTGAAAAGATCTCGAGGCTGGTTTTAAAATTTAGTGGCTTGGTTGAGTCTAATACTTGAAAACTTTTCGGATTCGCTTTCTTGCAACTGAGCTAGGCTAGATCCTACTCCGATGGTTCCCAAACTTTTATGTTCGAATAGATTGGATACCCCTTATATAGACGGATATTTCTTATTCTATATAGAACGACGAACGGCAGGGGAAAAAACCTACATAGGGTAATGCTCGGGCCTCCCCGAGTGAACGATTTTTTTTCGCCACTAGCAGGCGTTTCATCGCGGACATGCGTACATTGAGAGAGCCAAATGGCGAATTGAAGGTTTTCTCCTACAGTTTCCTATTTTTCCACTTCTTCGGTTTATCAGGCTTATTTATTTTCAAATATTTCCTCACCAAAGACACCAAACTTTTCGCGAAGTCAAAAACAGAACTCGAGGTTTTAAAGAAAAACAACAAATGTGTAGAAAATTTTATATACGAAGCGTAATGAAAGATACGCGATTTTTTTCGATTTTTCATCTAATGATTTACAAATTTATCCTATACTTTTCTGTATTTTTGCTTTTATCGTATATTTCCAAATTTAATATTTTCAATCCTATTTTATTTTCTACAATTCGCCTCTAAATTTCCTATTTTGTCTATAACTCAGTTCTTCCCCCTGGTGGGCTATTACGTTTCCAATACCCCTTTATGTCTTTATAAATTCGACAGAATGTTTTCTTTGGGATAGATAAGCTTCGTATTTAGCAGATCAAAAGGATTGAAACTCAATTTTACACACGCATTCGCGCCAAAAAAAAAATTCAAATGATTCGCCCCAAAAAGACCTCAAATTTGTTGGGACTCCATTCTCCCTTTAAATATAACCCAGTGTTTAGTCCAGGCATCCAAAAAAACCCATACACCAAGTCATTCAGGCAAAAAAAATTATCATATTTAATTCTACCTTTTAGTTAAACCCAAAATTCTATCCAGGCATTCGCGCCAAAACAAATCCAACTGATTCGCGCAAAAAACCATAAATTTATCGGGACTCCATTCTCCCTTCAAATATAAGCCAAAGTCTTATCCAGGCATTCGCGCCAAAACCAAAAATTCAACGTAACGGATATTCCAAAAGTGCATCTAAGTCAAGGGTTAGTTTAATTTAAATTACAATATTTCACCCTAATTTGTTACATCCTTTAATATATATAACCCTGCATAGAATTTTCTTTTGTACGAATTGGTTTCTTTTTTTAAAATTTTGTATCGATTCCATTTAATAGAGTGACGTTTTTGGTTCAAATATGTTTCGTTGTGGTTGTGGACTATTTAGGATTCACGAAATTCACAAAAAAAATTACAAATATCTCTGACCAGCGGAATATTGAGAAACCGTTTTGCAAAATTTAAATTCCCATAATAAAATCCCATAGAAATGGTCAGAAGCTACGTTCACAGTAGAAACTTTGAAACCGTTTTCCAACCGTTTCCAATGTTAAAATTGACTTTTGAAGTAAATCATTTCAATCTTTGAAAATAATCTCTACAACTGACCCTTCAATTTTCATTTTGAACCTTTCCAAAACGGTTTCAAAGCCTCTAGTGTCAACACAGCTAAAGATTAGGATATGTTGGGCTAGGCTAGGTTGGGTTTGGTTAAGTTGTAATCCAAATAGGCTTTACGGTATGTTTATGGTTTTTAGAGCGGCTCATTCGTTCGATGAACTTTTAAAATCCAAACATTACCCCTATCATAAAATGACCGTAACTTTTGTCTACTATCAAATAGCACCATTAGAAAGAAAGCATGTCCTAGATTAAATTAAAATTAACCTTCATTCCCACTGTTTCATTATTTTAATCTCTGTTTAACTAGAGTTCAGAGGAGAAACTCTTGTACCGTCAAAAAACCTTTTTACATTTCATTTTGTCGATCTCACCCGTAATAGGCAGCGCACGTGGAGGCACCTTCAAGCCGTTTGTAATCGAGTTGATATTCTTAGCCTAGTATAATACGCTTTGTAGAATAACAGCTATTCCCAATTTTTGGGTTAGGAGGGATCCCGCGCTCGCGAACGAAATGTTTACCCCAAGACCTTTGTAGAAAGAATGCACACTGTTCGTAGTATTTGCTCGTATAAACGTTATTATAGGTAGCGACAAAAAGCTAGTGCACGGGTCTTTATAAATTCAACTACCGCTTAATTGGGCGCTTTAACTCTTAAAAGACGAAGAGACTGAAGTGGGAATTCGTAGCCTAAAGAAGTTAGAGGGTGCGTGAAAGTTTTCGTTTTGACTCGAGTGTATATTGCAAAAGTATAGCTCTATACCCGAGGCGAATTAAAACACGTGTTAAATGGCATAGGGAATAAAAGTAGTTTTTCCGAACTGCTTGCGACCCGGAAGCCTAGTCTGAAACCCATTTATTCGGAGATCTAATTTTAAATCAAAGTAAAACTAACGATCTTCTGAAGAAGGAACTTGGCTTGAAAAGTCTCGTAAATAATGTTCTAAAGGATACAAATTTAGTGTGGATGACCGCTGGTGATTTCTCATTGATAAGGATGACGTTATAGCCATTGTCCTTTACAACAAAGAATATAAAATGGCGGCTCTGGATAATGGGTAAGCTTTTAACTTAAAAATTTGGTTTTCAAGATTTATTGAAAAAGGTGTGGTGTTGATTTTTGGGATTTAAAGATTGTGCTTCCCAAAATTTTGGTAGCCAACATGAATAAATAAAACATTTTTTTTAAACATTGGTCTCTTTAAATTGCCTTATTCGAAAAAAAAACATTAATCTGGAACTTGCGGAGTTCATTCAAATCTATATTTGCTATAACGCAATTAGCATTTCAGTCTTGTTCGTCAATTTTATCGTATCGTCTTTTTACTGTAAATAATAGCCTAAACAATGTCGTCATTTTCTGACTCTGAATCCATTTTTGAAAATTTACCTTATATAACAAAAGGCGCGTTTTCAATCCAGATTTTCTTGGCCAAGTATCGAGCTGTTGCGTCAAAGTTGAAGGTTAAATCAAGCTTAAATTAATATAATTAATTTTTCAATTAATTATATTAATTTGCTATAAGCTTATTTTGGAAAAGCGATAGCAGAAGCATGAAAAACTTGATTGAACGGGCCTTAACGCGATAATGCGAAATTTCACACCGTTGGGTGGCGCGACGTACCAACGAAGACGCCGCGCAGCGTCACGTCCAAGGTTCTTTTAGGAAGGTTATGCCGACGATGACGACAACGGAAGTTCCTCACAACTTGACTGTAATCGGCCATCTTTCTCTAGCACCCATGACGTCAGTGAAAAGTCTACTCGAACGCCAAAACGGCCGCAAATGCAAACAGTTAACCCTGCACCATTAGCCCTCAAACAAATAAAAAATAAAACGTGACGTCATTGAAAAGGGCTTGTAGCGCCAAATTGAAGGAAAAGAGACATTGTGACGTCATTGAAAAGCGCTTGTAGCAACAAATTGGAGGAAAAGAGACATTAATTGTGACGTAAAGTAAACTGCGAAATTTGAATACTGTTTTTTCGAGTTTTTTTGAAACATTAAAAAGAAATCACAGCAACAGTGAAATAGGGTATATGTTTTATCCGAAAAGAGATAACAAATGTATGTAATGAAATATTGTTTTGGTTTTAATTATGTTACTGTCAGTCGAAATACATTGTATACAATAAAGTATGACTTAACTGAATTAGTATTTTCTTTATTAAAGTCACTCTTTAATATGACTGATATTACAAAATTTGCATTTCCTAATTGCGGTAAATCCGTTCCAAATTGAATTACCGCAATTAGGAAATGCAAATTTTGTAATGTCAGTCATATTAAAGAGTGACTTTAATAAAGAAAATACTAATTCAGTTAAGGCATGTTTTATTGTATACAATGTATTTCGACTGACAGTAATGTAATTAAAACCAACAATATATCACTGTTGCTGTGATTTTGTTTTTTAATGCTTCAAAAAAACAGTATTCAAATTTCGCAGTTTACTTTACGTCACAATTAATGTCTCTTTTCCTCCAATTTGTTGCTACAAGCGCTTTTGAATGACGTCACAATGTGTCTTTTCCTTCAATTTGGCGCTACAAGCACTTTTCAATGACGTCACGTTTTATTTTTTTTATTTGTTTGAGGGCTAATGGTGCAGGGTTAACTGTTTGCATTTGCGGCCGTTTTGGCGTTCGAGTAGACTTTTCACTGACGTCATGGGTGCTAGAGAAAGATGGCCGATTACAGTCAAGTTGTGAGGAACTTCCGTTGTCGTCATCGTCGGCATAACCTTCCTAAAAGAACCTTGGGAAAATGTAATATAAACTTTTCACACCTCAGTGTTAAACGACATCCCAAGTCGACCGATCTTATAGAACCTTAACTAAGAAAAACCTTATCCCTCAGCGACGTTATTTAAGAGTCGTCCTGACATCAACTTCCAAAATCTGAGAAATGTTTTGTTGGGTCACCACGGACCTATTTCCACTTAAATTAGCTAAGATACATTTCCCCTCGACAATAGCTAAGAGCCAATAATCAGGTAGAAAAATGATTTCGCTCTAGGAGTTGACCAATTAGAATAAACGACCCCTCCGTCGAAAAATACGAACATGGTCAGTTAACCGAGGTTCGAAGTTGAGAAAAACAAATGACGCACGACCACCTGAGCGAATTCTGGATGGAAAGTTCTAGAAGCTTCGGCCCGGGCGACAAAGAAAATGAAAAGGGTATATATATAGAAAAAAGAGGGAAAGAAAATTAACAGTTGGGTTCGAAAATTTATAAACGAAGTTCGTCAGATAAAAGAGCGGAAGCCAAGTCCGACGCGAAGGCGGCTAAGGCCGATGAGAAAAGATCCCCCGCTGGGACAATAGAATAAGATACGACCGGAACCCTTTAACGGACGGAATATTATAACATTAAAATTTAAAAATATATAAATTCGCGGAAAAACATTGCTTTCAAAAGGAATCCAATGCCGGAGACTTCGAAAACCCCACCTAAAGGACAGAACGAGATTATCCCTCTGGGATCCGAAACCGATCGAAACGTAATCCACCAGGAAGCTGACGAAAAACACACGTTGAACCCCCAGATGACCCTTATCGAGAATCAAATGAGAAGAACGTAATTAATCCAAGAGGAAATCCGAGAAGCCGACTGAGAAGCGTAGTCCGTTGTCAACGAAATCTGAGGATAAGACTGTATTATAATCGCCGTTTGGACCCGTTGTGATGAGTACATTTTTATTTTGCCCCCCCCCCCTCCCCTCGTGTTTAAGCCAGATTGAATGTCGGGTTAGATGAGAAAAGTAGAAAATCCGAGAGTAAGAAAATAACGTACCCTTAACTCTTTAGAAAAGGTCTTGACAGTTAAAAGTATTGAAATTCACAGAGAAAGTGAAGGTATTTCCCGAAAGAACCCCCCCCTTTTCTTTTTTTTGTCGAGTAAAGATAAGGTCCAAAAGAGAAAGTTGGTCATTCTAAACTCTAACCTCCTAAGAGACAGTCAAATAATTATAACCAATATATATATATATCTGTTCCCCTCCAGGACATAGTTTTTTTTGTGAACTTAACCATGGCTGCCCGATTTCCCGAGGATGAGAAATGTAAGCTTAACAAATTTGATAACTAATTATAACTTTCAACTGCCCCTCTATATCTTAAAGATCCAAGGTGTTGAGTGCCAGCCTTCGTCGGTATCGGTCGCAAAATTTTTCGCTCCGCAATTAAACTGTGTCTAGTAATCTAATCGCGCCTCGATAACGCCGCCTCCGATAACGAAAGCCGGTTGGGCGACGCAAAAATGACGGGGAAACAACCCGCAGTGAACAAAAAGAAAACTACAAAATATAATTGCCAAGTATGTAAAAAACAAATAACCTCAACACAATTAAATATCTCCTGTTTAATCTGCAACGGATTCTCCCACGGCGAGTGCATCGGTGGCACTTCTACCGAGGAACTACAATACTATTATAAAGGAAAGCAAAGCAACTACAAATGTAAGCCCTGCTTAATGAAAAGAATTGATAGTTCCCTTATTGAAACCCCAAAAAATGACAATGACCTTAGTGAATCAGAATCTGAAGGAAGTGTAGTCGGGGAAGAAACATTAACAATTAGTGAACTTATGGACAATTTAAATGAATTTTTTAGGGTAGATAGTCTGCATCGTGCCAAAAATAATATAGTCGACAATGTCATGTCATTTATCTCTGTACTAGTTGAGACGGTGTCTGAACTTCAGAAGGAAATTAAGAACTTAAGGGAACAAAATGCAGAAATACTTGCACGAAATATTGAGTTACCTAATTCCAACTCAACCTTGGACCGAAGTTCCAACATAATTTTTAGGAGACCTCGGGAACTCTCCAGACTAATAACTCAACCCAAAAGTCATGATAAAATTTCCTCTAAAGAGCCCACGTCGGGTAATAAGGATAAAAAAATCATTCGAATTGGAACAAAAAAATCAAGCATACTAAAAGGTATCGTTAGACCGGCTAAGCAACCAAGGAAAAAAGCATTATTTATTTCAAGATTTCCCGTCGATACAACCGCGGAACAGCTTAGGGACTCCATTAAATTTGAATCTGAAATAAAGACTGTGGAATGTATACAACTAGACCCCCGAATTAAAGGGAAATACTCTTCATTTTATGTCACTGCAAGTGAAGAAGAATTTGAGAAACTATGTGCTCCAGATAATTTCCCGGAAGACTCTCTAATAACAGACTTTCGTGGTCCTTTATATGAAAGCCAGAAATTTAAAGGGACGAGGATATAGATGGCAAGGCATAAAAATGATGACTAATAAACCAGTTATTTATTATCAAAACACCCGAGGGTTGCGCAGCAAGGCTCCAACTTTTTTAAATAATGTCATTGAATCCAATTTTGATTTTTTATGCCTAACAGAAACCTGGTTAAACCACACACATAGCAGCTCTGACTATTTCCCAAATAATTACAATGTTTTTCGCACCGACCGAACAAGACGGAATCTTGGCGGAGGATCCCTAGTTGCTATCAAAGATATTTATAAAACTGTAAGGCGATCGGACTTGGAATATCAATACGAAGCAGTATGGGTAGAAGTACGCCTAAATAGCAAAGATAACTTACTCCTAGGCTGTATTTACTTTCCCCCAGACTCCTCTCTATTAGATTTCAAAACATTTAACGAAAACATCAAAAACCATTTACTTGACTTCAAAGGGGATATAATTCTCCTTGGAGATTTCAACCTACCAGGAGTCGATTGGACTACCGGGAACCTAAATAAATGTGGCTATTATGCAAAAAACAAAGCAGAATATATACTTGAGCTTTCTTTTTTAAATAATATTAAGCAATTAAATTCTAAAAGAAATAGTAGCGGCAACATCCTGGATCTTTGTCTCGTTAACAACGACACCTATACAATAGAATACCCTAATGACACATCATTAGTGCCTATTGATAAGTATCACCCAGTATTTATAATTGAGTTCGACAAAAATCAAAATATTCAATACGAAGAGTGCATATCAAACGAATTCATTTTCAATAAGGGAAATTATCTAAAATTATACCACGCAATTAAAGATATCAATTGGTATCCAATATATTCGTCAAGAGATATTGACTTTTGTGTTAACTATATAACTAAGAATATCCAAAAAGCAATGGAAACCTCTATTCCCCGTTATAATCCCAATAAATTTAAAAATGTAACTAAAAACCAATACCCACACTGGTACTCACGCGAACTTATCAAGACACTAAAAAATAAACGTTATTACCACAAAAAATATAAAAGGACAAGCAATACAAACGATGGTTTGAAATATAACTTAGCTCGCACAATGGTTAAAAAACTTTTATTACGTGACCAACGGATATACTCAAATGAAATATGCGATAGTGTTAAAAACAATCCAAAAACGTTTTGGCGATATGTAAATAGTAAATACAAACCAAAAAAGAAACAAATCGTGATTAAAAATGGAGATAAACTGCTAAAGAGTAACGCGGAAATCGCGAATAAATTTAGAGATCTCTTCTCGAATATAGCAAATGACGACTCTATTTTTTTTCCCCTTCTCTCCCGAAGATAAAATCCAACGTGAATTCTTTGAGTGTAAAATATCAGAACAGGAAGTTAAGGAAACAATTAAGAAACTCAAACCTAAATTATCCTCCGGAATTGATGGAGTTCCTAACTTCATAATAAAAGGCTGTGGTGACTTACTCTCACCAACAGCTTAGCTAACTAACTCAGCTCAGCTAGCTAACCAACAGCTCGTATAGCTAGATGGGTGATGTTTTTGCAATCCTTCACTTTTAAGATTCAATATAGAAAAGGAGTTGAGAATGTAGTGGCAGATTATCTATCCAGGGACGCAGTTACACCTATTACATTGGGGGCCGTATTACTAAATAATAGCGTTCTTCCAGCACCACCACCTTTAGTAATGGGTACTTTTTCCATAGACGATATACGTAGAGAACAAAATACCGAGGCTGTAAAGTTTCGATTCTATTGGCCTACCCTTAAACCAGACGTAGCCAGATATGTAGCAACTTGTCTTACCTGTCAGCAATATAAGAGTCGTAACCGCAAGACACCAGGCCTAATGACATCTACTACCGTACATAACCCTTGGGATTTAGTTAGTGTAGACCTGATGGGACCTTTACCTACTAGTCACCTGGGCAATAAGTACCTGGGTGTTTTTACACGGTTTGTAGAATTAATAGCAATCCCAGACATAACAGCTAGTACTGTTAGCGCGACACTTAAAGATTAATGCCTACGGTGGTGGTCACCTAAGAAAATCTTATCAGATAATGGGCTACAATTCGTTTCAAGGATGTGGAAGGAGACTTGCACTCTATTTAATATCCAGTGTGGATATACCTTTCCCTATCATCCGCAATCTAACCCTGTAGAGAGAACAAACAGATCTATTAAGGTCTTATTAACTCCAAACGAGAGTTTGGAGTTATATTTGTGATCCTACTTTGCCATAGAAAATTTTGTCCAGAATAAGGCTACGTGAAATCGGGAAAAAACTAGGGATGATAGGCGATGGACCGTGACGTAAACGTTGGGACTCCGTCACGACTTCGTTTAGCCAATGAAATCTTCAAATTTAACCCAGGGGGATGGACCGTGACGTAAACGTTGGGACTCCGTCACCACTTCGTTCAGCCAATGAAATCTTCAAATTTAACCCAGTCAGAGAAATCACAGAGCGAAAAGGCTATCGCGTCGCTCTGGTAATATTATGTCCGATAGTTATGGTTATAGAGAAGGCCGTCGGTTCAAACGCTCTGAAATCAAAGGGTGGATAGGCGGGAGAACATTCGCGGGCGAGGCAGAGAGTAGAAGATGGCGGACTGCCCTAAAACCGGCCGCTTAAGAGCTAATATTTCGCGTTTTTAAACCATAAACGATCTTATGTTCCTTCTGATTGTATCATTTTGTTTATCTAAGTGTTGGGTATTAATTGTTTACAAGTTTTATTTACCATGTGGTTTGATATATAGTTATAAATTATTTTGGGGGAAAATTTCAAACTTTTATGTCAAATGCTAATTTTTAATAAAGGTAAAGTAACTTAGATAATATCTTCCACATTTTCTAATTATTACGTTTAAAAAAGCAATATATTTCGGTGTACTCCGTGTTAATACGGGAGACTGGCACACGTCAGAAGGAGCCACCATGCAGGGAATTTCCGAAGAGAGGTCGGAGTCAAACATGGAGACATTAAAGTTAGAGTTATTTCTACCGGCGGAGGTGAAACCCTCTTATGATGTTTTTAAAGTATAAAAGACGTCTGGTAAATGTTTAGCAAAGCTATGAAAATTTTCAAAATATACGAAAATTCCACAAAAGCCATTCAATTTGATGGAAAATCACATTATCCCATTTGTGAAATATATGGCATTTATCCCACGACTTGGCAACACTCGCTAAGTAGCGCTCTTTTGCCATGATGATTCGTAATGTCGAAGCAACAAAAAAATTTAAACCTTTTTTGGTGATCAATTAAAACAAATAAAAAGCATAATTTAATATAGTGTTAAAAATTAATTAATATTGCGTTAAAATCGTAATCAAAAAATTAGTGAACGAAGATGACGCTGTGATAGGCTGAGACAGGTACAAAGCCATGAACCAAGATTACTAGACTACAAATACACTACAAATACATGAACAGCTCAGGGATTTACCTTCAACCCAAGGTTTTTAAGAAGTCCGCTATATAGTCTTCAACCCTCATCAACCTTGGAACCCCAGAGCCCTCAAGTACCTTTTCCTCCAGTTATTTTTATATTTTAAGTTAGCAATCAGCTAACATGATGGCGCTAAAAACTGATTTTTCTCTCTCTCATCCGGGCTAGCATTATTCCCTCATTTCCGTCCCTGACTCCCCTGTTCCCCAGCTCTATCCTCACGTTAGACTTAGAGAGGTGTTGACGGTTTCTATGAAGGTAATTTATGATTGTTTAAAAAATTTCATTTTTATTTGAATTAATATAACGATTTGAAAAGGGTTTTAAGCGTGAGATAATTATCAATTAGAGACGAGTATTCTTTATTGGCATATTACCTGATAATACTGAATAACTATTCTGTTAATGGGCCTTGATCAACACGTTAAGCCTTTGTAATAACAAACCTTTGTGGAGAACTTTTACCAGGTAAAGTTCCTTTTTCATTTAAAAAGGCCTGGTGGAACAACTTGTGCTGTATTTGGATGTAATAATTCTACATCCAAGGCGTTGGGAAATATTTCTTTTCATAGTTTCCCTAGAAATAGGAGCCTACAAACCATTTGGTCGAATAGTTGTTGTTGCAGTGGTGTAAATCCAAAAAAAAAGCGAAAATTTGTTCAAGCCATTTCACACAAAATGATTTTCAGCACTATCGAAAAGCTGCTTTACTTGGCCAGAAATGCTTAAATATTTTGCGCAAAGATGCAATTCCTACTCTAAATTTGCCGAGCAAAGCCTGACCGGAAATCCATATTGAGTCTGATGTATCACATACTGACCTAGAAATTGGTCAAACGACAACTGGCCTTGAAATTGGTCAAATGAATAGTGGCCTTGAAATTGGTTAAATGAATACTGGCCTTGAAATTGGTTAAATGAATACTGGCCTTGAAATTGGTCAAAGCAATACTGGCCTTGAAATTGGTCAAAGGAATACGGCCCTTGAAATTGGTCAAATGAATACGGCCCTTGAAATTGGTCAAATGAATACGGCCCTTGAAATTGGCCGAATGAATACGGCCCTTGAAATTGGCCAAATGTCTATTGGTGAAGTGGAAACGCATATTGGCCCTCAAATTACTGAAATGCATACTGTAATTGAATCTATGGATTGTACAACTGGCCCTCAAAATATTCCAGAGATTATCGAATTTCAATTAGCACCTTATAGTAATTTTGTAACAAAGCATAAACGAACATACCACGATCTCTTTGTAAACATGAACAATACGAAAGTCAAACCAAAATGTTTTGTCAAAGTTTCTTCCCTTGAAACGATACAGCCTTCTATGAACATTGAAAACGAGTTAAACCTTTTACAACAAATACAACCAAATACTTCAAGTAGCTTCACCGTTAACAATGACAATACCAAAGAAACTAAAAACAGTATAGTTAAAAAAGAAAAGCTTTGTGGCAAGCAGCCTATAAAAAGGCTCATCCTCTTAAAGTTAAAGAAAGTCAACAAGCCCATAAAAAGGCTCATGCTCTAAAAAATAAGGAGTGTAATCAAGCTTACAGAAAAGCTCATCTATTGTTCCAGATGAAATTAAAAACCTAAACCTTTTTGAAAAAATTCTTATTCAAAAAGCAAAAGCTTTTCAAACTGTGGTAAGATTAGGGACAAAGATGAAAACTGTTAATCATTCTGGCAATAAAGGGAAAGATTCTCTATCTTCCCATGCCTCTACAAAGTAATATTGATATCATTCCACCAAACCTACCTTTGTATCATGAACTCATGATACTAGTAAATGGCCAACCAACCAAGAATAAAGTGGTTTGGCAAAATCTAGTTAGCTTGAGTAAAGTAAGGAAAGCTCTAATAAAGCTCGAAGAGATTAATTATCTATACCGCGATATCAATATTGAACAATGTACTATGGATTACATTTGTGGGAGAAATCTAAACGATCCAGAGAACTTTGAAGTTCGATCACAGCCACAATCCATACTACAGAGGCTTTCGGAAGCTGAAAAGGAAAATCTGTACGCCCACTACAGTGTACATCCTGTAAACTCAAAAAACCCTTCAGATTTGCTTGAAGCATTTCAGATGAAAAGAGTTGAAGGAGAGGCTCTTAGTAGTTTCGAAAAAAACTTGGATATTTTATGTTTCCCAGATTTATTTCCCACTGGTGATTATGGAAAGCACTCTGATAGGCCTTTTGGGCCCTTGGCTGATGCTGATTATGCAACTTCCAAAATTATGAACAAAGACAGAAGTTTTTCTTTGAATGAGCAATATCTCTTCCACTGCTTCTATGAAAGTTAAATAAAAACATTGTCTGGGTCAATCAATTATATGCTTCGCATGACTAAAAATGCCCCTGTTTCTGTGTTTAATCTCATGCAAGGGTTTGAGGCTAAAGACAAAGACCTTGAATCAAATTTGGCTGGCTTTATGTCAAATATGAAAGGAACGCAAGAATATTTCATAAAGCACCGGGGTGAACTCAAAACCATAATGCAGGAGTTTGGAGCCCCAACTTGGTTCATAACTCTCAGCTGCGCTGAATATGATTGGTTATATTTACATGAACACATAAGGAAGTTCCATACTAATCCTACCGGAACGACACCCAATGAGTTATGCGCCTCTGACCCTGTTTCTGTGGTTTCGCATTATCACAATAGGTTTGAATCTGTATTTAGAAACCTTATCATGAACAAAGATACTCCTTGTCAGGGAAAGGTCGAAAATTATTTTTGGAGAGTTGAATACCATTTTGTTCTTTGGATTAAAGACGCTCCTAAAATTGGCAAATCTTCCGAAGAGGACATACTTGCTTTTATTTTGAAACACTTAACTTGTAGTATCCCTGATCCGATAAAAAGCCCCACTTTATATTAATATGTCATGCGATATCAGACACATAAACACAACTCCAGTTGTCTGAGAAAACAAAAGCAAAAAACGGATTCACCACTCGGTGCCGCTTTAAATTTCCAAGGCCTGTTTCATGCGAAGCAAAGCTAAATGAACTTCATTCTACTATACGTGACTATAAAACTTCAAAATCGAGTCGTCGCCTTTATGTTCTTCCAAGAACTCAATCTGAAACTTTCGTAAATGACTACAATCCAGTTTTGCTCTTAGCCATGGCATGTAATATGGATATCCAGTTCGTCAGCGACAATGAGATGGCTATTGCTACATACATCACTTCTTACATGACCAAAAAAGAAAAATCTGACCAAATAGTTTTCTGAGAAAACAAAAGGCAAAAAACGGATTCACCACTCGGTGCCGCTTTAAATTTCCAAGGCCTGTTTCATGCGAAGCAAAGCTAAATGAACTTCATTCTACTATACGTGACTATAAAACTTCAAAATCGAGTCGTCGCCTTTATGTTCTTCCAAGAACTCAATCTGAAACTTTCGTAAATGACTACAATCCAGTTTTGCTCTTAGCCATGGCATGTAATATGGATATCCAGTTCGTCAGCGACAATGAGATGGCTATTGCTACATACATCACTTCTTACATGACCAAAAAAGAAAAATCTGACCAAATAGATTTATGGAATGAATTACGTGACAAAAGTGCTTGCAGTCGTCTCTGGACTTTAGGGTTTAAAAAGCTTACTCATAGAGAAGTGGCAGACCGTCTGTTGGGCCATCATTTGTATGAAAAAAGTGCCAGTGTTCTTTTTGTTAACACTGGAAGGAAAGAGAACCGACTTCGCATGTTAAAAAAGAAAATTGATCTCCAAAAACTTAAAGAAACTAACCCACAAAGTACTAATATTCACATGCCGAGCATGGTCGATGACATTTATCCATCTCGACCTGACGAATTAGAGTCATGGAGTCTTTATGACTTTGCACGATACTGGTATCGGGGTTATGGCAAAGAGAAACCAGAAAACGCCATTGAACTAAAAAATGGTCTTGGTTTTTTAAAGAAAAGGGTAAAACCTTATCTAATACAACATACTAGACACGATCCTGATAAATCTGACAGTGAAAAGAAGAATTATTATCGTGTCCTATCAATGCTTTTTCTTCCTTTTCGTAATGAAAGTGAACTGTTAGGTTCCCACAAAAATTTTCAAGACTCTTTTCAATACCATCTCCTTGAAATCAATTCTATGATGACTTACCACGAAAAATTAACCACAATAAGAGAAGGCCAGAAAAAGATAGAAGAAAAAATAGCCAAAACTACTGATAATACAGATATTGACAACCAAAATTTGGATGATGTTGAAAATACTTTTCAAGGTCAAGACAATAACCAAGTTGAAAATGCCATGAGAGAAATTCAGGCTGCCATGGTGGGAAACTTCCAGTTTTCTACGGAAAACTTGCTTGATCATATTTCCAAGCTACAAAAAGATCAACTGGATATTTTTGACAAGGTCCAAAATCATTTTTCAATTGACTCATTGGATAAAAATTTGCTCTTGTTTATCAGTGGCTGCGGCGGTTTTAATTAAAGCCATTCAAATGTTTGTTTGCCAAAAATACAATGACACATTAAGTTATAACAGATTCGTGGGAGATGTTATACCGGGCCGGGATGCCGATGGCTTTGTTATAGATTAGAACAACGTGCTGAGAGGGAGATAGTATCTAAAAAGAAAAACTCACCAAAGTTACTAACGACATTCTCAGTCTAATAATTAATTCGAAGGCGAATGTATTGTGATCTAATGACTTTATTGATGATTTATCATTTTACAAAAAATATTAACTTTGGGCTAACTGGCCTCCTCTAGTCCTTTCTCCGCTCTCCCCCCGAACTCAAACTCTCTCTTCGTTCTTATTAGCGTGCGAACGTAGCTTGCGCATGCGCGTACAAAAAAAAACCGGATGGCAAAAAAGGGTTACAAAAAATGATCTGTATTTCCGTCGTCTGCTTAAGTTTTAGAATGAATTACAGTTAAAATTTTTTAAGGGTTTACTATGAATTAGAGCTACAATTAAATTTAAGTTGTCTACAATTAAAGATAGGATTATAATTAAGTTAAAAGAGATTAAGTTAGGGGGGTTTTATATAATGATAGTAAGTTCGAAGAGCGCAATGGAAGGGAAGTAAAAAGAGTCTGAGGTAGGCCTAACAAAAAAAAGAGGTAAGATGAATTTGTTCCCATCCATTACACTCCTTTCCACAAGGAAAAAAAAAAACGAAGTATGAGTGGTTTTTTTCTATTCTTTATCTTAGAAATATGAGGGATTAGGGGGAAGATGACAGTCTCTTTTCGCGTGGGGTCCCTGGCAACGGAAACATCGAATTCCAGTCCACCAATCTGGCGCGGGCGCGAAAATGTCAAACATGGGTGTAATACCTATTGGAGTTGGTAATAGTGCGTCTGAGGGGGAGCCGGTCGCTGCTGCCGCTTATCGTGGTGGAGATGGGGGTGGTTATGGTCTGGTAAATTCGGGTATGATAACTTGTATGATTTCGGTGTCTGGGGGAGCTGATAACGCGGAGGCTGGGATGTTACATCTTGGAGGAGATGGTTGTGGTGATGGTTTGGTGAATTCAGGTAGTTGTAGAGCGTCTGTGGGCGGAGGTGTTGCGGACGCAGAAGATGGAATATTTGAGCTTGGAAGGTTACGGAATTCTTCCAATGAAATGTAGGGTACCAGGCTTTGTTGGGCTGGCGGGGGTGGTTTAGAGATAGCGGATGATTGATGAGAGAGGTGGGTGTCTGAAGTAGGTGTTGGTCTTCTGGCTTCCCAGTTAGCCATTTTCGTGGAAATTCTCTGGAGGGCATCATTCAACGATCTGGTGATTGCGGATATAGTCGCTAGTACTGTAGAGGTTGGTGTTATGGAGGAATTGGGTTCTGTTGTTCTAGATTGGTTTTTAGAGGGACTTGTACAAAAATCTCCGGGAAAATCTTGTTCGGAGACCGAAATATCAAGAACGTCGTTTTCAGCTGACGGGTCTTCTTCCCTATGAGGATCCTCTAAAACTAGATTGCCCCTTCTACCACAAGCCTGGCATGGACAAAAAAACAGACCACCTGCACTGATAGCTGAGCGATTCAGCATCACGAAAGGTTCGTTGTCTTCTATGACGATGACATCGGTTAGTCGAAGAGTTTTTCCCCGAAACTTTATGGCTAGAGTTCTGGCCTATCCTCGGAATAGTTTTATAGCATCCATTTGTGGAAATTGACTTCTGAGAACAGCATGGGCTTCCGTGGCGCGTGCCGTTGTTAAAGGGCATGGCCCAACTGAAAGGATACTAGCGATGCACTTAGGTGACGTCAGTTTGATAAATAATGGTTGCGGTTCAGACACACAATGTACCACACAGAGCAATTTTGTAGGTTTCAACTAGAACAATAGTAGAGTATTATTAATGTATTAGATTAAATTAAACGTTAGTCAAGCATTAAGTATTAAAGTCATTATCTATATATTTCCCAGGGGGGAGTATATATAAATTTCCGTTTGAATGTAAAGCAGTCTTTGGTTAGGGGGGGGGAAAAGGATGTTCAATTAAATATATCATGGCTTCCACCCGAGATCGTAATTTCTTTCTATGAGGCGCCGGTGCATGGTAATAAACATCCCTGTCCACCCCACCTGGTTGGACGGTTTTCCTATAAACTACTTCACGTACGAATCCCCGCTCAAACGGCAAGATGGTTTGCTCGTTGAGAAAAGGATATTGTCTTAAAATAGTTTGGGTTTTTGTAGGTGAAGTAGTGATGTCTGGTATAAGATCTTGGGTTGTGTCTAGGAGTAAGGTAGAGGTGTTTGAGTCAATGTCTGGAGTCGGTGAAGAAGGTAGGGTGTGTCTGGATCGTATAGCTGTCGAATGAGTTACAGGTTCCCTCGAAAGATGTAGATGGGAATCCTCCTCATTTCCCGATTCTTCATTTGAAACCTCAGGTAGAGGTGGTTCTTCTTCTTCGGGCTCAATGTCTCCAGTTGTTCTAAAGATCTTTAGTTGGTTAAGATGACATTGAGATCTCTTCCCCGTACTGACCTCTTCCAGCTCGAAAACAAGATTACTAATTAATTTAATAATTTTAAAAGGACCTAGCCATTTTGGTAGCAATTTAGCTGAGATATTCCTGGTAGCGTTGGATAGTTGATGATTTTCTTTCCATACGAGCATACCAGGTTGGAAATATTCTTCTTCGCGTCTTAAGTCATAGTATTTACGCTGTCTCGCTTGGCTCTCCTCAATGGTTTTTGTGACTTTTAAAATTTCTTGATTTAAGGCGTCGATTCTTTCCTGATTTTCTGGCAGGTAGTTGGTAGGATCGACTTCCGTTAGAATATCTTCGTAGACTTCCCATGGCATATGGGGTTCTCGACCATGATTAAAAAAAGGGGGATCTCCCTGTGGTCTCATGGGGGCTACTGTTTAATGCGAATTGTAAGGTGGGCAAACTAGAGTTCCAATTCCTATGATCATTCCCCACATGAATGCTTAATAGAGTTTTAATGGATCGGTTAGCCCTCTCTATAGGGTTAGACTGTGGATGATAGGGTGAAGTCCGCAAGCTCTGGATATTAAAGAGGGTACAAGTTTCTTTCCATAATCTGGAAATAAACTGAGTCCCATTATCCGATAAGAGCTTCCGCGGTGAACCCCATCTCAGTACTAAATCCTTGAGAGTGCTACTAACGGTACTAGCTGTTATGTCCGGTAGGGCTATCAATTCTAAATATCTAGTGAATACATCTATAAGCTAATAAATATCTATTCCCTTGATGGCTAAGAGGTAAGGGTCCCATTATATCAACGCTCACTAAATCCCATGGGTTACTTGTTGTATTAGAAGTCATACGGCCTGGTGTTTTCCTATTTCGACTCTTATATTGCTGACATATAAGACAGGTGGCTACGAAATAAGTAACGTCGGGTTTTAGTGCAGGCCAATAAAATCTAAATCGGATTGATTCATAAGTTTTATCGCGGCCTTTAGGCCCAGCGATTGAATGAGTATGGTATAACTGAAGACATTTGGGTCTAAGTGTCTTTGGTAGGAATAGTTTTCTAGGATGGTGTCCCCAAGCTTTTCTATATAAAATCCCATCTATAGTTCGTAGGTTTTGTGGGTATCTGGTGCTATAGGTAGGAGTGTCTTGATTTCTAGGGTGTCTGGGTCAGTAAGTTGTTCTCGGCGGATATCTTCCAGAGAAAAAGGTCTCCATTATTAAAGGAGGTGGTGGTTGCAGAACACTATTATTGAGAGTAATAGCTCCCAGTACCGGAGGTATTGAGGTATCTCTCGACAAATAGTCTGCCACCACATTTTCTACGCCCTTACGATAGTGAATTTTAAAATTAAAATATTGTAAAAACATAACCAATCTAGCTACCCTAGCTGTAGGTTCCCTTTGTTAAAATAACCACTGTAGAGATTTATGGTCGGTGATTATTATAAACTCACGTCCATCTAATATATGTTTGTATTTGTTCACCGCCCAGAAAATAGCTAAACATTCCTGTTTATAGGTGGAGTAGTTTTTCTCGGCCTGTTTGAGTAGGCGAGATCCATAAACTAGAGGATACTCTAGGGCTCCATCCTTCTGGGAGATCAGGGCTCCTACAGCTATTTTGCTGGCGTCAGTGGTTAAGAATAAAGGTCTCGTAGGATCATAGTGATAGAGGGGATTGGTTACTATCCCTAAAATAGCTTTCTTTAAACCTTTATAAGCTTGTTCACACTCTTCTGACCAGTACCATCTAACCTTCTTACGTTTGAGTTTATATAAGGGTGCAGCTAGCTCGGCGTATTTTGGAATAAATCTACTATGCCAACCCGTGAATCACAAAAATCTTTGTAATGTCTTTAAGTTGTAGGGACGAGGTAGGGTTTTTATTATCGCTGTTTTCTCGGGATTAATATGTATTCCTTCCTCATCTACAACATGTCCCAAAATTAAAGCTTTGTTCCGAGCGAAGAAATATTTGGACATGTTTAGAGTGAGGCCAGCAGATTGAAGTCTTCGGAATGCATACTCAAGAGCCCGGACATGTTCGGCCCAAGTCTTAGATGCAATGACTAAGTCATCTAAGTAAACAGCGATATTAAACCCGGCCTTGTCCCTGAAAACTGTATCCATTAACATTTGGAAGGTTGTCGGGGAGTTACAAAGCCCGAATGGCATAACTACATATTCGAATTTACCGAAGGGAGAGACAAAGGCAGTCTTAAATTGACTTTTAGGGTCCATAGGGACTTGGAAATATCCTGACTGAAGATCCAGAGTTGTTATAAATCTAGGATTTTTCATATCAAATAAGATGCTAGCTATGTCTGGTAGTGGATAAGGATCTTTCTTTGTTAATTTATTAAGTGCTCGATAGTCTATACACATTCTCCAACCGCCTTCTTTCTTAGGAACTAAACATATGTTGGATGACCAAGGGCTATTTGATGGTTTTATTAACCCCTCTCCTAGTAATTTATCGATATGTTCTTTAATAATGGCCCTTTGCGCTGGTGAGATCTTACGAGGGTAAGCCTTACAAGGAGATTCGTTCCCAGTGTCTATAGTACGAGAGGTTGTGTCTGTGCGTCCTAATCGACCAGAGATTAGCGTAGGAAATTGATCTAATAATAATAATCTAAGTTCTTGTTTTTGTATAGGTGTTACAGAACTATCTTCCACTGCGGGATTAATTATATTGGAAATGTCGGTGTCTAGTATAGGAAGTGTAGGTGTAGGTGCGTTAACCATATTAAAGAGAAAATCATCTAATTGCAAAGTTTTATTTTTATAATTGATAATGGCTTTATTTTTCAAAAAGAAATCATGACAGAGCAGTAAAGGTTAGGTACCAGTATGAATTGATAAGAAAATAAATTTCCATTAGCTCTAAAAGTTAAAATGTCTTTCCCTTTGGTAGGTAAAAAGTGTCCGTTAGGTAGAAAAACACAATCATCCACTATGTCTACTAAAGCGTGGGAATGTTTGAGTCTATAATAGGTATCTAACGCCAAAAAACTGCCTTCAGCCCCGGTATCAATTCTAGCAAAGAATACATGCGATGGTAAATTAGACGAGGGAAAGGTTAAAGGTAACGCAAAAGTTGTCTCATGTTTTACCCCTACACTAGCTAGATTTTTCCGCTTTCGAGGGTTTTTGAATTTGCAAGGATACCACCCTCTTCTTTTATCCTTTCCTATTCTTTTCCCGGTAAATCCGGACAATTGGGTCTAATGTGCCCTAATTATTAGTGTTAAAAGGGCGTGTATTTATAGGTGTAGGTGTTGTAGGTGGTGTCGTTCTAGTAGGTGGTCTTGTTGCGGTAGGCTTTGTGTAGGGTATAGGAGTTGGTTTAGGTGTTGAACTACGATAAACCTGGTTTCTTCTTTCGATATTCTCAGCGCTATTAGCTAAAGCCTCAATATTATTAAAATCGAATGGGAGATATCTATTTATCTCGGGCTTCATATTTTCAATTAAATGAGAAGCTAACTGGTATATTCCCATTGCGCCGAATTCCCATTAGACCGAATTCCGCCCAAGATTTCAATGAAATTAGCCAAACGGCGGGTTTAATATTCTCCTAAACGACCGACGCGATATTCTAACTGACCTGTCGCAAAAAATGAATATATGTATATTTTCTACTCCTCTTGTTTTTTAATAAAGGCGTTTTAATGTATTTTAAGACCATTGTATACGTCATTATATAAGTAGCAAAAATTATAAGAAAGACTTTGCGGGATATAAAAGGGTTTCAAATGTGTACAGTTTCACATTGTCAAAAGTATGTTTTTCTGAATTATTGTTAGGCTAGGTTAGGTTAGGTTAGTTTAGGTTAGAATAGGATAGAGGGTTTTTAATATGGAAATTTGAATAGCAAATACCCTAAAATTGCAGTTGAATCATTTTTACGCAATGAATATGACCTAAAAATATAAAGAAAAATCGGCAATTTTATTTTTAAAGTTAAATTTCTGTGATTTAAAATTGTTTTGTTATTCTAAACATTACATTTTGCTTAATAATTTACCAAATATTTGGTTAGGTTAGGTTAGGTTAGAATAGGATAGAGGGTTTTTAATATGGAAATTTGAATAGCAAATACCCTAAAATTGCAGTTGAATCATTTTTACGCAATGAATATGACCTAAAAATATAAAGAAAAATCGGCAATTTTATTTTTAAAGTTAAATTTCTGTGATTTAAAAATGTTTTGTTATTCTAAACATTACATTTTGCTTAATAATTTATCAAATATTTGGGTTTAGTGCTCATTTCACTAGGCCATTAAATTATTAAAAGTCAATCAGATTTCTTGCTTCCAAAGATTGAATCTTTGCGTTCCCGGGAATTTTTTTTAATTCCATCGGGTATATTTAAGCAAAGATTCTTGTCCCAATGGACCGAATCCTAAACCTGGATAGGTGCGGGGTTTTCGGTCGAATGGGACAGTCCCATTGGACCGAATCAGCCAAAGTGCGGAGTATTCGGTCGAATGGGAATGCGTTCGGTCCATTGGGATTCGGCGCAATGGAACTGAATCAAACTAACTTGGCTTCTGTGATCGGGGTTGTTAGCGCTAAATTGAGAGTTTGCACTCTGTTGATAAAGTCAATTACCGATTCGTGGGCCATTTGTTTCGATTGTATAATTTCCCTTTCTAATCTCATTTCAGCGGCTGTCGTTAAAAATTTTTCCTCAATTTCTTAAGGAATCGTGCTAGAGAAGTAATTTGCCCGCAATTTTCAGATCTGTTCCAAACTATGGCTGCTCCTGTCAAACAGCTAGGAATAAGGTGTAACAAGTCTGTTTGTTAACATATGGATAGTTTGGAATGTTTCTAGTTGGTGTAAAAACTCCGTAACTTCCTTCCTATTCCCTGAAAATTTAAAGGTAGGCATTGGTAGTTTACGTGGGCGCGGTTGTTTAGGTTCCTTAGGTGGAGGTGGTGGGGGTTGTTGCTTGGCTAGTCGATCGGTTATTTGATCGGTTAAATTTAACGTTTGCGCTGAAAGGAAATCCTTTAGCTGTTCGTTTGTTTTCCCTGATGCTGAGGAAGCTCCCTGACTAGGTTGTGAAGTGGAGGGAGTATATGGGCTAGGACAAGACACTAGTGGTGGTTGAGGTGGTAAATTATGTCTAGAGGGAGAGTTTTGCCTAGCTTGTCGAGTGTGTGTCTGCGCTGATTGAAAAACTTGCGATACCCTACTCGGTGAATAAGAAACACCTGACGCAGTGTGAATTTGATACCTAGGTGGTGATACCACAAAGGGATTAAATGAGACCCTAGATGTGTGAGATGATGGATTTCTAATTATAGATCTAGGTTGTGTCTGGGGTGTCTGGTGTGTCTGTGTAGGGTGATTTGGTAAAGTTCGTGTAGGTAAAGTTGAGGATGTTGAACTGGTGGTGTAGGTGATAGGGTTCTAGTAGGTAAAGGTTGAGTTTGTGATACTGGAATAGGCCTAATAGGTGTCTGGGTGGGATTGGAAGTTGCCCCATAAGTTGGTAAGGATTGTGGCAGATTTCCTGCCCTAGGCCTTGGTCTAACTATACTATGACTACTAGATATATTATGTCTGGGTGGAATAGGTGGTGGAGATTGTCCCCTAGATATAATTGGTGACGAAGCTAAGGGTAGAGGAGGTTGGAATTGAGTTGTATTTACCAACGTTGACGATGGTGTTTGCCAAAACGAATGTTGAACGTGACGTGGATTTACAAACCGATCTCTTCCCGGAATGGGTTCGTCGTCGTCTTCTCCTATGATTCCACTCAAATCTGATTGGTCGCTCGTCCTGGCTTCCGGTTCCTCCAGGCGTGTTTGATTATTTCGTAGCATGTCCCGTAATTGTCCCTGCACGTCGGAGCTAGTTCTAGGGCTAGGCGAGGAGAGTGGTGAACGTAATTGTACGCCTGCATATGTAGAGAACGAAGGGTGGAACGCTTGTTCCACTTCTTCGCTACTGTCGGGCGAGCCCAGACGCGCACGAGAAAATGACGTACTTTTGCGAGCCATGGCGAAAACCTATATATACTCGTTAAATTTGGGATGTCTTAAATAGGATTCATCTAATAATCGAGATGTCTTAAATAGGAAATAATAGTTGAGAGTGGGGTGTCTGAGATGGGATTGACACTAATACTTGACTTGACAAGAATAATTAACAGAAAGAATAATTGAAAAATTACATTTTTAAATTTTTATTGAACACGTTGGCTAATTAAATAACCCCGGCCCCTGTTCGGGCGCCAAATAATAATATAACAGATTCGTGGGAGATGTTATACCGGGCCGGGATGCCGATGGCTTTGTTATAGATTAGAACAACGTGCTGAGAGGGAGATAGTATCTAAAAAGGAAAACTCACCAAAGTTACTAACGACATTCTCTTAGGATCCTTAATGACGTCGTTAGCAGTCTAATAATTAATTCGAAGGCGAATTCTTAGAACCCGGTAGGGTTCTATGTTATGGGCCCATCATCATCTGTAATGCTATTTTGATTTCCTAAAAAATTCAGTCTCTAGCCAATCAAAACGCTCCATTCTCCCATAGAATAACATTAAAATCGACTCTTTCGAGGACAAGTCCAGTGATTGACAGAACTAAAAGAGGAATTATTTGTTACAGTTATAATCACTTTTAAATGGTAGAGCAAGGTTCGAATGTTGAACTTTTCAAGTTTCATTTAAAAATATTAAGTCTAAGTATTTTAAAATTAATTCTGAAGTTGACCCTTTTTTGGTACTTAGCTGGTTTCGCGCATGGCCAAATTCGTAATGTTATTCTATGGGATTTGGTTTTTTGAAAGTGGCTTACCTTTCAGATTTATTTTCTAATACTTCCGGATATTTTTCAGACTTGGATTTTCCGTGTGGTATGAATTAAGTTTCAAGCTTTATTTTAAGACTAATTTCATAATTTTACACCGATTAGTTGGCCCACAATCTATTTATGAAAACGGACGAAAAAGTAAGGCGGAGAAATAGATTACCAAAAACCTAAGCCTAATTTGACAAATTAGGCTTAGGTTTTATATGGCTTTTTAAAATCACGTGCAGGAGGACTCGTGGAGGAGCGCGCTTGATTTGGAGGCTATGGGTATTGAACTCTGACTTAATTTCTCCTTCTTCATATTTTTGCCGTTTATGAAATTAGTCTAAAACTAAAGCCCGTAAAAGATCTGGAATCATTAGAAAATAAATCTGAAAGGTAAGTCTCTTACAAAAAATCTAAATCCCATAGAATTACATTAATTTTCAATTTTTCCGCCTTTTTTTTTGCCCTTTTTTATAAATAGACTGTAGCCAAACTAATCGGTGTAAAATTATGAAATTAGTCTTAAAATAAAGTCCGAAAAATATCTGGAATCATTAGAAAATAAATCTGAAAGGTAAGTCTCGTACAAAAAATCTAAATCCCATAGAATAACATTAAGTTTCAATTTCTCCGCCTTAAAACTTAAAAGTACTCTCCTTTTTAAAAATGTGAAAGTCCGAACGACTTGGCATTTCGAACGGCAATAAGGAAGGTATTAACATCCAAAATAATGAAAAAAATAATTTAAATTTAGTTTAAAGGGTAATGGGAAAAATATAAAGATTTCGCTGCGGCTGTCGGAGGTATTAACATAAAAAATGATGAAAAAATTATTTTAAATCTGGTTTAAGGGTAATGGGGAAAATATAAAGATTTCGCTGCGGTTGACGGAGGTATTAACATCAAAAAATGAGGAAAAAATAAATTTTAATTGGGATTAAAGGGCACTGGTAAAAATGTAGAGATTTGACTGAATCAAGTGCAGCTGCCGCAGCTATTAACATCAAAAATTATGAAAAAATTAATTTTAATTGGGATTAAAGGGCACTGGTAAAAATGTAGAGATTTGACTGGAATCAAGTGCGGCTGCCGGAGGTATTAACATAAAAAATTATGAAAAAATTAATTTTAATTGGGATTAAAGGGCACTGGTAAAAATGTAGAGATTTGACTGGAATCAAGTGCGGCTGCCGGAGGTATTAACATAAAAAATTATGAAAAAATTAATTTTAATTGGGATTAAAGGGCACTGGTAAAAATGTAGAGATTTGACTGAATCAAGTGTGGCTGCCGCAGCTATTAACATCAAAAATTATGAAAAAATTAATTTTAATTGGGATTAAAGGGCACTGGTAAAAATGTAGAGATTTGACTGGAATCAAGTGCGGCTGCCGGAGGTATTAACATAAAAAATTATGTAAAAATTAATTTTAATTGGGATTAAAGGGCACTGGTAAAAATGTAGAAATTTGACTGGAATCAAGTGCGGTTGCCCCAGCTATTAACATCAAAAATTATGAAAAAAATTTATTTTAATTGGGTTTAAAGGGCAGTGGTAAAAATTTAGAGATCTGACTGAATCAAGTGCGGCTGTCGCAGCTATTAACATCAAAAATAATGAAAAAATTTATTTTAATTGGGATTAAAGGGCAATGGTAAAAATGTAGAGATTTGACTGAATTAAGTGCGGCTGCCCCAGCTATTAAAATCAAAAATTATGAAAAAATTAATTTTAATTCGGTTTAAAGGGCAATGATAAAAATGTAGAGATCTGACTGAATCAAGTGAGGCTGCCGCAGCTATTAACATCAAAAATTATGAAAAAATTAATTTTAACTGGGTTTAAAGGGCAATGATAAAAATGAAGAAATTTGACTAAATCAAGCAGCTGCCGCAGCTATTAACATCAAAAATTATGAAAAAATTAATTTTAATTGGTTTTAAAGAACAATGGTAAAAATGTAGAGATCCGACTGAATCAAGTGCGGCTGCCCCAGCTATTAACATCAAAAATAATGAAAATTTTTATTTTAATTGGGTTTAAAGGGCAATGTTAAAAATGTAGAGATTTGACTGAATCACTTTTTAAAGGGCTAGCCTTTTAATATAGAAGTTAACACTTTCGTGCTAGACTGAAGTGACAGATATTATATCAAAAATGTCTTTGCGAACAAAGACCCAGAAGGACATGTTATGGCCTTGAATGTCTGAAGTGACAGATACTTAATTTTCTTTTAAAACATTAAATTTAAATACAATTAAATTTTCTTTTAAAACGAAATTTAAATATAATCACAATCTGGCACGATTTAGAGTTTCAAATTTCAAAACAACTGATTTTATTCACTCGGAAATATTTAAGAAAAAACATAACAGACGATTTTCTCCCATTGACGCTTAACATTAAATTTCGCTTAATTATTTTTCAGGGATTACGTGTCAAACAAAACGAAACTTTTCGTTCGATAGAAAAATTTACTTAATTTAGCTTTGGCTTTAGGCGTAGAATCAAAGTTCTATGATCTGATCTCATACCTTAATTGGATAATGTTTTCTATGCATAATGTTTTATTATAACTCCTCGACTTTAGTCGAGGCAATTCGTTCATGTTAGCTTATGAATGCTTATACAAGGAATTTAAAGGGAAAAAAATTCCCCATATTTTAATTTTTAATTTAGGTTGTAAACGAACAAACCTAATCCATGGATAATGTTTTGTTATAACTCCTCGACTTTAGTCGAGGCAATACGTTCATGTTAGCTTATGAATGCTTATACAAGTAATTTAAAGGGAATAAAAATTCCCCATATTTAAATTTTTAATCTAGGTTGCAAACGAACAAACCTAATCCATGGATAATGTTTTATTACAACTCCTCGACTTTAGTCGAGGCAATTCGTTCATGTTAGCTTATGAATGCTTATACAAGGAATTTAAAGGGAAAAAAATTCCCCATGTTTTAATTTTTAATTTAGGTTGCAAACGAACAAACCTAATCCATGGATAATGTTTTGTTATAACTCCTCGACTTTAGTCGAGGCAATACGTTCATGTTAGCTTATGAATGCTTATACAAGGAATTTAAAGGGAATAAAAATTCCCCATATTTTAATTTAGGTTGCAAACGAACAAACCTAATCCATGGATAATGTTTTATTATAACTCCTAATAACTAATTAGTGGTCCCTTATGGAAATCATCATTTTAATTGTACGGTTTTAATGAAAAGAAAAATGAAGGTATTACAATTTATTTAAAAACCTTATCCGCTCTAAAATTCGTCGCTTTGAAGTTCTCTTCCCTCGCGCGCGCAATATAGCTTTGAAAGTACGAATTGTTATGGTTTGCGTCGTCTGCTAAGTTAGAAAAGAAGGTGACTTTAAACGGGCTTTAAAAAACACATTTCCCTTTATCATATACCCATTCCAATAAACCGGCGAGTATTTTTAACGATCCGTTCAATTGCGAGTCGTGGAAATTCGGGTTAAATTAAGAAAACAAAAAGTGGACTCGCGTTATACTGAAAAATAACAGTTCAATACACGTTTTCCCTGAAAAATAATTAAGCGAAATTTAATGTTAAGCGTCAATGGGAGAAAATCGTCTGTTATGTTTTTTCTTAAATATTTCCGAGTGAATAAAATCAGTTGTTTTGAAATTTGAAACTCTAAATCGTGCCAGATTGTGATTATATTTAAATTTCGTTTTAAAAGAAAATCTAATTATATTTAAATTTCATGTTTTAAAAGAAAATTTAATTGTATTTAAATTTAATGTTTTAAAAGAAAATTAAATATCTGTCACTTCAGACATTCAAGGCCATAACATGTCCTTCTGGGTCTTTGTTCGCAAAGACATTTTTGATATAATGTATTGTGATCTAATGACTTTATTGATGATTTATCATTTGTACATAAATATTAACTTTGGGCTAACTGGCCTCCTCTAGTCCTTTCTCCGCCCCTCCTGAACTCAAACTCTCTCTTCGTTTTTATAAGCGTGCGAACGTAGCTTGCGCATGCGCCTACAAAAAAACCGGATGACAAAAAAGGGTTACAAAAAATGATATGTTTTTCCGTTTTTGGAGAGGGTAATTTACGTCGTCTGCTTAAGTTTTAGAATGAATTACAGTTAAATTTTTAAGGGCTTACTATTAATTAGAGCTACAATTAAATTTAAGTTTTCTATAATTAAAGATAGGATTATAATTAAGTTGAAAGAGATTAAGTTAGGGGGTTTTATATAATGATAGTAAGTTCGAGGAGCGCAATGGAAGGGAAGTAAAAAGAGTGTGAGGTAGGCCTAACAAAAAAGAGGTAAGATGAATTTGTTCCCATCCATTACAATAGTATGACTTTCAAGAACTGATCAATGCATCATAGATGGAATTAATATTCTGCAAATGGGCTGATTGGCATGGAATGATAGGAATAATCTGTTTTGTACCTTGGGGGGAGGTTAAATCAAATGCCGGACATATTACAGAATAGAATGACTTTCAAGAGCTGATCAATGCGTCTTAGATGCAATGAATATTCTGTCAATGGGCTGATTGGCATGGAATGATGCAAATAACCAGTTTTGTACCTTGGAGGAGGGGGAAATCAAATGCGTAACATATTACAGAATAGTATGAAACTCAAGAACTGATCAATGCATCATAGGTGGAATTAATATTCTGTAAATGTGCTGATTGGCACGGAATGATGCGAATAATCAGCTTTGTACCTTGGGGAGGGCAAAATCAAATGCCGGACATATTACAGAATAGTATGACTTTCAAGAACTGATCAATGCGTCATAGATGGAATGAATATTCTGTCAATGGGCTGATTGGCATGGAATGAGGCGAATAATCAGCTTTGTACCATGGGGGAGGGGGAAATCAAATACCGGACATATTTCAGATTAGTATGACTTTCAAGAACTGATCAAGGCGTCGTAGATGGAATGAGTATTCTGTCAAGGGCTAATTGGCATGGAATTATGCAAATAATCAGCTTTGTACCATGGGGGAGAATGAAATCAAATGCCGGACATATTGCAGAATAGAATGACTTTCAAGAACTGATCAATGAATCATAGATGCAATGAATATTCTGCCAATGGGCTGATTGGCATGGAATGATGCAAATAATCAGTTTTGTACCTTGGGGGAGGGGGAAATCAAATGCGTAACATATTACAGAATAGTATGAATCTCAAGAACTGATCAATGCATCATAGATGGAATGAATGTTCTGTCAATGGGCTGATTGGCACGGAATGATGCGAATAATCAGCTTTGTACCATGGGGGAGGGGGAAATCAAATGCCGGACATATTTTAGAATAGTATGAATCTCAAGAACTGATCAATGCGTCATAGATGCAATGAATATTCTGTCAATGGGCTGATTGGCATGGAATGATGCAAATAATCAGTTTTTTGATCAAATGAGGAAAAGATATAATCTATGTTGTTTCCAAATCGGTCTATTTGGATTGGTTGATCCTTCGCCCCAGACCATATAAACGTACTCTCTCCTAGCAACATCTTTTAGAAAAAGTAGCTGTAAAATATACATTACCCATTTTTGTAGTCCTCCCTTTTATAGCCATCACCACTAGCATTTGGATCGTCCTGATAAGGCTAACGTTTCCAAAAGAAAAATAGATTCTTCTATCCAACGTGACATTACTGACATGGAAGAGGTCTCATCCGAAGAAGTATAATGCTGTTGCGTTTTTTGTCTCTGTTATATCTTTTTTTAAGTTGACTTTTTTTAATGGGTACCATAGCTTTGGTTGCCGCCCAACAAAGGGAAGAAATTTACTGGTGCTCGTCCTGATAAGGCTAACGTTAGCACAAAAGATTCTTCTATCCAACGCGATAGTACTGACATGGAAGAGGACTCACCCGAAGAGGTATAAAGCTGTTTCGTTTTTTGGCTCTGTCAAATCTTTTTTTAAGTTGACTTTTTTTATGGGTACCACAGTTTCGTTTGCCGCCCAACAAAGGGAAAAATTTACTGGTGCTCGTCGTGATAAGGCTAACGTTAGCACAAAAAAAAAGATTCTTCTATCCAACGCGATAGTACTGAGATGGAAGAGGACTCATCCGAAGAAGTATAATGCTGTTGCGTTTTTTGGCTCTGTCAAATCTTTTTTTAAGTTGACTTTTTTTAATGGGTACCACAGTTTCGGTTGGGATTTTAGCATGGGAATTTCAAATTTTCAAATGCGTTTTTCCCAAACTACCGGTGGTCGGAGATTTTTTTACTTATTTTTTCTGAGCTCCCCAGGTCCCAATTAGTTCAAAACCATCGTTATTTAGTGGGGGGTCGGTTAACGGAAATTTTCCCGAAAAACAGTGTTACTCAGCATCGCATTGAACACTAAATATAATTTAACAGATTTCATCAGAGAGATTGTGAGATCATTAAACGGGGGCTGACCGTATACTACCTCTCACCGCAGAAATCAGGTGAAAGGCTCAGATTGGTATGCACCTTTATAAGATACGTAAGACTAGGAAATACATTTAAACCTTTATGTTCCCATTCACAGCGTTCCACGCTGGAAATATGTCATTATCGTGAGTAGTGATTTCATTGGGAAAAACCATCTTTGCTTGTCGACTAATTTGCAGTAGTTGATCGCAAAGAAATAGGTAGTTTCCCCCGAAATTGAGGTTTTTCAATATTTTTTTTCAGTGCATAGCAGCCCTGTAAAAGGCATATCAAGTTTAAACTTTTGTTTTCGATCTGAAATAATATTTCCGGACGAACAAAACGAGATCGTAAGAAACGCTAACGAAGAATTACGACTCTAAAGAAGGGTAGAAGTAAATGGTTTTCCGTAGTTTATCACAATGTTTATATTAAAAATACTGTATTCTTATAAAAAAATACCTCGTTATGTGCATATTAAAAGAAGTTGCAAAATTTTGGTTTAGAGTTCTCATTGAATTTTAATAATAACAAATTTTTTTAAAAGAAATGTATCTCGGGGAAGTACGTTCCGGTAGCCCTAGAATGTAAGGAAAACGTGTCGAAAGTAGTGCCCATTTCTAATTAAAATTGACTAAATTACACAATTAAAATTAATTTTACTGAAGAAATTACAGTCTAGGAAACGCGTTCACTTACAGTACTTTTTCCACAATCTTGGATTATTTTACTGGAGTATGGGGGTGATTGTGAGGGGGGTAGAATTTTCGTGCGGTGCGCACGACCGCGCCATAATTTAAATAGACCGAGTAGCGAATAGGGACGGAAATAAGCACAAGTCACTGGTCATTTGTCCGATAAATTTTCCAAATGTCCGGTAACTTTTTATTTTTATGAGGGGGTCACTAGACAAATGTCCGATAAAAAAAAAGTACTTTTTAATACGGGAAAAGTAGCATTGTCCTGTAATTTTGTTAAATGTCCGATAGGTTTTGAATTTTAAAAGGGGGGTTCCTGGTCATTTTTCCAATAAGAAAAATTTCTTATTTCCGTCCCTGGCAGCGAATCCAATCACGTCACGCATCAGGTACAGGGACGGAAATAAGAAATTTTTCTTATTGGAAAAATGACCAGGAACCCCCTTTTAAAATTCAAAACCTATCGGACATTTAACAAAATTACAGGACAATGCTACTTTTCCCGTATTAAAAAGTACTTTTTTTTTATCGGACATTTGTCTAGTGACCCCCTCTTAAAAATAAAAAGTTACCGGACATTTGGAAAATTTATCGGACAAATGACCAGTGACTTGTGCTTATTTCCGTCCCTGATCAGGTATAGAGTGAGTGAAGAAGATAGCCACGGCTAGCACTCGTAAGGTTACGGTCTTAAATTAATTTTTTTGAAGTTGCCTTCATTGTTTAAGAATATTTAGATATTACACAACTCGATTCCAGTCTTCCCAAAAGCGGGCTTTTATTGTGTTCATCTATTTTTGGTATATTTTACTCCAAAGTGTATTATATTCATTTAATCTTTTTTTCCTTGTATCGTTGTTAGCGTTTGTATATTCTGTGCATATATTGTGTTAATCTATTTTTGGTATATTTTACTCCAAAGTGTCTCGTATTCATGTATTCCTTTTCTTTGTATCGTTGTTAGTGTCCCTTTGCTTTCTCAGGGCGCAATAAGTGTGTTGCTTTTTCTACCTGACTAATAAATTATTATTATTATGTTTGCCCTTGATCTGGCGAGTGTTTTAATGACGTCACTCCACTTGGTTCTCTTTCTCTCTTGGTCTTTACTCTTTACCGACTCTGATATGACGTAGCAGTACTTTTGACCTTTAACCGTTTGTAGGTTCCGTTAACCGTTTTTCGGCAAGCGCTTCTGCTTTAGTCATAGAGGAGTTTGTTATAGTTTTCGTAGCTGTCACATACGACTGTCAATTAAAATCTTGTTTTATATAAATTATTTTTATGGATAGAAGATCTACCCCATCCGGTTATCGAGTACACCCCAGAAAAGTCACAGGACGTGGTTTAAACATACAAAAGTAATTCCCCCCCTCCCACATCCTCTTAACAACACCGGACCAGCTATTCCAATTTCTGCAAAAACTTGCCAAAAAACGTCGGTGGGGTAAGAATGAACAACATTCTATTTTGAATACTTAACTACGAAATATTCTCTTCAACATTATCAGCCGACGTATTCTCTAGGCAAAATTGTTAAAAGTTATCAACAACGAACTGGAAACGTGTTACCAGCAAGGAAAGTAATGAGGAGAAGTAAGCTAGTCGATGTTTGTAACATGCTTAATGCGTTCGATCCAATTTAAATTGAAACTCAGCCGCCCTTTCTCGTTTCACAGGTAGAGCCCAACGGTTGTCCGACCGCTATAATGCGAGCGGTTTCGCGAACGAGGAGCCAATAGGTTTGTTCAATGATTTGAAGCAAATAACAGTTGTATTACATAAGTATTGCATTTAAAATGATTAACAAGAAATTTGGGGTTTGAAGGTGAGCCTGTTCCTGGAGAGCTAGAGTTCATTAGACAACTGCATAAACAAATTGAGGATGAACATAGGCGCACCAAAGAAAGCTTTAACGTATATGTGGCTAACTTAATCGAGAATGCTTTCGATTACGATAGCGACTCAGAGAATGTAACCGGTCCGTTTAATAGCCCCATAAGTTTAGTCGGAAGCCCAATTGACACTGAAACCAACTTATGTTTGTCGACGATTGCAGTTGATGCCGTTCTCCGAAACGTGACTGAAACCCATGAAGAAGAAATGAGACCTACAATTAGAAAAAGGAAAAGAAACTGCTTCACAATTCAAAATTTGGATGACTCAACGAGCACCGCAGGACACTCGGGACCAGCCAGCTTAATTTGTCCACCTATAACTTTATCCAATGAAGCTGACACAGGCGAACGTTTGTCGACGATTGTCGTTGATGCTGCCTTCCGAAATGTGGCAGGACACTCAGGTCATGACCAAGCGCAGCAGGGAGAAAAAAAGGTTTGTTGCTTTTAAGCTTCAATGCAATGGATTAGGTACTTTGGTAATTTGAGGTATTTCATTGTAAATAGATACATGTCATAATTAGGCATGATGTGTTGATGAAACACTTCAAAATCAGACCTCACTTAGCATAATTTTGTATTGGTTCCCGAGTTAAAGGAGTAGTTTCTTAGGCATTGCATTCGCGGTACAAATTGCATGGATACTCGTTAAAAAGACTGAATTTAGTGCACTTCCCCCAAAAATTGCTACGATAAAACCTATGCTTTATGTATTGGGAACAGATAAGGAGCGCGCACGAATTTCTAGCCATGGAAGGGTTGCATTTCATCCATGAGGTGGCCACAGAAGTTGCGAGAAGAAATAGAAATGTGATGTTCAGAAAGGGCATGAAATCCACACTGAAACCTTTGTTCAAAGGTCAGTCACAAGACGCAAACAAGTCCAACGTTTGCCAGGTTGTTGGGCAGTCCTTGATGATGAAGTATTTTATTTTATGCCCTATATAACATCTCAATATTTCAAAGGGATGATACGGCACGAGCACAACAACAGTGTGTATTATGAGTACTTTTATGATGGAGAGCAACTGTTGATTGGTGTTGCCAATCTGGATGATTTTCGTGAGTACTTTTTCATAACCTCTGATTGCTTAATTCAAATTTGATTTTATTCAAATGAATTTAAATGTTTATCTACAAAGTGGGATTATCTATAAATACCAGATTATTTTCCCTTTAGTTGAAAATCATCCCACGCTTTTATTAGAAAAGAAAGACTTTGACTTTAGGTACACCAATGACCCAATCCTTAGTACTCACGGTTTTTATCGAAAGTACTTGTGGTCCGTAAACGACGAAGCAACTTTCAGTAAAATTGAATCCTTGTATGTTTCGCGAAGGGTGTTTGAACTACAAACAAAACTTATAATTTATTTTCTCCCATAAGTGATCCGAAAGAAGTGCTCAACGAAGTGAAAAGCGCACTTAAAAGAATGGCAAGCAACGATTATACTGTTTTTATAAACCCACAAAGCCCGGCCAACATCATTTCACCGAGGTTCCGTGGACATAAAAACTTCCGTAAGATCAACAATAACGCTTGGGGAAACAACACCACCGCTCCTAATAAACTATTTAATTACAGTTACGTTACTCGAATGTGCTGAGGCGATGTTTATAAGCGGCATAAAAGGAAGACTTTCCCCCGGATAGTAAGTTTATTTAAAAACATGCCAGTTTTTTCGTTTAATGGGCGACCGCTTCTTTATTCAAAGTTTACTAAAGTATGGTCCGAAGTATACGAGCACTAGAGAGCCCTGGCAGTCGTGCCATGCCCTAAACCGTATCCTCTATGCCATTGGAGTCAATGCAAAAGCAGCAAACATTGTAAGAGTAATTACTTTTTTTTAACATTCAGCGATGAGCGCACACTGGAACCCCTTTAATAAAATAACCACATGGGCCACTATCAAGCTATCCTTAGAAATAGTCGCATTCTGGATGTTAATGTATTAGGAGTTAGAGCTGATCACTGTCAAGGTTCGTAGACCACCTGGAAAACCGGGAAAACTGAGGACATTTGGAGATTGCCACAAAAAAGAAAGGGAAAAGAGCCAGGCAATTGGGAAATTTCTAGGAGTAACGTTGAATTTGGGATTGAGGCACAATTGTCAGGCGATATTAAATAAACATTTCTATGCAATTCATATTCTGAGTGTTTTAGCTAGTCATGTTAAATGTGAACAATGACAAGCGACAGTGTGAAACGACAATAGGTTTCTCGAAAGAATGAATTCATGCAAAACATCAAAATTAGTCAAGAAATATTTTTAGAATTGGCCATGAAAAACGGGAAAAGCCTGGGTAATTAACTTAACATTATATTATTATTATAATATTACAGGGTAATGGCGATATGGAAAGTGATAGGGTAATCGGTATTTTTGTTTTTTAGCTTTTGAATACCAAAATGAGAATTGCTGGAAACGTGACATACAATTTGAATGGACTAAAGATGAAGCTTAAAAATGGAGTGAGTTACAATTTTTCATCAAACGATGATCCACCCATTGGATGGAATTTTGGAAACGCCAAATATGTGGTTATTACGGAAACAATAACAATGTTTGAACACATATTGAGAAACGAGGAAAATGCCGTTTTATTGAAAAACCACGTGCTCTTAGCTGTAAGTAAAATTATTTCATCATATGGTCACCAGAATTTCTACGGTGCCCAATTTTTCTATTTGATTGTCTCGATACTTATTTTCACATAAAAGCAAAATTTAAAATTCCCTAAAAAAAATTTAAAAACATTTAAGAATCATAACTTCCCACCAAAGACAGTCAGAAATGGATCAAATTTTGATTTTTAAAGAGCACCAAAAAGCAATAAGAAAGTGGAAGAAATGGTAATTAAATTAATGCAAAAAAGCGAAAAACATATTCTTATAAAGTCGTTGCTATTTATCCAATATTTATGTACATTTTCGTTTTTATTTATTATATTTTCCCTATAATTATAACATTTAAAAATCAATTTTCTACTGTATTGTACTGTTTATCCTTTTCACTTTATGAAATTCCGACTATTTACCTTACACTTGTTAGTCACTCTGATGAGAAAAATTTCGTATGTGGTTGTAATGACGGAAGGTGCTAACAATATTTTCTCTTACAGCTAGGAGGCGTGCCTGACAGGTTTACACAAGCTTTTGTTTCGGAATTAGTAGAACAGCACGGGCTAAAACCGTGAGTTTTAACCGATTTAAATTACCACGGTCTCGTCATTTTCACGGTTTTACACTACGGGGCAGAGGTACCATTAAACAAAATTGATTTGCCCTTTTAAAAAAGCAACTATGCGACAATAGGAAATTAATTTTTTCTTCAAGGTAACTCCACGCACGAGCCCACTGGGAGCGAAGTTGATAATGTTAAGGCCTGAGCATTTAAATGGTCCAAAAAGTACGCTTGGAACCGAGATTACGGAAAAAGAAAAACGGATGTATGAAGCGATGAAAGAAAGGCACCTAGCAACCACAACCTATGTGAGATTACCTGTTAACTTATAAGGAGACTATCCGAGGTGTTTATCGCCGGTTTTGTCCAAAGTCTGCTATAATGTAGACCTATATAAGATCTGAAAATTACCGAAAGGAGACGACGCACTACCCATTAGTTTGGCTATGTCAACCGAAAACGTTTTTGCCCACTTCAGGCGAAAAAAATCTCCATTGAACGAAGCGGGGGATTTGCTCAGTTTCACAGGGGGCTACTTGTGGAACATTATCCAAATTTTCAAATAGTTTCGAAATTGTCAAATGGGCCAAATGGTTCGAATCAAGGTAAAATTCATCAGACATAGCTATATATTCCGCTTCCATGGTGGACAGGGCAACGGACTTTTGTTTGACCGAGCGCCACAGAAATGGAGCCGATCCTAGAAACGCGACGTAGCCACTTGTTGATCTGCGCGTGTCTCTATCTGCTGCCCAGTCACTATCACAGTAAATTTTTAGAACGTTTTGTTGTCCCCGCTCGTAAATTAGTCCATACGTTGAAGTCGTTAAGAGGTATCTTGATAATTGGCGCAAACGTTGCCAGTGTTTAATCCCCGGATTACTGCTGTATTGCGAGAGAGATATCACAGTAAATAAAATATCGGGGCGCGTCCTTTGAGCTACGAATAGTAAACATCCGATTAAATATTTATATGGTATATCTAACATCATTTTCTTCTCGTCTTCTGTTTTGGGACAATCTTGTTGAGTTAATATACTTCCTGCGCTCATTCGCAAGCTTACAGGTTCCTTGCTTTGTATATTAAATTTCTTGCAGATCTGTTCTATATACCCTGCTTGGTGCATCTTCATTGATCCATTCGTAGTTTCCTAAAACTGGACACCAAGTAATTTCCTGATTGGTCCTAAAACCTTGATATCGTATGTAGTTGATAGTGATTTGCATACGTCATCGAGACTTGTTTGATTCTTCGCCAGTACTACCAGGTCATCAACATATACGAGCACTATTGCTTGATACGGTATATAATAGATACAATTTGTACCTCGTAGCTTTTTGAAACCGAGTCTCTGAAAAGTTGTATCCAGTTCCATATACCATAGTCTCCCACACTGTTGCAGGCCGTATAATGCTTTACGTAACTTTAGGCAATATGTACTGGGATTTCTTGTTTCGTAGCCTGGAATTTGATTCATATAAATATTACGATCTAATGCCCCATACAAATAAGCGTTTTTCACATCAAGATGTGAATGGATCCATCCTAGCGACATTACGAATATTGAAATGAACAGTCTGATTAATGAAAAGTTAACCACTGGAGAAAACGTTGAATCGTAGTCAATCCCTTCGATTTGACTATAGCCCTGAGCTACTATTCGTGCTCGATATCTTAATATAGTACCGTCGTGGTCTCGTTTTATTGTGTAGATCCAACGACATCCAACTACTCGTTTTCCTGTAGGGCGTTCGGTAATTTCAGTTACGTCTCTATCATCTAGGGTTTTCATCTCATCGTTCATTGATGCTCTCAATTCTTGGGCTTGTTGTGATCGTAATGCTTCTTCATAAGTTTTTGGTATATTTACTTCTGTACAATGAGCTTCAAATATATCGGATATGTCGTTTTCTGTTACGGACGCTATTAGTGAAGTAGTTCTGTTCTTCGAGAAATCCCATGCCTTTATATCATGAGGAAGATCATGTTCCGCCATATGTCGTTTCACCTCAGGTAATGATCGAAATTGCTTTCCATTTTGATCATAATAGTACACGTCAACCGAGCCTTTCGATTTTCCTGATTGCCGAATTGTTATATCTCTGCGCAAACCAACAGGTAGTTCGGGAACTTGAGCTTGTTAATGGAGCTTCTTGTTGCACGGTTTGTGTTTCGTCTTCGTTCTCATTTTCTTCCAATTCATCCAGGTACAACTCTTCTTGAGGCCATGGAAATGTGATGATATCTTCACTACTCTTCGACTTGACTATGTGCTCCATACCCTTAATATCTTCATCGAATTTTACGTGTTTCGTCTCTACTACTTTCCTGTCGTGCGGGTAATAGATTCTGTAGCCCCTCGTTTTGAAAGCGTAGCCAACCATGACTCCAAGTTTCGCTCGGTTGTGCAATTTACTTCTCTGTGATTGCTTGGGTATGAGTACGAATGCTAGACTTCCTATTTGGCGTAAGTGGTTTGCGCTTGGTTTATTGGATACCCAGACTTCCACAGGAACTTTCTCGCCGAGTAACGAATGTTTTGATCTATTTCTTAAATTCGCAGCTGCTACGATAACTTCAGCCCTCAGATTGAGCGGTAACTTCGCTTCTTCCAGAATAGTTCTCGTAGTATTTAATAAAGATATGTTTGCTCGCTCAGCAATTCCATTCATGGCCGGTGAATATGTTTTTGTTCTTTCGTGCCGTATCCCAGCGTCTTCGCAAAATCGAGTAAATTCTTCGTTGCAATATTCAAGTCCGTTATCCGTCCTTATTGCTTTTATTCTTTTAGTGGTTCGATTTTCTACGAGATTCTTGAAACGTATAAAGCTTTGAAAAACATCGTTCTTCTTGGCCATTAGATATACCCAAATATGTCTACTATAGTCGTCTATAAACGTTACGAAATATTTTGCTTCTCCTAAAGATACAACTGGAGCTGGCCACCATACATCTGAGTGTATAATATCCAATATACCTGAACTTCGAATGGTTCCAATCTTCTTATGACTTTCTTTCGTACTTTTACTCAATTTACACGGAACGCACAATGATAGATTTCCTGTTATCGTTCCCATGCCATTAAGCATTTGATGAGTCGCCATATATTTTAAGTCACCTTCATTGATATGTCCGATACGTCGATGCCAAATGTCGATTTTATTTGCTACAGCGGTTTGATTTGCTTCACTCTCGTTACACTCGTTGTCGATAACTTCGGCGTTTGACAGCGTATAAAAGTTATCCTTTGATAAATTTGCTTCGAATGAAAATTTCCCTCTTTGATTATAAACTGTGAATTGCGAATTAAATAATACCGCTTTCATCTTCGCTTGATCAATAAGTCTTCCTGCGATTAGGTTTCTTCTCATTCCCGGAGTGTGTAATACGTCCTTGAGTAAATATGTATCACCTCCTTTTCCTCCAAACTGCAATCGAATATTTCCTTTCCCTTCGATTTTAGACGTACCTTCGCCACAATTAGCTACGGCGTTGAATGGTGTATAAGATAAGAAATCCCTTTGCTTGCAAAAATGGTGCGTGGCCGCTGTATCAATAATCCATTCGTCAGCTGCCGAGGAAGTATATTGCGCTGAAGCAAAAAACGCTGCTTGATCGCGTTCTGGTTTCTTATTTCTCGTATCGGTATTCGCTTTCCGTACTTGATAGTTTCCTTTTCGGCATTCCGTTGCTTTATGTCCTGGTTTATGACAATTAAAGCATACTCCTTGAAATTTCTGACTTTGATACTGATGACGACGTGTAGAATACCTCTTCTGATCCATTGATGGGTTCTTTTGATTTTGAACCGTCAATGCTGTTGATGTTTCTTCTTTCATAACTCCTCCTTCCTTCAATAATAGTCTACTGTATTCGGCCATCAATGTTTTCTTTATATTTACCGATGTAAATTGTTGATCATCGTAATGATAAATTTGTTGCACTAGATTTTCGTAACTATCTGGTAATCTGTGAATTAATTGATGAGCCAAATCGGTGTCTTTAACCTGATCTTCAGCATTTTCCAGTTGCTTTTTCACGTGAGTTAATCTTCCTATGAAGCTTGGTATCGATTCATCAGTTTTACATTTCATAGTATAAAACTCTTCTCTCAAAGCTGCAACACGAAGGGGTGGAATTGAACGGCCGTAATTAACGTGATTTCTTATAAAATCGGAAATAGTGGTTAAATTAATATTAAGATTAAATAAATGTGGCAGTGCTCTAATTAAAGTTATCTAAGAGTGCCTAAATGAACAGGATGGTGATGATCACAACGTATAAGTGAGCACCCTCAGTCATCATACCCTAATTAAAGTTTGGTCCTATTAAATCTTCCTTTCATGATGGATAACCCTGATGAAGTAATCGAAGAATAGGATAGAAGATGGAGCGGGCAACACTGCTAACGCGTTCTTATGGCTCCTGTTTATTTCGGTTTTTATTTTATTTTTTTTGAATTTTTCGATGTTCTAAATTCATTTTACTTAAGTGTAAATAATTTCCGCGTTGAATTATTCAACTTGTGTTAGTTTTGATGGTATTCTTCAAGTTATATTTACAATTTATAAGCTAGCCTTAGGCCTTGGTCAAGTTTGAAAAGTCTTTATAGCGGACGCCTCCGCCTGTGACTATTAACAGGGCTGCCAAATATGTATAGTGGTACCCCCCCCCCCCCCGATTTTATTTGATGCTGCTGAAGAGCCTAATTCATCAAAGTTCTCATCCTTGGAGTCAGACGGAATTGATTCTCAAGCTCAAACGTACTTGTTCGACGGCGGCTTTTATCCAAATATAAATATTCCCAACAGCCTTATATAATTTAAAATCACCGCTTAGAAAAACCCTCAGGGTACAGACTGTTTTCTTTTCCGGGGTAGTAATAAACAGCACGTTGTTATTTCGGGGTCACTGTATTTTTGTCTTATTTTATTAAACCAGTCTGTTCTAAGTGTAATAAAAGTGTTACGTATTCTTCGTTATCTTCAAGTATCAGGTCAAAATCATCATGTAGGTTCACTTCTTTTTTGAATTCTCGATACCTACATCTACGACAGATCGCATGCATAGCGATAATTTGAGGACTTGGTGGATTCATCTCAACAAGAATAAATCAACCAATTGCAAATAAAAGCTCCATGTATTGATCATAATCTTTATTAATCAGATCATAATAATCAGGTAGTTTCAATTCTTTTTTAAGATTTTGAAAGTGACGTCTGCGACTGTTATGATCTTGATAGCGATATCTGTGACAGATTAGGCGCATTACCAGCATTTCAAGACTTAATGGGTTCATAATAAATTTTCAATGTCCTGAGGGTCTAGGGCTTTTAGTCTAAGTACCGAATGTGTTGAAAATGGTTTTTTACTATACTCGTAAGCGATGAAGAGCGCTCTTGCTTCCGTGGAAGACTGGTGCAGGGATGTTAATCTCACAGTCAATCCGGGCAAGACGGCCCTTGTCCCTTTTACTAGGAAAAGAGTACAGGACTCGTTTAATGATATATCCTTCTTTGGGTCTATCTTATCGAAGTCTAATGAGGTTAGATACCTTGGTGTGACCCTGGACTCCAAATTGACATGGAAGCCTCACCTTGATCGTATGATCACCAAGGCAAAATGTTATTCTGGAGGGTTAGGAGTACAGTTGGGAAAACTTGGGGGCTTAGCCCCAAAGTTGTCAATTGGATTTATACCCTGATCATCAAACCCGTGCTCTCTTATGCGGCTGTGGTCTGGTGGTCAAGGACTAAGCTTACAACGGTACAGTCTGAACTGCGAAGGTTGCAAAGACTTGCCTGTGTAGGCATCACAGGAGCCATGAGAACTACCCCCAGTGCTTCTCTTGAAATTCTCCTGAACTTCCTTCCTCTACACCTATATATAGAGGAAATTGCCATTATGGGTGCTTATAGACTGTACCATAATGGATGGTGGAGGCCCACACACTGGGAGTGTAGCCACACCAAGTTATTCGACCATTATTCAAATCAGTTACCCATTTTGCTAATGGGCTCTGATAATATGGTTACAAAGTATTACTTTAACAAGCCATTCGATGTGAGCTTTCCTAGTCGCACCAATTGGTCACTTGAAGCCATCTGTAGAACGCAGGGGGGTATACTGTGGTTCACTGATGGCTCCAAGACTGACTCCGGTGCAGGCGCTGGGGTTTACTGCCAGACCGGAAGGTTTGGCTTCCACGAAAGTCTAGGGGTTTACTCTAGTGTTTTTCAAGCAGAAATTTCTGCCATCTGCTTTTGTGCTGACTTCTGTCTTAAGAAGAATTACTGTGGCAAGGCTATTCGTATTTTCTCTGATAGCCAGGCTGCACTTAAGGCTATAAATGGTTCTGCAGTTTCGTCAAAACTAGTTTGCAGCTGTATTGAACTACTCTTGATGCTGGGTACACGCAATAAGGTTTACCTTTGCTGGGTACCCGGACATCAAGGCCATCATGGCAATAAGGAGGCCGATATCCTTGCCAGGAAGGGGGCAGAGGGTAGATTCCTCGGACCCGAACCCGCTACCCCTATATCAACTGGCATGGTGCGGCATCAACTCCGCAAGGCCATGACCGACCTCCAACTAAAGCTTTGGCTTGAGATGGAGGGTCAAAGACAGACCAAGGAATTTATCCTTGGTCCTTCTAAGAAGAGGGCAAAGGACCTCCTCACCCTCTCTAGGCCTGGTATTAGAATGGTTTGTGGTCTACTAACGGGTCACTGTCATCTTAACAGGCACCTCCACTTGATTGGTATTGGGGACGATCCGCTCTGTAGAGCGTGTCTCACTGAGGAGGAAACCTCATCCCATGTTCTCTGTAGCTGCATCAACTATTCAGCCCTGAGAATGGAGCATCTTGGTATGCATACAATGGAAACTCGTGAGTTTTCGGATATCCCGGTGAAGCAAATTGTTCGCTTCATCACAGAAACAGGTCTTTTTAAGACTTAAACTGCCTGGGGATGCACAATGGACTTCTAGTCGAGGTGCACGGTCAGAGTAATCCGACCACCCATTCTCAATTAAAAAAAAAATACTCGTAAGCGAACACGTTCGTTTCTTCTTTCGAGTAAAAGACAACCTGTTTAAATTTAATAAGATAATCATCAGATGTATATTATAAAACATTGGGCAAGATGGAATAATATTGATAAAATCAACAATTGTAACAGGTCAGTTATTATTTTCTTTCACGAGTTCCGAATATTTTAAGTATATTTGACTCAGAAAATGATCCAAAACACATTTTACAAGTTGAAAGTCAGTAATGAAGAAACCGTTAAAATATAGTTTACTTTTTTCTTCAATTTCTTTTTCTTTTCATGGAATAGATATTCCAAATGAGCTTTACCACTTTCGGGCTGTATATTACAAAACTCACACCAAACATCGTATGGATAATGCTCACACAAGACTTTAGGTAGTAAAATAGTAATACTCAAGAAACACACTACAGGCCATATGTATTTATGTTTATAATAATATTTCCTTGATAAACAAAAACCACCTCCCACAGATATCCAGTTAATTTCTTCTAGCATATATAAAAATTTACAGTATACGAAATGGTTTCTATAAATGTTTTTCAAACTTTTTGGGTTAAAACCGGTATCAAACAAGCGTTTTGTAAATCCATTCTTCACTATCACGTTCATTGCTATAATGGATAAAGTGGGGGTATTCATCATTAAGCTTTCTTAGTACGATTCATTAGGGGTTTAACTTTTTCCTCGTTTTCACGCATGTCTTTCGCCACCTTGGCGACTATTTTTCGAATTAATTGACAATCCGTGTTATTTTCATTAGCCATAAATTGTATTCTTTTTCCATCAGCTGTCCAAACATCGCTAAAGAGATGATTCTTTATAGCATCCCATTCATACATTTGAATATTTATATAGTAATCATCAGTCTGGGCTGGTAAGGATATAGAAAATAATTGAGAGTCCTTTTTCAAATCGTATTTTGGAACTATACCGCCTTGTTTCGCGATAGTGCTTTCTGTTTGCACTACGTTAACTTGCGCATGGGTTTCAAACTCATCGTCAATATCAGCGTAGTCGGGATATCTTTCGTTCAAATCAAAGGTTTTACGCTTACCCAGAGAGGATGTATTCATATCGACAGTCAAGTTGATAATGTGTATGGACTCTAAAATTCCACTGGGTTTTTATACCCTTCAATTTTAGATTTTTTTTTTCCTCAAACGTCACGATTCTCGAGACGTAAATTTTCTATCTGGGTCGTTTTTTCATAATAGACTTAAGCATGACTCTCTGCGTTAAAGATATTTCTTCCTTTCAACCTAATAATTTTTATCCTCTTACTATTTTTTTCGTACTCACCAAAGCCTATTCGTTTTTATAAAAATTGAGGGCAAGTTCTATAATTATTTTCGGGGGTCAGTTTTTTCATACTTGTTTTAGAAATCTTTTAGACAGTTTTGAAGATTAATGATATAACTAGTCTTTCTTCCTCTAACCTAGTAATTTTTTTTGTACATCGCAACGTAGTCTCGCTTTTATAAAATTGAGTTAAAGTATGTAATATGAAAGAACTGAAACTTTTTTATAACTTTTATTCAGGTTATAGGAAAGAATTGAAACGCTTTTTATCTATTTATTCAAAAATACAGGTTAAAAATTTAGTATAAAAAATCCGATGTTTAACATTAGAAAGCATCGCAAGTTTCTTGTCGTTGCACCGAATACCAACTAACTTTTAACGCTATTGGAACACGAGTCTCTCATTGCCATGGCCAGCTCAACGACTCGTAAGTATTTTTTCTATGTAGATTATTCTAATAGATTATTTATAAATATTAGAACGCAGCACTCGACATTTAAATCTAACTACTAAGAAGATAGCCGTATATCCAATAGGCACAAATTACGAATTAGTGATATTAGTGAAAACTTTAAACACCATCATCATACCCATGGTAGTTTGGTAATGTATACTTAAGAACAAAAAAACAATCGAGGACTCCTTTAAAACTTTTTTCCGGTAAATTTACTGAACACGGACAATAACGTCACCATTCCTTTATCTGAATGTGTTTATCACATTTTAATGGAGCATAAAAAAGTGATAAAAAATCACGTGATTTTTTTAATGAGCAAAAACCGATTTTTAGAAGTCTTTAATAACTTTGAAAAAACTTATCTGGACCTTCATAACAATAGAATGGTTGCATTTATACATTTTAAACATTGTTTAAATAGTCACCGTTCTGAAATTGCAGCTTCTTTCATGCAAAGAGAAGAGATGCGTAGAGAGTGTTTAAAAAAAGATAAACTGACCTTAAAACCAATTTGTTTAAGTTTAGCAGATATGATTACTTACGCCTTGGTACATATTACATAATTTTTTATTTACATTAAAAAAGGAACGTTTTTACATATAAAAGGAAGAAACCAAATCTGGAAGATTTTGAAATATTAATCGTAATTAATTTTTGCAATTTCAAAATCTTCCAGATTTCGTTTATTAGGGAGAAGACTCTCAATATATAAAGAAATTCCCATAAATTTAGCCGATTTGCACCCCCTTTCATTAAAGAAAACATTTACAGTAAGATCGTAATCAACATCAACCATTTCAACGAGTGTTAGATAATGTCCACAAAGTTCGTTCATGCAGTAGAATGCTGAAACCATGTGTGAACGAAATGGGTACACAGCTTCGTATGTCCTTAGAACCACAGTGATCACACCAGACACTGAAACATAAATTTTTATTTGATGGATTTGAACAATGTTGTACATGTTTTCGGTGAATATACATTTTTACTGATGAAAGGAGCATTTACAAAAGGAAGAAACCAAACCTGGAAGATTTTGAAATATTAATCGTAATTAATTCTCGCAATTTCAAAATCTTCCAGATTTCGTTTGTTAGGGAGAAGACTCTCAATACGTAAAGAAATATCTAGATGTTTTGAGACTCTACACCCACCATCATTAGTAAAAACATTTACATAATAAGATGTATCTTGAATATAGATTTTAACTTTGGTTATATAGTGTATGCAAAGTTCATTCATGCAGTAAATTGTTGGAATTGGATATGATGGAAACGGATACGCAACTTCGTGCGTTTCCGTAGATCGACAATACGGGCAGTTTGGCCTGAAAAATAAATTTTTATTTTATAGACTTCAACAAGGTGTTAATTGTTGATATGCTGTATACGCGATCGGGGAAAGCTTACAACATACAAAAAGGAAAAATGGAATACGGATTTAAAGTAAAGGAATTATCTGCTGGAATCTTTCTTAATAACAAAGTGAAAGTGATATCTATCGACTTATAAACCCCCCGTATCCAGCGATATCCTCCCACCCAAGATCAGGAGCTCGAACACATATTGTCGGTGGAACCTGACGGGTTGGCACGGTACTCGGTACTCGAGCAACATCTGGATAAATTAAGTGTTAATAAGAACACGATTATATACAGCAAGGGGCTGGAGAAGTGTGAGGAGTTAGCAACCTTGTTAAATGCCCCCGTGATTAATCTAGAACAACTCGGCTGTGAATAGTTCGGAAAATCTAAAGTATGTTGTTCGATGCATCATATCTCCCCGTCAAAGTGCGCGCGCGAATCTCAAAAAATTTTATGGAGATTTCCTCCTAAACAATGAGGATTTGCTAAATATCTCGGTTGCCGATCTAGCAGATTCGGATGATGATGACGAATACATTTTTATGTAAAAATAAAATTTTAAAAAATATGTATAAGTGTAAAAATATAAGCCAAAACATGATTAAAGCTTTCATAATTTTATTTTGAATTTTTTTAGTTTTGATTTTTATAAAAAGGAATATAACGCTGTGGATTTCTTGAGTAGACATTTTCAGTATACTGAGGGTCAGGGGAGGCTGGTGTATCATAATCCCTATAAAGTTTTCTAATATAAATTAAATGTGACACATATAGAAACAACTTTTCACGTACACTTAACCCCTTTTTACTTTCACTTAACCCTTTTTACTTTTTTACTTTCACTTTCACTTAACCCTTTCAGTCGTGACTAGTCAAAACTAATCATTTAATTTTAACCCATACTACGTTATGTTCAAATATCGAATTAAAATGATATAATAGTATAATCTAACTTTTCTCAAATCCATTTAAATAATTAATCATGATAATAATTGTATAGCTTACATAAATTCATAATGAGCTTCGATTGGTTCCATAGGGACCTCATCATACTCCCCATCGTCGTCACACCACGGTTCATTTTCAAACTCCAATTCCTCCTCCTCCTGGTTATTCTTCAGCTCCTACTCCTCCAACACCTCCTCCTTCTCCTCCTCCAGCTCCTCATCATCAATTTTCATTCGATAAAAGCTGCCTTGGACTAACCAGAAACCACGTACTCGGTGGAGGTCCCCTTTAACGTGGTGCGTAACAAGAGTCAGGCGAAACTTTTTCTGGGTAATTTAAAGAAGACTTTTGGTGTCACCTTTAATAAAAGAATTATCAAGGATTATTACTCGATAGTTCCCTTTGGTTATTCGAACGAATAAGATGTATCGAGAAAGTAAAAGATTGGAGAGCTTTAACAATATCAATTGGTTGACGGTCTCGAAACACTTGCCACGCCACTCTTATCTAGCTTCGGAACTGGCTGAAGCGGGTTTTTTTTACTTGAACGAAGGTTGTAAGACTAGATGTTTCTGTTGTCACAAGGAATTTGACTGGAGCGAAAGTAGAAGCGATGAATATCCACTGAGCGTGCATCAAAGAGAAGCCCCGTTTTGCGCCTTTTTACTCGATCAGGATAAAATTAATTTGAAAGCGTACGAAGAAGCCCATCAAAAAAAATTGGCTAAGGAAGCTGTGGAAAAACTCACCATTTTGATGAAAAACAAACATATTTTGAGGTTTGTGGAAGCATTACGAGAGGTGGTATTAGATGGATTTGGAAAAGAGTTTAAAAAAGGTGACATTTGACGAGATAACGGTTATTTGCTATATCCCTGTCGAGGATCGGCGCAATTGGAATTTTGTCAATAATTTACGTTTGAAAAAGAGAATTAAAGATTTTGAGATTAAATTTGAAAAATGTCGTGTCGAATCAAATTCCAAGCCCCAATTCAGTTGTTGTTGAGTGGTCCAACCATGTGTGGTAAAACCACCTGGATATTTAACCTTTTAAAAAACGCCGACACTTTAATTGAACCTCCGCCCGACAGAGTGGTGTATTGCTACAAAGAATACCAACAAAAATTTAAAGAAATGCAGAAAGAGATAAATAATTTGGAGTTTATAGAAGGATTGCCACCCGAAGATCCCAATTTTTGGGATGAAAATTTGAATAATTTTTTAATTCTTGATGACTTGGCCTTTACCTACTATAATAACGCCCACATCGCCAAGTATTTTTTGTGTAGGGAGTCACCATAAAAATTTATCAGTGGCTTCGTTGACTCAAAATCTATTTGGACAAGGGAAAGAAAGCCGAACAATTAGCCTTAATTCCTCGTATATCATATGTTTCAAAAATCCTCGCGAATGAAGTCAAATAAACTACTTGAGTAGACAAATATTTCCCCACAACAAAAATCTCGTGGCCAAAGCTTTTCATCTAGTGACGGCTGCTAATCCATTTTCTTACTTGTGTATAGATTTAAAACAAAATCTGCCTGACGAGTTATAAGCTTGTTTCTTCAATAAAAGTGTTATTACGGATCTTGACTTTAAAAGAACATGGTGAGAAAACGTACCTCAAGACGTTTGCAGAGCAAGCGAATACCATTACTGAAAAAAGTTTTATTGCGGAACGCTCGGAGGGCCTTACGGACACAAACCAGATTTACCGGACAACGTCATCCTCTGAAGAAACACTTGCCCTTCTTACGGAGGTTGGTCAACGTTAGTCAAGGAGGTGGAAAACTAGAGCAGTTTTTGAAAAGAGCCAAGGCCCCTCAAAACGTTTATAACTTGTTACGCGGTAACATTGAGATACCTGAGGAAGCCCGGTTGTACCTAAACCAACCCCGAGGCCTTGTCAGTCAATTAGGCAATAAACGGGGGACAACCAAAACGAATCGGAAATTGTATATAAAACAAGCTGGAGGTCTGTTGCCCGGATTAATCGGTGCTCTGATTCCCACCCTGATTTCAACCATTTCTTCTCTGGCACGATGAAGCGAATGGTTTTGTTACCAGAAACGGCTCTTTCCTCGGAAGCGGGTAAAGAAGCCTCAGCTCTTGATCGTGAAATAAAGAGGATTTTAAAAATGAACATGTCACCCGAAAACAAACTTCGACACTATTTGACGACTCTACAACAATTTTTGACCATGAAAGGTTTAATAAAACCCCCTCCGTCAACGTGCAGAACTTTCCAGCCAGTCTGACGTCACCAATATCAATACCAACACCACCATTGATAGGACCGACGCGAATTACACCCGGACCTCCACCTACACCGAGCAATCGTAATAGAAACAATAGACCTCTTGCATTTATTTTGACCCCTTCCAAAGGGGGTAGGAAATCCACTGAATCATATCCGTAATGATGTTTCATCCCCCATTGCTTTTCTGATTCTGTGGGTTGCCTAACCCCTTTGAAGGGGTCAAAATAAACGCAATACGTCTATTTTAAGACGAAAAGAAAGGAACCATTTTTGAATACACGGCTGCCCGGCGCCGGACAGTCCTGGGAACGTACACCACGAGGTCATAATAGCATCCCAGTGCCTATCAAGGTTCTCAAAGCTACTCTCGCTCTATTTGTCGGTTTTTTTCCAATTGCCATTTGATAATAAATACATTTTGTTATGGAGTAGAGTAGCCAAGGTGTTATATTAAAGGGAAAGTGAAAGCTAACTTTAAATTGGATTATTGAAATTTAACATCTGTAAAATCAGAACTAAGACAATGTTTTTTGACCATTTATTTTGCAGATGCTAATATATGAATAATTTGCGAAGATAACACGTGATTAAGAAATAAAAACGTTTTTGTTTTTTTACATAAAAAATGACACGAGACAGTTTCGAATCGTGGTTTGTTATTCAATCTCATATAATCAATTTTTCGAAAAACCTTATAAACCAATTTTAATGCGGGCGTTAAGAAACTATTTTATTTTTTGTTATATATTTGTTTATATTCCAACGATGGTAGTCGTTCTCTTTGGCTAAATTTCTATATTATTAAGGACTATTTTATTTCTATTGGAATCGCTGTCCCTTAGGTGCATCATACGTGTTGCAATATTCCAATATTCATTTTTAATATCCTGGCAATGTTCTTTAATTTTTTCCCTTAATTTCCTTTACTTTTACCAATATAAACTTTTCCACCTTAATCTTATTTACAACACCGATTATATATATATATTTTTTTTTCTTTATTTTCTTTATTATTTTTCCATTTCATCAAGCTATTTGTAGAATTTTAGATTCGCGGCATCCTACAAGACCGCATTGGAGAGCTATTAGGGTTTTTATATAGACTGCTATTGTTTTATTTTAAAGTTTTGCCTAAAGGTTTTGATCGGGTTTAATATATCGCACTGGCTATTACTATACTATAATTAAATAACTATTACTATACTATAACTAAATAACTATTACTATACTATAACTAAATAACTATTACTAAATTTAGGTATTTATTTTTAAAGGGAAAGTGACAAAGCAAGACTAATTTTATCACTATTTTTGAATTTTTTAACTTTTTTATTTATAATTTTAATACTATATTTTCTTAGTTTCCGTTGTAATAATTTATTTTGGTCTTTGTAGTACGGAAGAAATTGCGAAATATATTTTTTAATCTAATATAAAAAATAAATATTTTTTATTTTATATTAGATTAAAAAATATGTTTGGTAGTTCTTCCGTACTACAAAGACCCCAAATAAATTATTACAACGGAAACTACGAAAATACAGGGTGGAACAGATAACAAAACTCAATAGCTTCTATGGGAAAAATTTCAATGGGATTTTAACATTGAAAATTAAAATTAGGAATTTCATCAAAATAGACCATTTCGGCGGAAAATTAAAATCAGCTTAAACAACGCTGAAATTATTTTCAAAAATCGACAAAAATAACCAAAAATAGGCCAAATCGGGTAATTCCTTTTAAAATCGATAAAAATAGGCCAAATTCGATAATTCCTTTTAAAATCGATAAAAATAGGCCAAATTCGATAATTCCTTTTAAAATCGATAAAAATAGGCCAAATCGGAAAAATCCTTTAAAATCGATAAAAATAGGCCAAATTGGATAAATCCTTTCAAATCGGTAAAAATAGGCCAAATCGGATAATTCCTTTTAAAATCGGTAAAAATAGGCCAAATCGGATAAATCCTTTTAAAATTGATAAAAATAGGCCAAATCGGAAAATTCCTTTTAAAATCGATAAAAATAGGCCAAATCGGAAAATTCCTTTTAAAATCGATAAAAATAGGCCAATGTGGATAAATCCTTTTAAAATCTATAAAAAGAGGCCAAATTGGATAAATCCTTTTAAAATCGGTAAAAATAGACCTAATTGGATAATTCCTTTTAAAATCGGTAAAAATAGGCCAAATCAGGTAATTCCTTTGGAAATCGATTAAAATAGGCCAAATTAGGTAAAACCTTTTGAAATCGATAAAAATAGGATAAATCGGATAAATCCTTTTCAAATCGATAAAAATAGGATAAATCGGATAAATCCTTTTAAAATCGATAAAAATAGGCCAAATTGGATAAAACCTTTTGAAATTGAAAAAAATAGGCCAAATCGGATAAAACCTTTTGAAATCGATAAAAATAGGCCATTGTGGTTAAATACTTTAGAAATTAACATAAATTTAAAATTATCCTCCTAAACCAATAAATTTTAGGTCAAATTAGTAATTTCGTTTTAAAATTTAAAGAAATTGTGCCAAATTTGATAATTGTTATTTTTCTCCAACAACGATCTAGATTTTTCTGAAATGTGCGATATTCTCCTGAAAATTCTCTTCAAACTCCAATAAAACAGGCCAAAATCATTAGTGCATGTGTTCAATATGCCCCCATCGGCTCCTAGGCATTCTTCGCCGCGACTGATTACTGACCCTAGGATATTAGCTAGAGTTGCGGGAGTAATTCGTTCGACAGCCGATCTAATTTTTTGCAGCAGTTCCTCAAGTGTGTGAATTTCAGATTCATACACAACGCTTTTTACGTATCCCCAAAGGAAAAAGTACAAAGGTGTTAGATCGGGGGATCTTGGTGGCAATGGAAAGGGCCTTCCCCGTCCAATCCATCGGTTAGGAGATCTATGGTTAAGCCACTCTCGTACGCCTCGATGGTAATGCGGAGGTGCTCCGTCTTGCTGAAACCACATATCTTGCATTTCAGCTGGTGGCATCTCTCGCAAGGCTTCGGTAACACTAGTTTGAAGAAATTCCAGATAAATTGGCCCAGTTAAATTTTCTTCAAAAAAGAAAGGACCTCTTATTCGTTCCCCGAATTTTTAGATAAAATTTGCGCGAGACTTTGTTTTAAAATCTGTTGCGCAATTTTCCCGCGAAATCTGTTGCTCAATTTTCCCGCGAAAAAGTCTCGCGCGAGATTTTGGCCTGTTTTACTGGAGTTTGAAGAGTATTTTCAAGAGAATATCGCGCATTTCAGAAAATTCTTGATCGTTGTTGGAGAAAAATATCAATTATCAAATTTGGCGCAATTTCTTTAAATTTTAAAACGAAATTACTAATTTGACCTAAATTTTATTGGTTTAGGAGGATAATTTTAAATTCGCACATTTATGTTAATTTCTAAATTATTTAACCACTATGGCCTATTTTTATCGATTTCAAGTCGATTTATCCAATTTGGCCTATTTTTATCGATTTCAAAATTATTTATCCAATTTGGCCCATTTTTATCGATTTCAAAATTATTTATCCAATTTGGCCCATCTTTATCGATTTCAAAAGGTTTTATCCAATTTGGGCTATTTTTATCGATTTTAAAAGGATTTATCCGATTTGGCCTATTTTTGCCGATTTTAAAAGGAATTATCCGATTTGGCCTATTTTTACCGATTTTAAAAGGATTTATCCGATTTGGCCCATTTTTATCGATTTCAAAAGGTTTTATCCGATTTGGCCTATTTTTACCGATTTTAAAAGGAATTATCCGATTTGGCGTATTTTTACCGATTTTAAAAGAATTTATCCGATTTGGCCTATTTTTACCGATTTTAAAAGGAATTATCCGATTTGGCCTATTTTTATCGATTTGAAAGGATTTATCCAATTTGGCCTATTTTTATCGATTTTAAAGGATTTTTCCGATTTGGCCTATTTTTATCGATTTTAAAAGGATTTATCCGATTTGGCCTATTTTTACCGATTTTAAAAGGAATTATCCGATTTGGCCTATTTTTATCGATTTTAAAAGGATTTATCCGATTTGGCCTATTTTTACCGATTTTAAAAGGATTTATCCAATTTGGCCTATTTTTACCGATTTTAAAAGGAATTATCCGATTTGGCCTATTTTTACCGATTTGAAAGGATTTATCCAATTAGGCCTATTTTTACCGATTTTAAAAGGATTTATCCAATTTGGCCTATTTTTATCGATTTTAAAAGGATTTATCCGATTTGGCCTATTTTTGCCGATTTTAAAAGGAATTATCCGATTTGGCCTATTTTTACCGATTTTAAAAGGATTTATCCGATTTGGCCCATTTTTATCGATTTCAAAAGGTTTTATCCGATTTGGCCTATTTTTACCGATTTTAAAAGGAATTATCCGATTTGGCCTATTTTTACCGATTTTAAAAGAATTTATCCGATTTGGCCTATTTTTACCGATTTTAAAAGGAATTATCCGATTTGGCCTATTTTTATCGATTTGAAAGGATTTATCCAATTTGGCCTATTTTTATGGATTTTAAAGGATTTTTCCGACTTGGCCTATTTTTATCGATTTTAAAAGGATTTATCCGATTTGGCCTATTTTTACCGATTTTAAAAGGAATTATCCGATTTGGCCTATTTTTATCGATTTTAAAAGGATTTATCCGATTTGGCCTATTTTTACCGATTTTAAAAGGATTTATCCAATTTGGCCTATTTTTACCGATTTTAAAAGGAATTATCCGATTTGGCCTATTTTTACCGATTTGAAAGGATTTATCCAATTAGGCCTATTTTTATCGATTTCAAAATTATTTATCCAATTTGCCCTATTTTTATCGATTTCAAAATTATTTATCCAATTTGGCCCATTTTTATCGATTTCAAAATTATTTATCCAATTTGGCCCATCTTTATCGATTTCAAAAGGTTTTATCCAATTTGGGCTATTTTTATCGATTTTAAAAGGATTTATCCGATTTGGCCTATTTTTGCCGATTTTAAAAGGAATTATCCGATTTGGCCTATTTTTACCGATTTTAAAAGGATTTATCCGATTTGGCCCATTTTTATCGATTTCAAAAGGTTTTATCCGATTTGGCCTATTTTTACCGATTTTAAAAGGAATTATCCGATTTGGCGTATTTTTACCGATTTTAAAAGAATTTATCCGATTTGGCCTATTTTTACCGATTTTAAAAGGAATTATCCGATTTGGCCTATTTTTATCGATTTGAAAGGATTTTTCCGATTTGGCCTATTTTTATCGATTTTAAAAGGATTTATCCGATTTGGCCTATTTTTACCGATTTTAAAAGGAATTATCCGATTTGGCCTATTTTTATCGATTTTAAAAGGATTTATCCGATTTGGCCTATTTTTACCGATTTTAAAAGGAATTATCCGATTTGGCCTATTTTTATCGATTTTAAAAGGTTTTATCCGATTTGGCCTATTTTTACCGATTTTAAAAGGTTTTATCCGATTTGGCCTATTTTTACCGATTTTAAAAGGAATTATCCGATTTGGCCTATTTTTACCGATTTTAAAAGGATTTATCCAATTTGGCCTATTTTTATCGATTTTAAAAGGATTTATCCGATTTGGCCTATTTTTTCCGATTTTAAAAGGAATTATCCGATTTGGCCTATTTTTACCGATTTTAAAAGGATTTATCCGATTTGGCCCATTTTTATCGATTTCAAAAGGTTTTATCCGATTTGGCCTATTTTTATCGATTTTAAAAGGATTTATCCGATTTGGCCTATTTTTACCGATTTTAAAAGGATTTATCCAATTTGGCCTATTTTTACCGATTTTAAAAGGAATTATCCGATTTGGCCTATTTTTACCGATTTGAAAGGATTTATCCAATTAGGCCTATTTTTATCGATTTCAAAATTATTTATCCAATTTGCCCTATTTTTACCGATTTCAAAATTATTTATCCAATTTGGCCCATTTTTATCGATTTCAAAATTATTTATCCAATTTGGCCCATCTTTATCGATTTCAAAAGGTTTTATCCAATTTGGGCTATTTTTATCGATTTTAAAAGGATTTATCCGATTTGGCCTATTTTTGCCGATTTTAAAAGGAATTATCCGATTTGGCCTATTTTTACCGATTTTAAAAGGATTTATCCGATTTGGCCCATTTTTATCGATTTCAAAAGGTTTTATCCGATTTGGCCTATTTTTACCGATTTTAAAAGGAATTATCCGATTTGGCGTATTTTTACCGATTTTAAAAGAATTTATCCGATTTGGCCTATTTTTACCGATTTTAAAAGGAATTATCCGATTTGGCCTATTTTTATCGATTTGAAAGGATTTATCCAATTTGGCCTATTTTTATCGATTTTAAAGGATTTTTCCGATTTGGCCTATTTTTATCGATTTTAAAAGGATTTATCCGATTTGGCCTATTTTTACCGATTTTAAAAGGAATTATCCGATTTGGCCTATTTTTATCGATTTTAAAAGGATTTATCCGATTTGGCCTATTTTTACCGATTTTAAAAGGATTTATCCAATTTGGCCTATTTTTACCGATTTTAAAAGGAATTATCCGATTTGGCCTATTTTTACCGATTTGAAAGGATTTATCCAATTAGGCATATTTTTACCGATTTTAAAAGGATTTATCCAATTTGGCCTATTTTTATCGATTTTAAAAGGATTTATCCGATTTGGCCTATTTTTGCCGATTTTAAAAGGAATTATCCGATTTGGCCTATTTTTACCGATTTTAAAAGGATTTATCCGATTTGGCCCATTTTTATCGATTTCAAAAGGTTTTATCCGATTTGGCCTATTTTTACCGATTTTAAAAGGAATTATCCGATTTGGCCTATTTTTACCGATTTTAAAAGGATTTATCCGATTTGGCCTATTTTTACCGATTTTAAAAGGAATTATCCGATTTGGCCTATTTTTATCGATTTTAAAAGGATTTATCCGATTTGGCCTATTTTTACCGATTTTAAAAGGATTTATCCAATTTGGCCTATTTTTACCGATTTTAAAAGGAATTATCCGATTTGGCCTATTTTTACCGATTTGAAAGGATTTATCCAATTAGGCCTATTTTTATCGATTTCAAAATTATTTAACCAATTTGCCCTATTTTTATCGATTTCAAAATTATTTATCCAATTTGGCCCATTTTTATCGATTTCAAAATTATTTATCCAATTTGGCCCATCTTTATCGATTTCAAAAGGTTTTATCCAATTTGGGCTATTTTTATCGATTTTAAAAGGATTTATCCGATTTGGCCTATTTTTGCCGATTTTAAAAGGAATTATCCGATTTGGCCTATTTTTACCGATTTTAAAAGGATTTATCCGATTTGGCCCATTTTTATCGATTTCAAAAGGTTTTATCCGATTTGGCCTATTTTTATCGATTTTAAAAGGAATTATCCGATTTGGCGTATTTTTACCGATTTTAAAAGAATTTATCCGATTTGGCCTATTTTTACCGATTTTAAAAGGAATTATCCGATTTGGCCTATTTTTATCGATTTGAAAGGATTTATCCAATTTGGCCTATTTTTATCGATTTTAAAGGATTTTTCCGATTTGGCCTATTTTTATCGATTTTAAAAGGATTTATCCGATTTGGCATATTTTTACCGATTTTAAAAGGAATTATCCGATTTGGCCTATTTTTATCGATTTTAAAAGGATTTATCCGATTTGGCCTATTTTTATCGATTTTAAAAGGATTTATCCAATTTGGCCTATTTTTACCGATTTTAAAAGGAATTATCCGATTTGGCCTATTTTTACCGATTTGAAAGGATTTATCCAATTAGGCATATTTTTACCGATTTTAAAAGGATTTATCCAATTTGGCCTATTTTTATCGATTTTAAAAGGATTTATCCGATTTGGCCTATTTTTGCCGATTTTAAAAGGAATTATCCGATTTGGCCTATTTTTACCGATTTTAAAAGGATTTATCCGATTTGGCCCATTTTTATCGATTTCAAAAGGTTTTATCCGATTTGGCCTATTTTTACCGATTTTAAAAGGAATTATCCGATTTGGCCTATTTTTACCGATTTTAAAAGGATTTATCCGATTTGGCCTATTTTTACCGATTTTAAAAGGAATTATCCGATTTGGCCTATTTTTACCGATTTTAAAAGGATTTATCCAATTTGGCCTATTTTTACCGATTTTAAAAGGAATTATCCGATTTGGCCTATTTTTACCGATTTGAAAGGATTTATCCAATTAGGCCTATTTTTATCGATTTCAAAATTATTTATCCAATTTGCCCTATTTTTATCGATTTCAAAATTATTTATCCAATTTGGCCCATTTTTATCGATTTCAAAATTATTTATCCAATTTGGCCCATCTTTATCGATTTCAAAAGGTTTTATCCAATTTGGGCTATTTTTATCGATTTTAAAAGGATTTATCCGATTTGGCCTATTTTTGCCGATTTTAAAAGGAATTATCCGATTTGGCCTATTTTTACCGATTTTAAAAGGATTTATCCGATTTGGCCCATTTTTATCGATTTCAAAAGGTTTTATCCGATTTGGCCTATTTTTATCGATTTTAAAAGGAATTATCCGATTTGGCGTATTTTTACCGATTTTAAAAGAATTTATCCGATTTGGCCTATTTTTACCGATTTTAAAAGGAATTATCCGATTTGGCCTATTTTTATCGATTTGAAAGGATTTATCCAATTTGGCCTATTTTTGTCGATTTTAAAGGATTTTTCCGATTTGGCCTATTTTTATCGATTTTAAAAGGATTTATCCGATTTGGCATATTTTTACCGATTTTAAAAGGAATTATCCGATTTGGCCTATTTTTATCGATTTTAAAAGGATTTATCTGATTTGGCCTATTTTTATCGATTTTAAAAGGATTTATCCAATTTGGCCTATTTTTACCGATTTTAAAAGGAATTATCCGATTTGGCCTATTTTTACCGATTTGAAAGGATTTATCCAATTAGGCCTATTTTTACCGATTTTAAAAGGATTTATCCAATTTGGCCTATTTTTATCGATTTTAAAAGGATTTATCCGATTTGGCCTATTTTTGCCGATTTTAAAAGGAATTATCCGATTTGGCCTATTTTTACCGATTTTAAAAGGATTTATCCGATTTGGCCCATTTTTATCGATTTCAAAAGGTTTTATCCGATTTGGCCTATTTTTACCGATTTTAAAAGGAATTATCCGATTTGGCCTATTTTTACCGATTTTAAAAGAATTTATCCGATTTGGCCTATTTTTACCGATTTTAAAAGGAATTATCCGATTTGGCCTATTTTTATCGATTTGAAAGGATTTATCCAATTTGGCCTATTTTTATGGATTTTAAAGGATTTTTCCGATTTGGCCTATTTTTATCGATTTTAAAAGGATTTATCCGATTTGGCCTATTTTTACCGATTTTAAAAGGAATTATCCGATTTGGCCTATTTTTATCGATTTTAAAAGGATTTATCCGATTTGGCCTATTTTTACCGATTTTAAAAGGATTTATCCAATTTGGCCTATTTTTACCGATTTTAAAAGGAATTATCCGATTTGGCCTATTTTTACCGATTTGAAAGGATTTATCCAATTAGGCCTATTTTTACCGATTTTAAAAGGATTTATCCAATTTGGCCTATTTTTATCGATTTTAAAAGGATTTATCCGATTTGGCCTATTTTTACCGATTTTAAAAGGATTTATCCAATTTGGCCTATTTTTATCAATTTTAAAAGGATTTATCCGATTTGGCCTATTTTTACCGATTTTAAAAGGAATTATCCGATTTGGCCAATTTTTACCGATTTGAAAGGATTTATCCAATTTGGCCTATTTTTATCGATTTTAAAAGGATTTTTCCGATTTGGCCTATTTTAATCGATTTTAAAAGTAATTATCCAATTTGGCCTATTTTTATCGATTTTAAAAGTAATTATCCAATTTGGCATTTTTTGGGTTATTTTTGTCGATTTTTGAAAATAATTTCAAATTAGCGTTGTTTAAGCTGATTTTAATTTTCCGCCGAAATGGTCTATTTTGATGAAATTTCTAATTTTAATTTTCAACGTTAAAATCCCATTGAAAATTTTTCCCATAAAAGCTATTGAGTTTTGTTATCTGTTCCACCCTGTATAGGGTCAGTCCCCCTATTATCGGACACATTATGAAAAAATAGCTTTTAACAGCAGCCAAATGGCAAAGAGCCTTTGCAAGACTGATAAGTATGTAATTTGAAACTTTTTACTCCTGATAGTATAGAAAAAAACACGAAAAAAACCTAAAACGTAGTCATAAATTAAGAATTAAATTGACTAGTAAGATACCCTATTATCGGACGTTTGGATGATGAATCGGACACACCTGGTCCACTTATCGGACACGCTACCCTTGAATCGGACAGTAGGAGTTAAGAACCGGACAAAGGGACTTTAGAATCGGACGGTAGGAGTTAAGAACCGGACAAAGGGACTTTAGAATCGGACACCCTGTATTGTAACCGGACAAAGGTCCCTTAAATTCGGACAGATATACACGTGTTCAAAAATGGTTACAATTTCCCAAAAATTGCGATACCAAACATTCGTTTCAGTCACGCTTTTTTGAAGGGATGGTAAATTACCAACCGGATCCCATGTTTTAGGCTTATTTTAAAGATTAAAAACTCAATAAAATTAACTTTATTTTTTTAGAAGTTTATTAAAGAACTTTAGGAACTTTTATATAAAAACGGCTTAGGTAGGCCTATCACATGTTAAACACATATAAAAAAAAATATCACCCGTTACATTGGAGCATTTTTGGCAAACATATTTTGCACAAACTTCACATTTGTACCAAGTTTCATTTTTCTTTCGCTTGCTGTACAAGTTGGTGCACAGCTTGCACCGTAAACCTCTTGGTATTTTATTTTTAGTGTCCGCTTCTTTTTGAGCTAATTTAGCCAAACGCTCCTGCCTCTTCTTCTCACGCAGAAGTTTTCTTTCTTCCGCTTCTCTCTGAAGTTTTTCTTTTTCAGCCTTCTTCTTCCGAAGAAACGAAACGCACTCTTCGCTCGTAAGGTGCTGGGGCATGGCGGCTTTGGATTTTTTGGTCTTTGTGGGTGGGGTTTTTCTTTGGGGAATATTCAGAATTCCTTCAAAGAGAATAGGATTTTGAATTTCATTTGAGGTGACGGCACTTGAAACAGAATTAGAAGCGGGTACTTCTGGGTAAACTAGTAAATCTTGCAAACTGGCTTGAGGTGTAGCGTTTGCAACACTAAAGGAAGAAGTGCCTGGTTGTCTTATCAGATCCGTTGAAGTATTTCTAATTGATTGCTCTTCATAAATTATCGTGTCGCTCGATGAACTACTAAAATCTTCCTCGTAAATATCGAAAAGAACACCAGCTGGAAGTTCCATGGCAATTGACTGTTTTTGGCCATTTTGTATCTCAGAAAGTTTACTATTTTCGCACAGAGCAGGCTCAAGCGAGTTAGAGTTCTCTTCATTAGATCCTCTATTTGAAGTAGAAGCACCGACATTAATGTCTTTTTCATTGATCGGCATCGAATGAACTGAAACTCCTGTTCCGGAATTTATTGAAGCGACTTCATTGTTGGCTCCATATATCTCATTACGCGAGATGGCCATCTTTAATATTCTCCACGAATCGTACAACGGTTCAGCGATATCATATTGTTCCTCGAGCATCGTTTGGAATTCGGAAACTTTCTTCGATCCTAACATCGCCTCCATCGCTTTCAAGATTCTGAGAGTGTTCGGTACTTCGGACGAATTCATCGGATTTGATTCTGGCATTTCTTGACCTCTCAGATTGCGTTCTGCCAGGGGGTGATGAGTTTCTGGATTTGGTGCTTTTTTGGCGAAAACAAGAGACGCTTGGAGCTTCGTTTCGTCTATGGCCTTTCGGTTTACCGGATACACACCCGAGGCTCTAAACCCATTCATAATAACTTGAGAGTTGGTAGACCTATGCCAACACTGTTTAAAAATCCTCGCAAAATTCTTGGTTGTTGGAATTTCCCCAGGATTATTGGTTAAAAATTCTTGCACAACCGCCTTCCAATTGGTCTTGATGCTTTTGAAAAATGAGACGTCCAGAGGTTGAGTTATGTGAGAAGCGTGTGGGGGAAGGCAATATATTTCGATAGAGTTTTCTCGACAGAAATCGCTCGTATCCAAACTAAGGTGACTAGAATGGCCATCTAGAACGAGCACAACTGGTCGTTCGGGTGGAATTGACTTAGTAAAATGGTTCACAATCCACCCGTGGAATATTTCTGTGGTCATCCATCCATTCTTGGATAAGGCAAAGCGAGACCCATCTACACCCCCTTCGAGTGGATTAAATGGAAGTCGAATTCCACTAAAAACGTGAAAGGGTGGAATTACGGCACCAGAAGCGGAAGCCGCGCATAACGTTGTGATTTGGGTTTTATTATTTCCTGTTATTTGCAAGACGTTTCTGTGGGTCTTTTCGGCTAAAACCTTTCCGGTTTTAGGGCACAATGTAAAACCAGTTTCATCGGCATTCCATACACGATTTGCGGCTCCTTCCATCATGTTCATGTTTATTATAAATCGCTGATATTTTGTAAACCATTCATCCATCTTTTCGCTGGTACAGGATTGTGCCCTTGCAATTTGGAGTGGTTCGGGGGTTTTTAATTTTACATCAGGATGCCTTTTAAGAAATCCCTGCCACCAATGCTTGCCAGGAACTCCATCTTTAAATGGATTTTTCCTTTTCGATTTATTCAAAAGTTCCTTAATTTTGCTGGCTATCTGAGCTTTGGTTTGGCCGTATCCGATTAAAGTCATTTTTTTGGCCCACTCGCACAGTTTTCGTTCTTCTTCGTAAGATAAAATGGTTTTCTTACCAGGTTTAATTTTAAGTGGGGTTTTCAAAGTCGCTTTGTCGTGTAGTGTTTGACGAGGAACTTTGTATAGTTTTGAAGCAGCTCTTACACTTCTAGTTCCATTCTGAACATCAGTCACTGCTTTTTGCATGTTATCCTCATTCCACAGCAAGCGGCGGCGCTTCTGGGCTATTTTTATTAATGAATATAAACATGAAACTTCCAGACTCGTACATTAATTTTTAGTTTGCTATTTTACTCGAAAACATCTTTAAAAGCTCTGATGTACTCTTACTAAAATCGGAAAACTGCTATAACTACTTTGATACTAAACGTAGGGCTATAAAATTTCTTAATCTCGGACGGACAGCGAGCCCAAAAACTATAAACAACGTGTCCGATAATAGGGTTTCAAGTCTTAAAATATATCTACTGAAGTTTTCGCAATAACAAAGTTTTAGCCAAGGCTTAAGGTAGAAATGTATAGATAAAGATTCAGGCTTTCTAGCGATACCAAAAATATTTAATTGGCTTCCGCTTAAAAACTTCAAAACATGTTTTCAAATTTTGGGGGAAAGCAATTTCCACCCCTTCTTAATTTTCAAACAAACCAAAAATGAGCATACCTGGTTCGGTGACGCATTCCTCGTCATCCATGGCGTCGCGTCTCTTAAAATTAATCTAATACGTAGATGGCATTACGGTCTTTCAAAAAATGTAACTTTTGTGGGTTTTATTTAATAGAAAAATATTATAAAAAAATAAAAAATAAAACTGTCCGATAATAGGGGCGTCCGATAATAGGGGGACTGACCCTAATATTAAAATTATAAATTAAAAATCTTTAAAAATAGCTGGTGTAATGGGATAATAATCGAAACCATACACATTGTAAAAATAATTTAGATATAATCGGTGTTGTAAATGCGGAAAATTTTATATAGGTAAAAGTGAAAGGAAATAAGAGTATACAAATAAAGAACATTGCCAGGATATTAAAAATTTAAATTTGAATTATGCAACACGCATGCACCTAATGGAATGCGATTCCAATAAACCCGAAATAGACTTTAATAATAGTGAAATATATTAAAATTATATAAACTATTTTTATTCAAATTTTTATCGCAATTTAAATATTGAACCTTGCTTAACTTATGGAATACTCGTAAAATCTTTTCTTATAAAACAATGTTTATAAGTTTTTTTTCAAAATTTAGAATATATCAGATTGAATAACAAACCACGGTTCGAAACTGTCTTATTTTTATAAATAAATCTAGTATTTATTTTTTAATCACGTGTTATCTTCGCAAATTATTCTTATATTAGCATTTGAATTGTACTTATCTTGACCAGAGTGAAAGCCTGATTGCTCTCTCATTTGAATGAATTGCTCCAAGGTTCTTTCAAAAATTCTCCACATTGCTCAACGTTGAGGCGGAATCTCGTGATAGATCAGATAACGTTTCTTTCCATTTAGTTTTATTCAGAATATGAATCTCTTGCACGATTTCACGGTCATTGGCCTTTTATTTCGACATTAATATTTAATTGTTTTAACTTTATTAGGGATGTTAGCCCTTTGGTAGGGTATTTCGAAATTTTCCGACCTGGCTTTCTTTTCCACGCCTTCGTTCGCCCCATTCTTTGAACTATCTCGGAGTCTCTGACTACCCTTTAAAAAAAACTCAAATTGCTCTCTTTTCTCTACCCGGGTCCCCCCCTTTTTTTGCCGCTAGGGATGATTTATACTCGTGGTGCAACCTGAACTTTTCCATAGGAACTGAACGAAAGGGTTTTTGTCTGGCTAAGTTTTTCTGTTTTCTTCTTTCTCAGAGCAATTTAACCAACGCAACAAAAATATAGATATTTATATTTTAAATATAAGAATTCTAGGTTATTATAGGACCAACTGGGAATTATAGGTATTTATAGACATTATAGGTACTCTGGGAGCCCTGTTCAAGGAAAATATAAATCCGAGGAAAGTCTCACAAAAATGCTCTTCACCCTCCCTTTAAGTAATTCATCGGTTATAAAAATTAAAGCTGAATTTATCTGAAAGAGGAAGAAGTAAGCTTTTTAAACTTTAAAATATTTTGTTAAATTAGCTGTTTGAATTTATATTATATTAAAATCGACCTTATATCACCTTATTACTCGCTATAAACTAATGTTAATCAAAATATATCAGTTACTAAATTGACTCGATTGAAGCAAAATTCGAAAAAAATAGTTAATGATAAATTGATTGAAAATTTATTTTTTTAATAAAACGGAATAATTTTTTCGGCAACGAGCAATGGGCTTCGCGCATCCTTTGATTCTGTCGCCGTCGCCGACGACCTCGAGGCAGGCCTACGGCTCGATCTTGAGCGGTGCCTCGAGGCCGCTCGATGGCTAGGTGCGGCAAAAAATTAGATCGGCTATCGAACGAATTACTCCCGCAACTCTAGCTAATGTCCTAGGGTCAGTAATCAGTCGCGGCGAAGAATGCCTAGGAGCCGATGGGGGGCATATTGAACACATGCACTAATGATTTTGGCCTGTTTTATTGGAGTTTGAAGAGAATTTTCAGGAGAATATCGCACATTTCAGAAAAATCTAGATCGTTGTTGGAGAAAAATAACAATTATCAAATTTGGCACAATTTCTTTAAATTTTAAAACGAAATTACTAATTAGACCTAAATTTTATTGGTTTAGGAGGATAATTTTAAATTGGCACATTCATGTTAATTTCTAAAGTATTTAACCACAATGGCCTATTTTTATCGATTTCAAAAGGTTTTATCCGATTTGGCCTATTTTTATCGATTTCAAAAGGTTTTATCAAATTTGGCCTATTTTTATCGATTTTAAAAGGATTTATCCTATTGTTATCGATTTCAAAAGGTTTTATCCGATTTGGCCTATTTTTAACGATTTCAAAAGGTTTTATCCGATTTGGCCTATTTTTATCGATTTTAAAAGGAATTATCCGATTTGGCCTATTTTTATCGATTTTAAAAGGATTTATCTAATTTGGCCTATTTTTATCGATTTCAAAAGGTTTTATCCGATTTGGCCTATTTTTACCGATTTTAAAAGGAATTATCCAATTAGGTCTATTTTTACCGATTTTAAAAGGATTTATCCAATTTGGCCTATTTTTATAGATTTTAAAAGGTTTTATCCGATTTGGCCTATTTTTATCGATTTTAAAAGGAATTATCCGATTTGGCCTATTTTTATCGATTTTAAAAGGATTTATCTAATTTGGCCTATTTTTATCGATTTCAAAAGGTTTTATCCGATTTGGCCTATTTTTACCGATTTTAAAAGGAATTATCCAATTAGGTCTATTTTTACCGATTTTAAAAGGATTTATCCAATTTGGCCTATTTTGATAGATTTTAAAAGGATTTATCCAATTTGGCCTATTTTTATAGATTTTAAAAGGAATTATCCGATTTGGCCTATTTTTACCGATTTTAAAAGGATTTATCCAATTTGGCCTATTTTTATCAATTTTAAAAGGATTTATCCGATTTGGCCTATTTTTACCGATTTTAAAAGGAATTATCCGATTTGGCATATTTTTATCGATTTTAAAAGGATTTTTCCGATTTGGCCTATTTTTATCGATTTTAAAAGGAATTATCGAATTTGGCCTATTTTTATCGATTTTAAAAAGAATTACCCGATTTGGCCTATATTTGGTTATTTTTGTCGATTTTTTAAAATAATTTCAAATTAGCGATGTTTAAGCTGATTTTAATTATCCGCCGAAATGGTCTATTTTGATGAAATTCCTAATTTTAATTTTCAATGTTAAAATCCCATTGAAATTTTTTCCCATAGAAGCTATTGAGTTTTGTTATCTGTTCCACCATATATATATATATATATATATATATATATATATATATATATATATATATATATATATATATATATATATATATATATATATATATATATATATATATATATAATAAACTTATTATTTACCATGGTGAGCATATAGTATGAATTATGTTTACTTCAGAGAAAACGACATGGTATTTTATTTTATTTAAATATAGTTTCTATTTGCATACCATGTCGTTTTCTCTGAAGTGAACATAATTCTTGATGTATATATACATTTGCATTCACCAAAAAAGAACAAAAAATCTTTCTAAAATTTCTATATACGCCTAGAGAATGATTTTTTCCATTTTTAAAATTGAGGGAAAAGCCTAATTTTCTAAAAATAGTAGCTTTTGAAAGTACGGTGAAGGAATTTAAAATTTTGACTATAAACAATTAGGGTAGCGTTTTTTTAATTAAAGGTAATAGGCTTAAGAATAAAAACGCAAAATTGTTAGAATTCGAGTGTTTAATTTCTGATAGCACACAAAATTTAACGAAATAACGTACAAATTAAAGGTTTTTTCACCTATTTAACGTATAATTCTTATATTATTAACATAAGACTATGAATTGTTTAATTAAGAATTATTATTGTTATTTTCTATGGTTTTTTCACTTTTTCTTTACGATTTTAGGAATACCTCCCAAAATCATCGGATTCTGAAGAATCTGATGATGGATATTCATCTTCAGAGGTTAGAGAATCATCTAACCACAGTTCGGGGTTTCGCGCCAAAAAGTGGCGTAATATATTGCACCGGCGCTCGCGCATTTCGATGAACACGATACGTGCAAAAACGATATGTGTAAATCGCATTTCTTATGGCTCTCACCCGCTTTCGGACAATTAATGCTATTGAGATCGTACGTGGGTTTGCCAAAAATTCGGCTTGCCAACGCGCACTTCTCCTCCCCACGGGAATAGATATTGACGAAGCTGCGAAAAGTAGGTGACGAATAGAGGCTTGAGATATTCCAGTATGATAGATATCCGCTGTTCCACGTAATACCGGATAGACCAAGAGGGTAGGTGTTTATAGCACGACTAGCAAAGGGTAATTCGGCTATCGGGAAAACGGGGCGTTATATGAAGAGTGGTGAATGATAGATGGCGCACCACACATATCACGATTCATTGAAGCCACTGCAAGTTCTTTTACAACTAAATCTCTCCTGTTATACTTGCTGTCAGGGGAGGGTACGAAGTCACTCTTGCTTAAATAAATTATATCAACGACCATAGTATTATGCATGGTAATGTGAGTTTCCGGTACAGGTTTCGTATCCATAACTGCAAATTACAAATTAAGTTAATGCTTAAAAATATTATTAGTAAATGAATTTTCCTGATAATAAATCGGGTTTGAATACTATCATTAGTCTTATACGTAGATCCGAGAAATCTATATTATTCTAAAAATATGTGCTTTTTAAGAGAATATATATTCGAACGAGTTAAATTAATTTCCCTCAAAAGGATTGATTCTAGGCTACAATATTTTTAATTCTTATAACAGCTACTATTTCGTAGAAATTTCAACTTACCAAAACGGGGAAGATGTCTAAGACTCATAGTTCGATGAAACTTAAATGTAAATATTCCAAGATGACAGATAGAATAAACTAGTTCAGTATCCGATAGAAATAATTTTAAAGCCCGTTAAGTAAAGTGAAAGCGGTACACGGAGAGACCAGTTCGTTCAAGAACGAAGATTAGAGCCGTTGTGAGTTATCTTGATATTTTCATTGTCTCTTATACCGAAACTTTTCGTTTTTTTTTCTCATAAACTATAGGACGTTTCCCTGAGAGTCTCCGATGGCAAACACGCGTTTAGGATGACTCCTCCTTTTTGGGTGAAACGATCCAATAGATTTGGAGCTATTTGAATCCACCCTGCCAATCTCCCTGCACGAACAAACCCACACTTATCATAAAATCTTGGAGGAAGTAGGGTAGATGGACACACCGACTGTTCGTTTTTCTATTGAAACGATGGTTAGGATTGCCGGGCCTAGAGCGCCGTGTTTTCCGCCTTTTGCGACGCCTTAATTACCTCTGACGTTCGTGCGCTTCCAATCAATATCAGCCCCCAGGTGATACACCACTTTCCTTTCCTCCCAAAATGAAGGGGGATGAAAAAATACTGCGCAAACGCTAACGGTTTATGGCTATTTTAAACTGTTACCACGACATATAAATTATAATTTTGTGCTTACGAAATACGTAGAATTTAATTAAATCGAGTACAATATAGAATATTTGAAACTACTGTTTTTTAAATTGTTATTGCGTAGGTTCCGCCTAAACCAATAATCCCATAGAATACGATTGACTGAATTAAAACGAGGTAAACTATGTTTATCGAACGTATATTTTAAAAGGTTCTAATTCGATGAAATAGCGTTTTCTTTGAGATGGATAAGCTTCGTATTTATTCCATTTTAGTCGAAAATCTATTATCTATATACGTTTAATTTCGTTTCAAAGTAATCCTATCTATTTCCAGAACGCGCTTTTAGTTTATTGTTAATACACTGTATTATTCAAAAGAGATAAACAAGATCGTGAAAAACCTAAAAGGACAAACCAAAACTTTGAAAACAAGACAGTAAGTTACGTAAAATGTTATAAGTGTGGTTCTTTCTCTTTCAAATACTCCATTTAGCTATTCCAATGTAAACATGCCCGCGCCGAAACGGCTACTAGTGACGAAAAAAAAACGTTCCCTCGGTGAGGCGCGAGCATTACCCAATGTAGGTTTTTACCCCTGCCATTTTCATCAAGCGAAAGCTCGCCCCAAGTAATCGCTAAATGATGTATTCGGAAGGAGTGATATTTTTAACTTGCCGATTTTTCTGAGTGTGTTTGAGGGGTGAAAAAGCTCGGTTTTTCGCGTTTGCAGTAAGTTTCTAAACTGTGAATTTGCTATATAGATTTCCCGTGGAACGAGAAAGACATCTTTCGTTTTAAAGCTGTTTTAGGGGGAAATTTCTCAAGCACTCTCCAATCGATTAGAAAGAATCTACTCTTGTATTTTTAGCCAATCATTTTAACAGAAATTTTCCTTTATTTTTCATTTCCCCGCTACTCCAAAACTTAGATTAATTCGAAAAGATAAGAAAACGTTATAATTCAGACTGAAAAAAAAAACTCGTAAAAGAAAATTATAGGAATCGAAATTCTTAAACGGAAGTCTCACTCATTTTATTCGCTTTGGGTCCTTTCGACCGAATTCCCATTCGACCGAACCCAATCCCATTCGACCGAAAAACCCGCGCTTTGGCGGTTTTTGAAATTTTTGGGGTATTTCCATGGTATAACCTAACCTAACCTAACCTTTCAAATAAATATTATTTAAAACTGCATTATTGTACTTTTTTTTACTACCGTTTACGTACGAAGAACCTAGCTTAACAAAAGTTCCATTCAACGTATTACATATATAATTATGCGTATGCTTCTATTCGATTGAATTAAATTTTTGAATTTATTAGCCCATTCGGTCGAATGGGAAGAAACCTTTTTCCCAGCCCAATGGGCTAGAAATTGCAGCTATTCGGCCGAATGCGATTTCGTTCATATGGGAATTCGGTCGAAAGAGCATATACCTTTTATTCTCTGGACCCTAATTTAGACACGATTTTATTCCCGTACTTGAAAATAAAACTAGAGATAAGACCAACCTCAGATTTGGGTTTATACTTTTGGTTTTTGCTCGAATGAATTGGATTAGGTTTTTTTTGCGTAAATAATTATATTTGTACCCCAATGGCCGTAGCCCCCTAGAAGTTGGTTTATGAGTATGGATATTTTGAAAATGCGCCCTCGGGGTGTGGCTTCTCTTTTGATGTTAACCATCTCGTTTACTTCGAACTCAGTTGGAGATTTATATAGCGCTGTACCGTTTGCACACACCAGCGCTGTATCCGCCGTCATATCATCACCGCGTCCAGGACCGAGAAGGTCGATACCAGCAAAACCCCATCCCAGGAAAGAGGTCAGCAAAGTACAGAGCGAACCAACCAAACCCATAATGAGCGTGACTGTCGTCCTCGACTCGGTGAGGCTTTGGTAACATAAGACCTAGGGAGTCGACAGCGGAGAGCTCCTTCGACACTAATGCACCATCCACCCCAGAACTCTACCCAATCAAAGCCTAAGCCCGAGCCGCACCCATAAAGAATAGCATTCCAATTTAAGATAGACAGCCCGCAGAGAAGTTTCACCCGCTCCACGGCTAGACGTTGTCCGGAAATGCAGGATGCGCCTCAACTCAGTAGAAAGGGAGTGTGTCACTCTTCGTCATGAGTCCTTTAGGCCTAGGAGCTCAGCTCAACCCCCCCACCACGAGAAGGTGGTGACACGCGGGGGGCGTTTACTTCGAACTATTGAAAGTTTAGATAGCGATTTCATAGTCATATGGTTGATTTAGCTATTTTTAAATTGTAACGATAAAACCAAAGTTCTTCAGCGCGCTATTATTTTTCCATTACGGATTTATACATTTGTCTCTAATTCTAGATAAGAAACCCGTCATGGTTTTTTATTTATTTATTTATCCAAGTATCTTGTAAGAGTCATAGAAAAATGGAATCTCTTAAACTAAGACAGGTTCAATCCTTTTACTAAATAAACTCCAAACTAAAAACCTCGAACCCTAACGTTTTAAAATTGACTATAACCTACCTTTGTAGAAATTTGTCTCCCGTTATCGGTTTACTTTCCACAGGGAAATTTGGGTAAACAATCGCTGTATGACGATCTCAAAGTTAGCCCCGAGTTCCCGACGATTTTACTTGATTCAAAGCCACGATTTAAATATAATACAAAAACCCTAACTTTCCAGCAAACGAGAAAAACGCGTATCAAAACGTTACTCTTCGCCAAAATAGGGCGATTCGAATCGTTAGTCATATTTGAGACTCTCCCTCTTTGGAAGAAAATGCCGGATACTCCTGGTCCGACCGCGAGTCCGTTTCATGGATAGTTTCCATTAGAGAGATATATAAATGGGCCAGCCTGAATAGGGGTACTCTAGTAGTTTAAGCCTGTACTTCTATAAAGGGGAAACCACTTATCTTTCCAACCCCCTCCAAAACAACCAATGACGTCATCAAATCAACAAATTAGCATCATCCCCGCCCCTAAAAACAACAAATGACGTCATCCGTCAACAAATTTGCGTCATCCCCGCCCCCAAAGGCTACAAATTTAACTAATTAGCCCCGCCCCCAAAATCAACAAACAATGCATCCGTCAACAAACAGCGCATCCGTCAATAAACAGCTCATCCGTCAACAAATGACCTCATCCGTCAACAAATTGGCCTAATTAGCCCCGCCCGGCTAGTCCAGCCTGACCCTTCCTAACCCCCGGTCGAAAAACCCATTTTCAAGGAGGACTGACACAAATTTTCATTTTTCCGCCCTTGCTCCTTTATTTTTCCAAAATTGACAAAAGTTTTTACCACCATATCGGTATAACTCCAGGCTCATATCAACGTCATTCCGACGTCATTTTTAAAACATCACGTGACTTTAAAGATATCAAACAAAACACTCTTCAGTTAAAGGTCATTTAAAGTCGGAAACCCAAACTTTGAAGATGTTGGATCTTGACTCGTTTTTAACTTTTACTTACGATATCTGGATTGACTATTGGTTATTATTAACTGGGTTTTTCATTGTACTTCTTCAAATTCCACCAAAGTGGTTCGTCGCTCTAGTCCTTATATTTTTACTACCCATAACATACCAATTGCTTTTTGTGTTTCTTTAATAACAAACGATATACATTGTCTCTTGGTAACATGTTCACCTTTATTTTGGATTTTGTTTTACGGATACGAAGCTTTAAAAGCATTGTTTTTAGTTCCTGTAAAAATCTCGGAGTATTTTTATAGAGAAAGTCGGTTTTATTATTTTTCATGCCTCAAGAAATATGGAAAATTAAATGAAAAGCAATAAATTGTTTTGTTTAACATATTTGTATTTTATTCACAATTTAAAACACACCACATTTCATCATTGACAGCCTCTTCTGCTTTACATTTATCAAAGTAGATTTTATCTAGACTTTTATCTTCAATTATGTCATTAGAAAAAATATTCTCCCTGGGGTCGTAATTAAAAGGTTTGATCATACACGAAAAAAACCTGTCTTTCTCCTTATATTGACATCCGTATATTTTCAAAAGGGCATAAGTCCGTTTTAGTTCTATTAATTTGATGGCGTTTTTATGAAAGCCTGAACCAGGGCTGACATTTAACGTTTGCACATTCTTGATTGTTATTGTAGAATGAAATTGATATAATATTTTAATTAACGCTGTATGCATAACAGCTTCAGCGGCCTTGACATCGTGACAAACATATCCCAAAACAATGGCAGCTTCTTGAACATGTTGACATTCTTTGCTGGGATTATATTTGTGAATTCTTCCTTTTTCACAGTTTCTTGATATAACGCGTTGACCGGAATCCCGCGAATAAATCCGATAAACCACATGAAAAGCTAGACTAACTGAAACAGATAGTTCAACTATAATCTCGTCTAGACATGAGTTTTTTAACTTCTCAATAGGCACAATTTTTTCTATTAAACGTTGGAATCTCTCACCATACTGTTCACGGTTATGTTCAATCTCAATGAGACACAGCGTACCTAACCGCGGCACTTTAAATTTTTGATTGTCTTTAACATATTCTATATCCCCACAGTTATACGTCCAAGAAAAGGAAGTAAATTTATCCCCTGACATTTGTGAAAGAGATATAAGGCTAGATATGGGATTCGGAAAGGGATGAAAGGTTAAAAAGGATTAACAAGTTAAAGCAAAGAAAGGACAGGCTGATGGAAAGGTTAAAGTAAGTGAGGAAGGCAAGGATAATGTTAGTGAGGATTAACAAATTAAAATAAGAGCGGAAAGAATAATGTTAGAGAAGACTAGGAAGTTAAACTAAGAGAGGGATGGAAAGATTGTTACCATAGGACTAAGCAAGGGGATAGCGACAGCAGTTATAGTTAACTTTATTCTCCCTTTCAAAAACGACACAAGGCTTTTTATACCTCAGTTCCGACAGACAAAAAACCTTACAATTGACGCATATGTCATTTACCGGAAAATACTCTAATGGTGGATATGACATTTGCGTCAAAAGAATATTTTCTTTCTGCAAATAAACTGCCTCTTTGAAAATATACCACGTAGGGGTCAAACAATAATGTACAATTCCGTCATTAATGTTTAACACAGGGTTACTTGATCACACGAAGGACACAGCACCACTTCATTCCTTTTTATGATTTTTTTTCCACGATAATTTCGCCTTAGATGAAAATCTATAACAAAATCAATATATATTTCAAGGTTTTTCTTTCTATTTAACATGTAATCTAATTATACTTAAAATATTTAAAGAGCGTTTCAAAACTCGGGCTTATATAAAAAGTATATATTACCCTAAAAAGTTAATTACTTTTTTACAAGGGCGTGAATCATATTGAAAATATTAGATCCTCTAGGGCATAAATATATTCAACTTATTTTACTATAAAAGTATTCAAGGTTATTTTACTATAAAAGTATTCAAGGTTATTATACTATAAAAGTATTCAAGGTTTTAAGTAAAGAGTTTCTTATATGATAATTAAACTAAGCTGGGATATGTTTAATATAGTTATTATTCACGTGTTCTTACATTTAATTAAAAAATGTATTTCTTAAGAAAAAACTCGAATATAACTATTTAACCAGATAATATAAAATAACCTTGAGTTAATCTAGTATATAAAGCCGGCTAATTTCTACAAAATAATCATTCTATTCAGCGAAAAGAGTATATTCAACTCAATTATTTTAAAACTAAGCGAACATGTGCCGTCAAGAGAATCCCGAACAAATGTATTTTTACAGTTTTATTTTCAACTGTTATCCGAATTAAAGTAACTGTATAACGTAGTTGGGGGTACGAGCAAGACTGGCCGGAGGGAGTCCTAGCGGCTCACCAGCAGGCTCTTCTCGACCTAGAGATGGAAGAGGAGATAGAGGCCGAACTTGAAAATGAAAATGCGGCGTAAATAGCATAAAACGGATTTTAAAGGGAAACTGTTACATTTTATCTATTTGTTTTTAGGTTGGCAACCGCCGTGGAAGAGGGGTACGACTCGGATGAGACGATACCCCTCGAAAGGGAGGATTTAGAGGAAAGGGAAGGGGATTTTGAAGATGAGGATCAAAGCCCTCTTTAATATAAGGTATTTATTGTTATTTAATGGTTTTTAAAGGTTTGGGATCTTATAGGCGGTTATGGTGGGATTTTGTAGGATATACTCGGCATAATATCTACAAGCTTCCCTGGTACACTTGGCTTTACTAATTCTATGAATAGAACAGGGATTTGAAGCCCATTCTAGTTTGGGACAATCCCATCGGTTCAAATCCAAACATTCTATTTGAAACAGGTCTCCTATAATAAGACTTTTCTCGTATCCTTTTACAAAAATTCGATCAAAGTTTTTAAACTTTGGATCTGAACAAAGCACGGCTAAACGTCCATAATCTAGCATACCATACTCCCACGCCACACCTATCAGCTAATTCTGTACATAGTGGTTTTCACGACGCTTTTTTGACGATAAAGCTGCTTTCGGGTATGGGGCTCTATAACTAGCAAAATGTATGCTTTTAGTGCCCCATTTCTCGTCCCGAAGTTGTTCAAATTTATGTTTTGACAGCTCTTTAACAATGTACGTTTGATCCAACTTACTGCGTCTGTTATTAAATACTTCTTCCTTTGCATGAAAAGGGCGTCTCCTACCAGGGATTTTTTCAATGAATCTAAAATTAGAAAAATTAACATTAAAATTTGTTTCTTTGCAGAATGCCTGAAAATCCCATCTGTTCCTTTTGTCTTTCATCTGATTTAAACTACGAGATTCACATCCGTACCTTTCCCTATTTAATTTACTTTTGCTTAAACCCTCAGTGTCGCTTTCATGAGCTTCTCATCGGGTTGGTTATACAATCCCCTGGCGAGCCAATATTTATCGATTTAAATGTACTGGATAATGATAATGATTACAATCTAGCGATTTCATTTAATTTTCCATGGTACATTTAAATTGATAACTTATATAACTAACCATCTAACTAACCCTTTCTAGCTTTTAGCTTTACCATTTAACTAAACCTTTCTAGCTTTTAACTTTATTTTTAAATTCACTAACTTTTTCTAGCTTTTTTCTCTTTAATTTTATTTAACTAACCATTAATGTTAGCTTTCACGTTTCTAACTTATTACCCATCTATCCCTTTATATCTATTTAGCTAGGGTTTTCTTTTGAATTTCCATGCTGCTTTTTTTTCCGTGACTCGTAGTTAAAATAAATCGACACCTCCCAGACTATCCTCATCACCGGCCAGGAATTGGAATAAAATTAATCAAACTCAAGCCTTGTACCTCATAACACCTTTTACTCTTATTTATGTAATAATTGGTACAGTTCTCATGCAATTTTTAAGAATCTAGTTTTAAATAAATTTTCTTATATTATACTAGGGGCTGATGTCAGTCATCCATCACCTGGAGATAAAATATCATTATTTAGCGCCGCAGCCGTTGGGAGGATTGACTCTATCCCAAGCAAATATTCATGCGTGGTTAAACTTCAGAGAAATCACTATCTTAGTAAATTGATACTATAGCCTAATAAAATATACTTCTGTTTACACTAGAAATGGATTTCTGTCTATCCTAGTATAGTAAAATGGTCTTTTCTCGCTCATGTATAGTATATATACTAAAATATAGTATGATTATATAATAAATGATTTTTTGAACAATTTTTGTATTGTATCTATACTGAAATGAACTATTGGCCTTTGTCTATCCTAGACTAGTAAAATGAACTTTCTCTATTCTAGAATAGCAAATAAACTTATGCTGATCCATTTGAGATCTCATGTACATTATGTACTCTTGATAATCCTATAATAAAAATATTTTTGCATTCATTGTGGCCTGTAATTCTTGTAATTTAAATCTGTTATAGATCTGGTTTTAAGTAACTATAACACTCTTGGTTGCCGTACTAATACAACATTGGTTCGGATAAGGTTAGATCTAGAGTTATATTTAGATTCTTAGTGGTAGAGACAGCTTTAAAGGGATCATAAAACTATAACCGAAGAATATTTTCATAATGCAAAAACTGAAACTTACCAGCAGAAAAAGCCATGGTACTTCTTGTTGTTTTGAGTGACGGTGAAAAAGAAAACTTTGAGTTGTAAGTTTAATCAAACTTTGGATATCTTTCCAATGATTACGAAAGCCTTTTATACTCATTTTCAGGGTTAAAACTGAAGGAGTTTACCTCGTGGAGCAAAAGTGTCTAACATTGAAATAGCCAATCAGAAGTTAGATTACACGTGCTTTTTGCCTGTATCAAAGCTAAATCCTATCTTCTATGAATTAACCAATCAAAAACTAATTTTACACGTGCCAACTAGTTTTTTTATGGTGCTTGTAAACGATCACGTGCACATATTGAAGGATTATCATTGTCTGAAGGGTGGGTCATCCTATTGTCCCAAATGCTTAAAGATTTTTACACGCTATAGTCAAAAGAACACGATTGTGAGACGCGTGTGAAATGTACTAGATGTCGTACGCTAAACGTTTTCCACGAAGAATTTTACATTCCGTTACAGAGATGTCGCGACTGTGGGCCTTACTTTAAAGGTCCAGATTGCCTCAATTTACATTTAGCTAACGGCACGTGTAAAAATTTTAAACGATGTGTAAAATGCGGATTAGAATTGAAAGACAATCACGAATGTTCGAGACCCTGTAAACATTGTCGGAGAAAACACGAAAAAACCGTTGTTTCGTCATGCCTTTGGATACCAAGTATGAAAAGAGACGTTATTGTTATTTTGACACTGAGACCGTGACCAAAAATAACGAACATATCCCAGTTCTGTTGGTTAGCGCCATGGAAAATGAAGAAGACGGAGAATACACCTACAGTATTTTCCGAGGGTTTGACTGCATTGACCAGTTTATGGCGTACCTCTTCCAAACGAAAGATACCTATATTCAACACGCCACGAAACGCATGAAGAAAACTGTTCCAGTCTTTGAAGACCATACCCTGGTATCGCATAATGGCATGAACTTTGACTCATTCTTCATTTTAAATGCCTTATTAAAAATGGCCATTACCCCTGATGTGTTTTTTAAAGGTAGCAAGCTGCTGGCCATCTTTCTGAAACAACAAAAAATGAAACTCTTGGATTCCTTTAATTTTGTGGCTCAGCCTTTAAGATCGTTTCCCGCCACGTTTTCATTGGGGGAAAGCAAAAAACAATTTTTCCCCTATATTTTTCATACTGAAGATACGCTAGATTATGTCGGACCTCTTCCTAGCAAAGACTATTTTCAACCTGAATACATGAAAGAAAAAGATTACGCCGAGTTTAGCCAGTGGTACGAAGAAGTACCTGGAAGAACTTAGTTTAGGCGTTGTTTCGGCAAATGGATATGGAAACAATGTCAATCAAAGTCAAGCCGCATTAAAGTGGTTGGCCTGGGAAGCGGAGAAACGTAACATCGACATAATAACCACCTTATCGTTGGGAGGTGAAAAGAAAATTGGTCGTTTTCCGGTTGACGGGTATTGCGCTAATCCAGAAATCACTTTTCAATACGACGGGGACTTTTTTCACGGATGCCCGCTTCATACAAAGGGTAGCCAGTGGAATCCTTTGTTACAAGATTCTTTCAAAAACCTGTACGAAAGAACTTTAGATCGGGATGACGCCATCAAAGCCAACGCCCCCAATGCCGAATACGTCCGAATCTGGAGCTGCGAATGGGAAGAAATGTTGAAGACAAACCAGGAGCTAAAAACATTCTGTAAATCTATCTTTTCGCGAACCAATTGGTCCGAAATCCGCGTTATACGGCGGTCGGACAGAAGGTCTCGTTTTGTACCGAAAGGCTCAACCGGATGAGAAGATCTTATTCTACGATAAAATGAGTCTTTACCCCTTTGTCTGTTAGTACCGCGAATATCAAAAATTACACCCGGAAGTAATTAAAAAAAAATTTAATTAAGAAAAACATTTTTATTTTGGATTAATGTCTTGCAAGATTTTGGTACCAAAAAACGCCTATATACCAGCTTTACCTTTTCGAACAAGGGGTAAACTTTTCTTTGCCATATGTAAGACATGCGTGGAAAACGATCTTGAGTCTTGCACCCACAATGACCAAGAAAGGGCTTTCGACGGCTGGACGAGTGTTGAAATATACAATGCAGTGGAATTTGGATACGTCATAATGGAAATTTTCGAAGTTCATCACTACGCTGAAAGATACCGCTACGTTAAAGGGGAGGATCCAGGTTTCTTTGGAGGGTACATCAATACCTTTTTGAAGTTGAAAATTCAAAATTCGGGATGGCCGAGAGAAGTGAAAACGGAAGCCGAAAAATCGGAATATTTGAAGGCGATCAAGGAGAGGGAAGACATTGATATTAAAGCTGAGGATGTGACGAGCAACAAGCCTCTCAGAACTCTTGCAAAGCTAGTGCTCAACTGCAATTGGGGACGTCACTGCATGTCCCACGACAAGCCCAAGACGGTCTTTGTCAAAACCTACGAAGCCTACATATCCATTGTCACAGACCCGACTATTGAACTGACTGATATGCGACCTTTCAATGACGAAGTTTGTATGTTGTCTTACAAATACAAGAAAGATTTTTGTCCGACGTACTACAAAGGCTCGCCTGTGGTTGGTTGCTTTAGTTTGCTCCTATGACCGCATTGTCTTGTTTCAAACTTTGCAGCAGTTGGGCACCAGGGTTTTATATTTTGACACAGATAGTGTATTTTTTGTCTTTTTGTCCGAAAGAACAATGACGAAACAAATTCCCCCCCCCCTCGGTCAATTTATGGGAGACTGGACCGACGAAGTTCCGGGTAGTTATATCACTGAATTTGTGTGTTCAGGACCCAAATCGTATATAGCTACAAAACAGCCGACGGTAAAAGCGTCACGAAAATGAAAGGCATTTCCCTCAATCGAAAAAATGAAGAAATCATCAATTTTGATTCGATAAAAGCCGCCTTGGACATACCTGAAACCACGTACTCGGTGGAGGTCCCTTTTAACGTGGTGCGCAACAAGAGTCAGGCGAAGCTTTTTCTGGGTAATTTAAAGAAGACTTTTGGTGTCACCTTTAATAAAAGAATTATCAAAGATGAATACTCGACAGTGCCCTTTGGATATTCGAACGAATAAGATGTATCGTGAAAGTAAAAGATTGGAGACCTTTAACAATATCAATTGGTTGACGGCCTCGAAACATTGCCACGCCACTCGTATCTAGCTTCGGAACTAGCTGAAGCGGGTTTTTTCTACTTGAACGAAGGCTAGATGTTTCTGTTGTCACAATGAATTTGACTGGAGCGAAAGCAGTAGCGAAGAATATCCACTGAGCGTACATCAAAGAGAAGCCCCGTTTTACGCCTTTTTACTCGATTAGGATAAAACTAATTTGCTAGCGTACGAAGAAGCCCATCAAGAAAAATTATCCAAGGTAGCTGTGGAAAAAGTCACAGTGGAGAACAGACATATTTTGAGGTTTGTGGAAGCATTACGAGAGGTGGTATTAGATGGATTTGGAAAAGAGTATAAAGAAGGTGACATTTGACGAGATAACGGTTATTTGGTATATCCCTGTCGAGGATCGGACCAATTGGAATTTTGTCAATCATTTCCGTTTTAAAAAGAGAATTAAAGATTTTGAGCTTAAATTTGAAAAATGTCGTGTCGAATCAAATTTCAAGCCCCAATGCAGCTGTTGGTGAGTGGTCCAACCATGTGTGGTAAAACCACCTGGATATTTAACCTTTTAAAAAACGCCGAGACTTTAATTGAACCTCCACCCAATAGGATCGTGTACCGTTATAAAGAGTACCAACAAAAATTTAAAGACATGCAGAAAGAGGTAAAAAATTTGGAGTTTATTGAGGAATTGCCCCCAGAAGATCCCAATTTTTGGGATGAAAATTGGCATAATTTTTTAATTATTGATGACTTGGCCTTTACCTGCTATAATAACGCGCACATTGCTAATATCTATTGTGTTTCCTCGCACCATAAAAATGTGTCAGTGGCTTTGTTAACTCAAAATCTATTTGGGCAAGGAAAAGAAAGCCGCACAACTAGCCTTAATTCCTCGTATATCATATGTTTCAAAAATCCTCGCGATGGAAGTCAAATAAACTACTTGAGTAGACAAATATTTCCCCATAACAAAAATCTCGTGGCCAAAGCTTTCAATCTAGTGACGGCTGCTAATCCATTTTCTTACTTGTGTATAGATTTGAAACAAAATATGCCTGACGAGTTACGTTTAAGAAGTAACCTATTCCCTCGCGAAGGTAATATGATCATTGTTTGCAATGACAAATAAATAAGATTGTTTCTTCAATAAAAGTGTAATTACGGATCTTGACTTTAAAAGAACATGGTGAGAAAACGTACCTCAAGACGTTTGCGGAGCAAGCGAAAACCAATCTCATTACTGAAAAAAGTTTTATTACGGAACGCTCGAAAGGCCTTACGGACACAAACCAGATTTACCAGACAACGTCATCCCCTTAAGAAACACTTGCCTTTCTTACGTTAGTCAACGTTAGTCAAAAAGGAGGGGGAAAACTAGAGCAGTTTTTGAAAAGAGCCAAGGCCCCTCAAATTAAATCAATCAACAAAACGTTTTTTAACTTGTTACGCGGTAACATTGAGATACCTGAGGAAGCCCGGTTGTACCTAAAACAGCACCAAGGTCTTGTCCGTCAATTAGGCAGTAAACTGGGGACAACCAAAACGAATCGGAAATTGTATATAAAACAAGCTGGAGGACTGTTGCCCGGTTTAATCGGTGCTCTGGTACCGACCCTGATTTCAACCATTTCTTCTCTGGTACGATGAAGCGAATGGTTTTGTTACCAGAAACGGCTCTTTCCTCGGAAGCGGGTAAAGAAGCCTCAGCTCTTGATCGTGAAATAAAGAGGATTTTGAAAATGAACATGTCACCCGAAAACAAACTTCGACACTATTTGACGACTCTACAACAATTTTTGACCATGAAAAGTTTAATAGAACACCCCTCCGTCAACGTGCAGAACTTGCCAGTCTGACGTCACCAATATCAATAACAACGCCACCATTGACAGGACCGACGCAAATTACACCCGGACCTCCACCTACACCTACACCGAGCTGGTTTCCAAGTTTTACAACTTCTCCCGCCTTAGCGTTGTCGTCAACTGGTACGTCTACACCGCTCGCTTCTATATCAGGGACTCCTACCCCTCCACCTCAGATATCATCTGGAGCATCAAGCAGTCAGACCCAGCGTTTGTCACAAGCGATATAGAATCTTTTGACTTCGCAAGCGGCGTCCTCTTTACCTCCGCTACAAGTTGCTCACCTGCCTCCGAAGCGTAGCGCGAGCAGCGTGGCTAAAAAACTATAGGCGAAAAATCGAGAAGAGAAACGAGAGCATCAAAGGTACGCCCGTCGTACGCTTACTTTGAAAGATGCTACTGAAATTGCCGATGATGAGGATGTGCCACCCCGAATGATTATGAGGAAAAATCCCAAAAAGACTAAACAATCGGGTAAAGGAACAGTACTTTGGGAGTATTTGACAATGATTTATTCTATCGTGAAAAAGTTTGCTAAACTGGTTTTATGCATAGTAATATTTTTGTACTTTGGTTAATTTTATTTTTACCCATTTTGTTACTTTGCCTTTTATATACCAAGTTTAAACATAGGAATTCAATCTGTTGCGAATGTCCGGGATTAGTCCGTCTTTATTTTCACGATTCGCAGTTTCGTCGAGCATATTTTTTTATTTGTTGTAATTCTTTACACTTTATTTCTTTTCTTGTAAAAGCCCTATTATCATTTAATCTTAAAAAAGTAAAAATGCTGTGTTATTCAGCCTTGTTTGTCTTAACTTCGGTTTTAGGCGCGGGTTACGGTGGTCTTTGTTATTATTGTCATAAAAAAATAAAAAAGTAATAAAATGATTTTTATTCAAGACAAGATTGATTTTTATGATTCCATAAATGTATAAGCATATTTAACATAATTATAGCGTCGTTGTACGTTTTGTCATTATTGTTGTACATTTCTTGAAGGATATCTTCGAAAGAAATTCCGGAGCACAGGTTTGTCAGAAAAAAATGACGTTGTCGCCGCAGGAGAAAGATTTGGTTGGCTGCAGTTGTGTAAGATTGTGTTTCCAGTTTGAGGCGTATCTCGACAAATCTAATCCGTAAAAATCCGGTTCTTTCCCGTAAGAACAAAAGAAAATGCCGTCATCATTTTTATCCACGTAGACGCCCATCCAATGCTATCCACTTTCAGTCGAAGGTTGCGAGTTGATGACGAAACAAAAGGGCGTAAAATCTGGTTTTTTGGGTAGAATATCTTGAGGGTAAACCCCGATAAAAAATGGTCTAGTACGGGGATCGCATTGCAAAAAGCGTTGTAAATCTTCGGTATTCTTAATTCGATTTTTTGAAGCTCTGGCTCGTAAAAGCTACCCTTAATTATTTCATCATTTTCGTCTTGCATGACGTAAGCGGGCGGATCTCGAAATAAGACTTTTTTAATGACGAAAATTTCCGTTGTCCAGTACCCCGTATAACCTTTAGCAAAAACCCCTTTATCAGCCGCTATTCTAACCAAATCACCGACTCGTAACTTTGGGACTTTTCTTTTTACGCTTCTAATCATGTATAATCTTTTCCAGACAAGATGATCGTTATTTATAGTAACATCTTTGGGTGCCATCCCAATGGTTGAATGGACAGTTTGATTGTAACCATCAACCAATTTTTGTAAATGTTTCGAGTAATTATAATCCTGGTTCTTGGTCATAAGTCGTTTCATTCGGCTTTTTAAAGTTCTATTCCAATGTTCTATGATCCCACATTTTATATTACCATAACTAGCGTACCAGAGGATCCCATTTCGTTTTAAATAAGCTTGAACTTCTTTATTAATAAATTCGTTACCCGCGTCTGTATTCAACTTTAAAGGAGTTCGTTCTCGAAAATTTGATTCGAGAGCCGGAATAATTTCGTTAGCCGTTTTTTTTCTTGAGTGGTTTAGCCCAAGCGTAGCGCGATAGCACGTCAATAACCGTTAAAATATATCGATATATATTGTTGAATTTGGCCAACTGGGGTAGATCTACCAGATCCGCTTGGAATATTTCGTCTTTAGTATTAACAAAAGTCTTATTTCTCGGAAACCTTTTTCTTCGATTTCTATGTTTTGTATAGGCTGGTTGAGACTTGACCAGGTGATGACGTCTCGAGTCTTAACACGAGGGAGAGCTGATTGCAGTTTTTTTGACGACCCTAAACTAGCGGGGTGTTGCGGATCGTAATATATCCGGGCCAGATCTTGAGCTACGCGTTTCGTGACCATAGTATGTGCAATAATGACATCAAACAATCAAATAGGTTATTTTTTATTTTTTATTTTTATCCAACACAATCGCAAAAAACATGGTTTTTCAAGTCTACAATATCATTAATAATTTCCATATACCATTCTTCAAAGTTGTCGGATCCGTATTTACCAAGAAACTCAAAGTTGATATCTTCCCGGCTTAAAGCTTGAACGGCCTCGATAAAATCCTTCTCACGTCTTTTGTCATATTCTAGACTTCTGTTGTAAGGATAAGGAAATTCCTGGGCTAGCTTCCCAGCCTTTTCTTCGAAGAGATAATGTCCAATTTTGTCGACAATCAGATCTTTCAAACCATTCTTTCTCGTTATTTGAGTTTGAATTTGACGTTCTTCATCCAGTTCCGGTTTCAGCTGTTTCGGTCTGAGCCAAGTATCTTTTCTAAAGGTAAATCCATTCGATGTAGCAAACCAGGAGTCGCAGAATTTTGTGTCATCTGGGGTATATTTACGAATATCAATAAACTTCATTCCGCTTCCCGAAATATGCCCTTCGAGTTGAAAGTTCTCCGCTAATCGAGTATGAAAGCGTGGTAACACATCTTCGAAGAAATCGTTAACAACGTCTCTTAAGCTCCAGATATTTTCCCAGACCGGGAGTTGAAGATGAACAACGGATTCCGTCGAATAAAGAAACTATCGCCTGAAGCGCTTATTCCAATCGTCTGTTTGTCGGAGAGAAAATGTTCTTGCGTCATGATAACGCGGGATCCGCCAGCGATATGATTCAAAAAGTTCTTTTTAAACTTCTTTTAAGGCTTTTTTCATCTCTTGGAAATTCCAACAGGATCGAACAAATCCGACTTCTCTAAGATTGTTTCGAACTGTCACCACCAGGTTAAGTTCCTTTCGTTGAGAGAAGAAAACGTACTCGTCCATCCTTTTACTCTAACTTGTAAAGAATGGTTCCATCTTTCGTTATCAACATTTGGTTCTGAAACTCGCCGTAGACGATAACTGTGATTGCCGAGTTTAACGGGTTTTTAAATTTCATCGTTAAGCGTAAACTACCGTATTTTTCCAAAGAAAAATGTTCGCCACTAGCTCCCTCTTCTGCTGTTAAATCCAACTCCAGTAAACAATTGCCCTGGGGGTATTCATCGTACGAGATATCATTACCTTTATTTTTACCGTAAAAATCTAAAGCCGTGAACAGGGATTGGTATTCGCGACAATAGCGTTTTTCAGCAAAATTTGGTTGAAAAGGTTACGTTGATCAAACGTAACGGCTAAATACGTCAAATCCAAGTGCTCGAAATTAAAAGGATTTTCAGTTAAATCTCCGTTGAAGGCTGATGTCTTTACGAAAGCAATTATTATTCTATTTGGGATTCTACCCAAGAAGACATTTTCTTTCGTCGTGTCAGTGTTACCTCTTTCTATCCCAAAGTACTTTGCCACAGACTGATTAATCGGGTAGACGCAGGGTGTTTTTTCCAAAACCATGGCGTGGGCTAACATTAAGTCTGGGTTTAACTTAATTTTCCTAACGTAGAGCGAAGCATCGGTGATGACGAATCTATATTGAATGGCGGCTGCGGCCACCGTGGGCGGGACCGGAGGTGGTTCTCGCGATATAATGGGAAACGACATTCCTGATCTAATAAATTTAAATTTTACATCTACATTGTTTAAGAAGAATTTATTCATTTTACAAATATCCAGATGGAGTTTCCCTATCATTTCACATGCGATGGATCAACGCGCTCTTTTCTCAGTTTCATTCCTTGATTAGACGCGTCAAAAATATCCTCGGGTTTTATCTTGGTATCTTTGTAAAACATTTCCAAAGCTAATTGCGTCTCTTTGGCATCTTTCCCGTAATTTAACAATGTTTCGAAATAAGCGATATACGGAGCTAAATTATTAACGGTTTGTACTAGCGTATCATTTAACATTGCTTCTATTTGAGAAAATAAAACCCATAAGAGTAAATTCACAGGTCCAACTGTGTCTACCGCCGCCGTCATATCTTCCCAAGAATTATTCGTGGTGTTTTTTTAGTAATTTAACGTTAAGCTTTAATCTGGTTTTTGATAAATCGACATAGTGTTCTGGAGTACCGGGGACGAAAAATTCGATTGGTCCTCCATCCGTAATTGAATTGACGTGTTTTAATTCAATATCATTACTAGCCAAAATATTATAATTACTAACAGGTTTGACGAACAAGTCGGCTTCAGACATCATACTTTCAGACCCCATCTTGTCGCGTTAGATAACTATAACTAAAGCCGATGCCGGCAAGATCCAGCTATTTATATCCCTAGGATAAAAAATCGGTTTCCTTCTTCGTTTTACTTTACGACCCTTTAGACTTTTTCTTTTACGTGTACCAGTGCCGTATTGCGAATTGAGAACTTTGTCACCAGCTGTGTGTAATAGATTAGAACCAGCAATTTTAATATTCCTTTTTAAAGCTGTTTTTGGATCTTGCCCCGCTGAAATATCACCGATCCAGCGACTTCCAATACCAATCGCTTCCCGACCTAAGGCCTTGGCCGCTGGCTTTATAATGGGGGTAATGAATCGAACTAGACTCTTAAAAATTGAACCTAACCCGTTACCTCGTGGAAAAACGGGACCTCGAAAGCCTCCTCCTCCAGCTTGCTGCAGGTAATAGTAATAATACCTATTTCGCGACGCCATTTTTTTACCTTCGTTTATAATGTAATGTGGTCACTGTTTTCCCGAGTTTGAAAGGAAAAAACTTTAACGCTCGTCCTTAAAAAGTAAGAAAAGAGGAGATAGCCCAAGCGTGCCATGGGGACTTGAATATATTATTATATTACTCCGAAAAGAGTCTAAGGCAGAATGACCACTCGGACTATTAAAAACACGTTCACGCCTAACGCGAAAGAGCCGATGTATCGTGCCTAAACTGTGGAGACCACCTGGTCCGCTCGGACGTTCCAGTTCAAGGTTTGCCAAAGCCCATGGCGGAAACCGCAGAACTTTGGCGGCAGTATAAGCCGTAACGTTTTATTTTTATTATTATTATTTTTTCGCGTATTATTTGTTGTTTTATTAATTAGTGTCATGACACGCTAGTTATTAATTTGTTTTTATTTTGTTCATATTTAATTCGTAATATGTTTTACGTATTAAATGATTCTGATAACTCTCAATACCTCGTTGACTTAATTATTTAATTACATCCTATTCCCTTTGACTATGCATTGCTTTATTTTAATTTCATATTCCACGCCACCCCTCAATAGTGAAAAGGTAGGCGACCAACCCGGTTCTATTTTGTTTTGTATTGTAACTGGATTTGGCGTGAGACTTCCCCTTTGGCTTTAGTCAGCGTATCCCAGTTTCCACGTTACACCTGAATGATTAAATTATTATTACCAGTTGTCGATCGAAAACTAGGGACGCTATTATTATACATTCTACATTATTTGATCGACAAAAATAGGTAATATATTTTCAGTTTAGAAGTTATGAACATTATTCGATAATTGTCCAGCGATTCTAATATTTTCTGTGGGACAGCGGGGGCGGATTTGAAAAACCCCGTTATGGTACTCCTGCTTCAAAATTATTGAATTTTTGCTAAAAATTATAGTACCTCCTTTTTTTTGCGTTTTCAAAAAAAAAAAAAGAAAACAAGTTATAATAAAATCGAAAGTTGGCCGTTCAAAAGGACGGCCGGGCTAGATACATGGAGTATTAACCTATTTCGCTTCGTCCTTGGGCTGGCTAGTCAGTAGCTTGACTTCGCCCTATATATTTCCTCGCTTCCGTATAGGGCTGAACATAAGGAAATTTATTGGTTCTTATACTTTTTAATTCGTAAAATGTTTAAAATATGGTACTTATTCGAAAATCTTGGAAAATATACTACTATATAAAATATTATTTAAATTATGGTACAAACCTGATAAAATTATTGCAAATAAGCGTACGAAATAGTCCATTAAAATTATAGTACATTCAAAATTTGTAACTCGAATTATTATGGAAATTCTGTCAACAGAGATCTAGGATGCATCTGTGCCTGTTGTACTGGGAGCTGTTACTTTAAATAATAGCGTTCTAAATGCACCCCCACCTTTAGTAATGGACACCTTTTCACTAAGGATATAAGGCGAGAACAACAGACAGATCCTGACACTTTACAAATTACCGCTCTCCTACCTACAACTCTAGATACTCAAAGGCTATATGAATTATTGGATGGAGTTGTATATCGTTGCCGCGGCGCCCCTTTCAATCTCCATGGCGGAACGCCATAGGAATTGAAGGCGCCGCGGCAACCTTTTCATTTCATCCTGATGTAGTTTTATTAATTCATTCAATGCGTACACATTTTATGTCAGCACTTAGACTTTTTTCAGTTCGGTCGTTGATAATTTATTAAAACGCTATACGTGTAAGCGTTTTAATTACACGTTTTAGTTGATTGAACGACGTTTTGAGTTGATGTTTTAATTGATTGAACGAAGTTAGTTTTTGATTATAATCAGGGTTAAAACATCTCCCAGAAATAGTTTCTATATTATCCTATATACATTCCAGATGTGATACTTAAAGGGAGGATGCAACCTAACAACAAGTGATTTTTTTATCGATTCCTTATTGTTTAAATAGGCCTAATCCACTATTTTAAAAATTTACAAACAAATATTAAACTAGAAATAAATTTAAAACTTACCCTGAAAATAGGCTTAGTGGGATTCATGGAGCTCCTGATTTCCTCGCGTGTAAGGTCTAGCGACCAATCGCGCGCGACGTAAGTCTCGTGGAGATCTCGCGCGAACGACGGGACTTTGCTCATTGGTCGCTAGACCTTACACGGACGCGATTCAGGATCTCCATGAATCCCGCTAAGCCTATTTCCAGGATAAGTTTTAAATTTATTTCTAGTTTAATATTTGTATTGCAAACTTTTTATCGGTGGATTAGGCCTATTTAAACGATAAGGAATCGATAAAAAATCACTTGTAATTAGGTTGCATTCTCCCTTTAATAGACTTATACCAAAAATTGTTTCTACATCTATGACCTTAATTTAATTTCTATGATCTTGAAGTAGCTCTTGATTATAATCAGGGTCTAAAACATTTCTCATAAAAAGTTTCTAAATTAACCTATATACATGCCAAAAAAGTGTTTCTACATCTATGATATTATCGTAATTTTCATGATCTTCAAGTAGTTCTTGACTATAATCAGGGTCTAAATCATCTCTCATAAATAGTTTCTATATTATCCTAAGTCATTATTCTAACTTAAATGATCTTGAAGTAGTTCTTGACTACAATCAGAGTCTAAAACATTTCTCATAAATAGTTTCTAAATTAACCTATATACATGCCGGTTGTAATAATAGACCTATAGCAAAAAAATTGTTTCTACATCTAAGATGTAGTTCTTGACTATAATCAGAGTCTAAAACATCTCTCAGAGATAGTTTCTATATTATCATATATACTTAATAGACTTATACAATAAAATTGATTCTACATCTATGTCATTATTTTAACATAAATGATCTTGAAGTAGTTCTTGACTATAATCAGGGTCTAGCTAAAACATGTCTCGGAAATAGTCTCTATATTAACATATACATGTCAGATGTAATACTAGACCTATACCAAAAACAGCATGACTTTCTTAAAGTCAAAGATTAAGTCAGATAAATTCATATCCTAGCTTGGGTTAGGTGAGCTCAGATACGTGACGTTATAAGTATGCTTAACCCAATATAGTAGGCTTAATTATAAATAATTTTAGAGATTGGTTCCTTTTACGTTATATATTTTAATTATTGATTTATTTTTTACATTCGCAAATATTTTTTATGGTATATTTGTAGTCGGAACACCACCGACAGAACAACCGTTCATCAAGCATTACCGTCCGTTCACTCATCATGAAGGGTGGACGGTAATGTTTCTTTTGTTGTACTAATACACACCTCCTGTGCATGTAACAATCACGAGACACACAAAAATGAAGAAGCTTCGTGTGAGCTGGGACTGACGCGAGATCACTATCACACCTCGGGCAAGAGAGTTGACAATCGCGGGGAACTTCTCTCCATTCGGTCATTGTTGATTGATCTAAAAACAAATTATATGATTACTTTGGAGATAAATAACGATTTTGAAAAAGTTCTATACTCTAATAAACTCTTTATGCGAGTTTTAGCTAAAGAAAATTCTAAGTGAGTCTAAAATGATGAAAAAAGTAATTTAAGATTAAAGACTGGCATGAATAAGACTGACATGAATAACTATTTTAAGCTTTAATTTAAGGGTTACATAGTTATCTATTTTTAAGTTTCAATTAAAAGTTGTCATAATTGTTAAGTTTAAATAATTGTTAAGTTTAAATTAAAGGGTGGCATAACTATTTTAGTTTTAAATTAAAGATTGGCATCTATTTTAGAATTAAAACATAAATTAACGTAGATAACTATTTTATAATTTAAAGACTGCGTTAAAATATATTTCATGCTTACCGATGAATATTTCTTCCTCTGCTAGAAGATTGGACTGGAGATTTTTGTCTTCCTTTTGCTGAAGATGGAGCTAAGGATTGTGATGATAAGGGTTTGTAAAATTCACTATTTATACCCTCCTATTATCTTAATCCGTGGGTCAGCGATTAAGATAGGGGGACAGAACATTTAAGGTGAATCATGTAAATTTTAAAATGTGGGGACAGAACATTTAAGGTGAATCATGTATATTTTAAAATGTGGAAGGGGATGAAACTATTTCTCGTTATAAGTAAATATTTGTAAGGATAAACCCATCCCGAGGTGTGAAGTATTATTTACATCTCGAGGTATCTGTTTATTTAAAGATAAACGTGATAATGATCGTGAGATGTCCGAGTTTGTAATTAAGAAGTATTAGATATAAACCAGTTAGGCAGCCGCCCACCTAGAAGGGAGGGCTATTTGTGACAGATATTACAACTCAGAATGGACAGATATTAAATTACATCTGGCAATGGACAGATATATAAGTTTTATTTTAGTCATTCTGAATTTGTTGTACTGTATTTTGTAACAAACATTTTTTTTGGTGAAAGGAACTATGAAATAAAAATTTAAATCATCTTGTGACATACTACGATATGAAACAGAAAATATTTATTTCAAAGGGCAGAGTTATTTGTGAAAGGTTTGGCTGAATTGCACTGATTTGAAAATTTAATATCTGGCCATTCCAAGTTGTAATAAAAAATTATATTTGTCCATCGAAAGATGTAATTTAATATCTGCCCATTCTGAGTTGTAATAAAACTTATATATCTGTCCATTGCCAGATGTAATATAATATCTGTCCATTCTGAGTTGTAATATCTGTCACAAATAGCCCTCCCTTCTAGGTGGGCGGCTGCCCAACTGGTTTATATCTAATATCTGTCCCTTTAAAGAAACTCGTTTGATAAAAAGCATTCAAAAAATATTGAACGATGTTTGCATGCGCACCAAATTCAAATATCAGTTTCATTATCTATTCAAAAAGCGCGGATATCTTCTTAAAATAAGATTGTTACAAATTTAAAATATTAAAAAATCCACTTTCATATCCCTTTAAAACATGCGCTTCGTTATCCCTTTTCAAGGCTTTTAGAAACCTTGGGCCTCTTGCCCTCTTCCTTCTCCGAGCATTGAGTGGCGCCTTCTAACTTTAGTCATAATTTAAATAATTAAATTTATTTTGAATTTATAATTTTATTTAAATAACATATTATAATATTCGAAGACGAATGATATTTTATTATATAATTTATTTAAACAAAAATTAAAGTTAAAAAAAAAATATGGTAAAACAAATATAGTAAAACATTAGCTGGGCGCTGGCTGTGCGTGATAGCGGTAGTATCGAGTTTGTTCCACTAAGCCTTTGTATAACAAAATTAAACGTGATGTTACGGTATATTAAAGGCCAAATGGAAAAAATAACTTGTAAAATGCACAATTCCCACATTTTAAAATGGGAATAAACAAAAATAACACCCTTACTTAGGTATTTTGGTAAAGATATTATAATTTAAAGTAGGAAAGGCGAGAAAAATGATGGCGTCAGGACGATAGCTTTCCGCGGCTCTCTGGCTTATTCCACTTACTAAATTCAGTGGGTATAAATCTAAAGGGGTGTTTTTTCCCCATCCCAGAATAAATGTAGGGAGCGGAGGTCGTCTTTCAGCGCGCAGTGTAGTTTCAATCTGCTTGTTTAGCCCGGCTGTGATTCGTTTTTGTTAGAGCCACGTGAAATTTCAATGCGTACAAAGTTACCGTCTCGGTTTTTCGGGACGGTTTGTAGGAGGTAGGCTCCCGTAGTAATGGTGGGTTATTGAAGAGTAGGAGGTTCCTTGAGTGTCGGCGCCTTTCACGCTACCAGAGATGTAATGAGAGGGCGTCACCTCGGTACGTGATTCGTCACTTGGAAAATGATGAACAGAATAGAATTCTCCTCCTGATTCTCCTCCTCTCCCAAAACTCAATCTCTAAGAGAGACAAACTTTGCTGGGATTTTGGCACTATCACAAAGAGCCAGTGCTTCGCTTTGCGCGAAACACTAATGATAATGGCATAGATATAGAAAAAGTTTTTGGTACATATATGTAAGGGTAAACGTGATAAGAATTGTAAGGATATGAAGTTTGTGAAAAATAAGAGATTTTCAATAAATTGCTAGTTATAAAATATTTAATTCATACTTTTATTAAATACATGATTTTTATTATACGGTATTAAATACATGATTTTTATTATACGGTATTAAATACATGATTTTTATTATACACTATTAAATACATGATATTTATTACACGCTATGAAAAACATCATATTTATTTGCTGCGTGTGATGAAGATTTGAAAATTTCAATATTTATACCCTCTCTTATCATAAACAATGAGTAAGTGATTAAGATAGTGAAACAGAACGTTCGGAGTGGATCATGTATAATCAACCTAAACAGGAGGAAGGGGATGTAAATCTGCCGCGGCAACCTTTTCATCCTTTACACTTAATAGACTTACGTCAAAAATTGTTTCCATTCATCTATGTCATTATTCTATCTTAAATGAACTTGAAGTAGCTCTTGACTATAATCAGGGTCTAAAACATCTCTCATAAATAGTTTCTATATATTATCCCATATACTTAATAGACTTACGTCAAAAATTGTTTCCATACATCTATTTCATTATTCTAACTTAAATGATCTTGAAGTAGTTCTTGACTATAATCGGGGTCTAAAGCATCTCTCATAAAAAGTATCTATATTATCCTATTCTTTGCCGCAAGGCTCCTGGGAGAGACTTCTAACTTTTCCCCAACAAACTTACTGAAAATTTCGTTGGGTTTACTTTGATTTTAAGGTTTACTTTGATTTTAATTAAACTTCGACTTTATTTGTTTTCTATCTTAATTTTTGAAATGATTAAGACATAGACCTTATACTTTTAAACTTTTTATTTTTATTATCTCCATTTGGGAGATGCGAGAAAGATTTGCCAGCGACTTTTGGTGCTGGAGTTTTTCTACGATCTGAGGAGTAAATCCTCTTTTTAAATTTTACAAAAGGGTTCTTTTTGGGGGTGAAAGCGCGTGGCCTTCACTCCCTCACACTTTTAACTGCGCGTTCTGGAAAATAGACCCCAGATGACCACAGCCCTTCCCATCTATACTTTTTCTTTTTTGTTCAAAGGAAATTGCTTGGTCACTGGCGCGAGGTTATTGGAAAAATCGGGTAAGATCGAATGTGTTCTTTTTCTGGTTACGTATTCGGTAAAAATCTTGAGGGAAAGGCACTCTACCTCTGAAAGAAAAATTCTAGAGGGAGGGGTCAAAGCCAATATTTGGAAAGTTTAAATTATTTTTCTCTTAATTAAATATACATTTTTGATTTAAACCGTCGATATATATTCGGCTTCAGCGTAAGTTGTAGCGTGCAAATAATATCATTAGATTGTAGAATAAGATAGCAACACATAACTGTCGGTAGCCCTTTAAACATATTTAATCATGCATTTTGAAAAAAAATTATGTTTAAAGACTTATAACAAACGTTTATAATACGTTATTTTTGAATGATTAGGACTGTTTTAATAAGCGTAAAAAATGATCGAATATCAACTAAATCGACATATTAGCGCTTTCGCGGATATTAGCTTATCGAAAGATATGGAGAAAACCATCTTGAACGCTCTTTTGTCGAAAAAGCAAAAAAATAGAGATAAAGCAATCGAGAAAATCAATACGTTCCGTAACTGCGCATTGACGCTCATACAGGAGGACTTACGAGATAGAACAGTAAATAATCTGGAAATCTCGGCGGGAACTAACGGTCAAACGTTGGAGAACCCTATTGTGCAAAATGACGCTTTTTCGATTAACGCCCCTGCCGAAATTTTACCGATAGATACTACGCGACAAAGTGCGGATTTTTCGTTGCTAACAGGGAATTTAGAAGCTATGCTTAACGAAAGCGAAATTATAGTCGATAAGTCGCTACGAGATGTAGAGCTACGGACGGCGATTAGTAATATTCCGTATCCGCTCAATTCTTCTTCCGATCTGGAAACGCCCATAGAAAACGCAGGTAATTTCATTGTGTCTAACGCGTGCGATATGTATTTTCAAGAACTTGACCTTAACAGCGAAGAAACAAATTTCGCACTTCCAACGTCACAAGTCATGCCAGAGGTAAGGAATTTTACCCAATCAATAACCGAGGCTATGATGACTGAAACGGCGTCCAGTATTTACAATGAATATGTCGTCGGCGCGACTTCGCAAACGGAATCGTCTTTCGATTTCCACGCAAGAATTCAACTGGAAGATTTTGGTGGATCGGCCGACAATCAGTTGGTCGCCGAAGGAATCGACGATCTTGAGAGCTTGTTTAAAGATATTTCAGATACGAGGGACCATAGCGATATACGCCAACAAGACGAGACCGGTAAAATTCCCGAGAAAAATCTCGTAATCGAAGAAAGGATTGTCGGTCTTCAATTCTCCTTAAACAATTTCCCAGCTACCCAAGACCATCGCGATAACCCTCTGGATATTCTTGAATTAACACCTATTTCTCAAAATCCTACCAAAGTGTTAAAGAGACTATCGCTGGATTTGACAGTTTCGACTCCCGAAACACCGGTTGAGCCGAAAGAAGCTCCATCGGAGAAAAAAGGAGCCTCGTCGATGTCCAAGAAGTCCCCGGCGATATCGTTAACCGATATTAACGAGACTCATAATTCGTCACCAGCGACGGAAGGTAACGAGATTGACTCTACCGCTAGAATTGAAGGGAGCAATATCGTAGTCGAAGATGGGATAGACGCCTCTTCTCTACGAACACTTAGAGAAGAGGGGTTAAATCATAGCCTTATCACTAATGATCATCTTGTAGAAAATCCCAAAATAACGCCTTTAATAAAGAGAAATCTGAAGGTTCTATTAAAGAGATTATCTACAGGATCGACACACTCACCCTGCCCAACCAAAACATCAAAAAAGATTTCAATCGACACACCGACCAAGCCACAGAAATTTCGGTCGCCATCGTCGAAGCCTAGGAAATCTATTACAAAACCCAAAAAAGTGTCCGTGGAAAATAATATAACGACTTTGGGAAATAGTACTCTAGAAGTGACTTTACCGTCGAAGTCTAAAAAGTCAGTGACCAAGTCCAAAAACGTATCGGTAAAAAACATTAATACTCCCAAGGCAAGAAGTATCCAAATATGTCACCTGATAATCATTAAGAAAGCATAGCAAGCGATTTAAGGAAACTCTGAAAAACATTAAAGTGAAGGGAAACTACAATTCCTTAATCGAGATTTCTAGATTGGTTTCATATGTACCGTTTAGGAAAAGTTTGCCAGATTTCAAGATTTGGGTCCATATCTAGACAAGTTCCTCTATTTAAAAGAAAATCCCAAATCTAAACTTAACGAACATAATCCGAAACTTCAAAACTTCGAAAAATTCAAACAATTCGCAGACAAAATAAGTGCCTCGCTAAAAAATCCAGGTACCGTTTTAAACGATTTCACCAGATTTTGCTCTAAAACAACCGGCCAAATGGTACATTACCTTTTGAGGGGCTGCTACAAAATGGACTATATCAAATTTGACGACACATTTCGAGAAAACCTAAATCTCGTTTGCATGCGTTTTGTACAAAAATTGGGTATGAATATGAATGTTATCGCCAAATCAAGTAAAAAAGCTCTAACCACAGAATGGGAAGCCGCCATTTTACAAAGTTTAGAATGTAACGCGGCTACCCCATCTCTTATAATGAAATTCCCAGCGAAGCGCACTCTGCTTTCGACATAGCGCCAAACCACGATCGAATCCATAAATCTATTTTTCACTCTGAATTTATGGATTTAAAAAAGCCACCAAAATCTCTCCGAGAAGCGATTTAGGGCAGCTGCTCCATGACCAAATCTATCACTCCTTGTTGAAAATTGTCAACAACCCTCATAGAGGTGTAGTGACAGTCCTTTGCCAGTTTGAATCCACGATTAAGAGGATTTCTTGTCTTGAACGGTAACCTAACCTAACTTAACCGTACCGTTCCATAGCCACGCCGTCTTTAAAATAAATCTCGGGTAATAAACCCATGTCGTATTTGTAACACAAATCTTTTGATCTAAAATTTTAAAAAGTAAAATACTTTTTCCTAAAAAATAGATACACGAAACCAATTTATTCTTGTTGCGGGTAAAATTCATTTAAAAACTATTAATTCCACAAGGAGACAATAACGTTGTTTTAAATATGCGGATCCCATGATATGATACAGTTATTTTGAATACCTGCTGTTAAGGTAATCGCTAATTTGGAAATCCGCTCTCATGATAAAGCTGTTTTGCATGAACGCTTTTTTGATAACGCTGTTTTGAGAATCGCTAATATAGGAAAGCGCTATACTACCTACATACCGTTTATACTTGCCTAAATGTTTCCCTGTAAATCGGGGCAATTAGGTCTAATGTGTCCCGTTTTATTGCAATGATGGCAAGTTAAATTAGAGTGACTAAACCCTCTTACTGTCCTAGCAGGTTGTGATGGCCCTGCTCTAACTGATGGAGTGGGGGTTCTGGTAGGAGTAGGTTTAGGTCTAGATGTCGTTGATGTTAAATTTCTATAGGCCATAGTTCTTTTCTCTACGTTTACTGCGCTGTCAGATAGTAATTCTAAAGATGTATATTCACTAGGTAAAAATCTACTATCTCGGGTTTCATATTTTCCACTAAATGCTGAGCTAAATGTGATTCCACAATGGGTCGCTCAAAGCTAAATTAAGATTTTGTACCCTATCAATATATGTTGCAACGGGTTCATTCATTAACTGCTTAGTTTGTAATATTTCTGTTTTAAGTTTTTGCTCCTTAGCCTCGATAAAGATTTTCCTTTTAATTTAGCTATAAATGCTGGTAATGATAAGATACGCTCGCATTCTTCAGCGCGATACCAACCTAAAGCTTTTCCTTTTAAACTACTCGGTATTACGTGTAAAACTTCAGTGTCCTCTAAGCTATAAATCCGCTGAAAAGATTTTAACTGAAATAAATATTCCATAACTTCCTTTCTATCGCCAGAAAATTGAAATGGAGGTAGCGGAGGTTTATATTTATTAATTGGACCTGATCTAATTGTACTTTGTGGGACTGTTGTTTGAAATATATTAGGTTGCGAAACTGCAGGCTGAGAAATTATGGGTGGTGGTACGGTAGACTGTATATTAGACTGAGATTGCTGCATTGTCGCAAAACATTGCGTCATTCCACGTATAAGGTCCCTAATTTCTTCATTAGTAACTGCCGATGAGCTAGGAATATTTTGTTGAGTAGGTATATTCCTACTAGAACAATGTCTGGATGTTCTTGGGAATCTACTAGTAGGTTGTCTATGTGTAGATAATCTAGAACCTGTGGTATAGATTGGCTGGCCAGATGTAGGAAAATTAATATTGGGGGTCGGAGAAATATTATACCCTGGAAAAACCCCAGATAAACCTGCTAATGGAAAGCTACTACTAGTAAAAGGAGCATGAGATGGAATAGGTCTATGAAAAGGGACTGATGTCTGGACATTACCTGAAGTGTGCGCAACGAAAATAGGTACATTGTTCCCGTCGTAGGAGATGGTAAGCTTGTCGTAGGTACACTAAAGGGACTAAAACTAGGAATCCCTGCATGTCTTGAACGCTTTTGAGCGTTACGAATAACTATAGAAATCCTTCTGGGGGAAAATGAAACTCCCGATACTTTGTAGCTAGTATTTTGTGGAGGTTGCTCTGCAGTGTAAATAGGTCTAGGAGGTGTTTGAAAGGAAACTCTAGATACAGGTGGGAATAGAATACTAGTTGACCTCTGTTGCGGTGGAGATAATGCAATACGCGGAGGTTGTAAATGCGTTTGAGGTACTGGATTTATTATAGGCCTAGTAGCTGTCCAAGTGGTATTTGTTAAATTAATATTATTTTGCTCACCCAAATTTGTAGGCCTTGGTTGAGTTGGTCCGGAAAAAGAGGTAAATTGATCACTAGGAAAAATGGGACTAGGTATTGAGGCCGAGGGTCGCGGTAAACTATTTATACATATAGGTGAACCCCAAACAGAAGGCTGGCTAACCCTCGATTCACCCAACGATCTCTACTAACTGTATTAACATCGCGCAATTCCTCGTGTTGACTTGTCTGGCCTCTAAATATATTCCTCCTTCTTTTCGATCCTATTTCCGGTTCCCGTTCCTCCTCAAACTCAAAAGGTTGAGTGACATTTGTCTCGTTAAGTTGTCGTTGTGTCTGTATAAAGCCTAAGGCTTCTACAGGGGGGACCGTAGGCTTACCCCAGCATAACGTGAATCTGCAGCGTTATACTGATCTTCCTCCTCTTCCACACTACTCTCGGAAGACTGGTATAAACTTGCCATGCCTATTTCAAAACTAAAACTATGTCTTAACTCCTAACGAATTTGAAATTATATGATTAGAAAAGAGTTTGTCTTGAGAGAAAAAATATAATGCTCTGTCTAGAATTGTATAATATGTCTTGAAAGGAAATTTAAGTAACTAATAAAATTAAAACATAACAATAAATTAGCGCTTAACTATCCCGGGCCCTGCTCGGGATAGCTTACTTAAAACGCTAAATTCTGAAGAGAGGGACTATAAAAAGGAAACACTTACCAATGTACTTTTCAATCGAAAAATATGGCGAGAAAGGAAATAACTACGTTATACTCTATTTAATTATAACTCGATACTTAAAGTTTTATTCTGCTCGAACTTAAAATAAAGGTACATTGAACTTTTAGTGGCGTTAACTTCTCGCGGTCATCCAAAACTATCCTCCCTCGACACCGGCGTTTCTAACTTTTATATTGCGCGAACAATACGACGCATGCGCCAGTGACCGGAAGGCTCGAAAAAACTAAGGTCACATGATTTTTTTATCAACAAGATTATTTTTTTTCTGGATTAGTTAACAAAAAGTATTATTTAAATTGTATTGAAAAAATTTATTGAGAGATAATAATTTTTACAGATCGGGATGTGCCTTGGAACGTGATATAAATTTAGTATAGAGTAGGCCTAGAATAATAAGAGGTTAAATATAATTAAAGTGTATTGAGTAGGCCTAATAATTAAGGTAAGTTAAATTTCTGTTCCGCCACAAGTATATAATAATAAAAAATCTTTGACGTAGTTGACTAAATCTTTTAAAGATATGAAATTACTCTTTCTCTAACCTTTAATTTGTGCCCCTACAGACCTTAATTCTAACTAATGCTGAATAAAAATTATATCGTTTAATTGAGGCTTCACTCTATTCGTAATGGAGACCCTGGTACAAATCTCAAAAGACTTAGATTAACTAACCTAACCTTACCTAAAGTAAGGGATGGGCTAATTCAAGGGATTAACGAACCTAACCTAACCTAAAATATTACAAGAGGAACGGTTTAGCTCAAGCTAGGGTTTACCAAGTTGGAGGGATGGGCTATTTAAAGATTACCAGATGGACGGAGTAGCTCGAGGGATTAAATAGTTGGAGGTATTAGCGGAAAATTAATTAACCTAGCCATACCTAAAATATTACAATTGGGACGGGTTAGACCGAGCTAGGGATCAATTTTTTAATATTGAATCGCATCGACAAAAAATGGGTATGGAAGGCGAAACAATTCTTTAAAGCAAGAGAACATAATTCAGGAGACCAGAAGTATGTGCCCGTTTATTTAACTCGCCGACATCAATTTCCGTTTCGCCAATCCTATTTAACATCCTAAATCTTTATTTTTTAATATAATTAAGTTAGATGTGCTCTAGATCTAGACTTTAATAATTGGCCAACTACTTAATAGCAACGTCATTATGTAGTAGTAATGACATTGCTTTTGGATCTAAATCACATCCTAGTCGCAAAACTGAAGTATTTTAAAAAATAAAGTAGATAGTGAGAACGTTAAACTTTAAATCTCATGTGTAATTGAGCACTTGGCAGGATCAGAAGTCCAACTCAAGTGATATTTAATCCGTAGAGCTTTCATTGTAAAATGTTCTTACTCAGACATAATATATTAAATTAGCCACATTTCTAGGTACTGCAAATAAAATTCAATCGCCAGGGTTTTTTCGAGTACTCTACCCAAATATATCGTAAGAAAGAGGTCTCTCATCATAGGTGAGAAACCATAGCCAAAACAATCGAAAACGAAACCATCGCGCAAGCGAGAGGGTTCGCCACAATTTTAACGCTAACGTAAACCACCCATTGCAGCGGTGCATCTATGAGAACCGAATCTGTTAGCAAAGAAAAGATCTAATTGACTTATAAAAATGTAAAGGCCAGGTAAAACGACAACTAGCCATAAAATATTTTGCGAGATATTTACAAAAACTTATTCTTTAGAAAAACAAAATATTTTTAAATCACCGAAATGTAACCTAATTAAGCGAATTGTTGATTTTTATTTGTATTTTAAGCCTCATTCGTTGGTTTATAGCCAGTAGCGCAGTTTCCCGAAAGCGCAGTTCCTAAAAGCGCAATTTCAAAAGCGCAGTTTCCCAAAAGCGCAGTTCCCAATAGCGCAGTTCCCAAAAGCGCAGTTCTCCAAATCATTTCTCAACCAGAGACGTCCACGAAATACTCGTATACTTGACCCTAATACCTTGAACATAAGACAAAATCTTTCATTGTTAATTTTTAAGTTAATTTTAAATCTATTTTCATTGTTAATTTTTAAGTTAATTTTAAATCTCTTTTTAAAAGAGTTCGGTACATAATGTCGAAAATCATAATCTCGAATGACAGATTAAATAGCCTAACCTACACTACCGTAATCTAACCTAACCTTACCTATGCTATTTAATCTTACCTAAAATATTTTTGTAAATTTTTAGCATTAGACGTCCAAAAACTGAGCCCGCAATTATAAGAAAATGACTTTATACGAATGACAGATTAAATAGCCTGACCTACACTACCGTAATCTAACCTAACCTTACCTATGCTATTTAATAACCTTACCTAAAATATTTTTGTAAATTTTCAGCATTAGACGTCCAAAAACTGAGCCCGCAATTATAAAAAAATGAGTTTATACGAATGACAGATTAAATAGCCTGACCTACACTACCGTAATCTAACCTAACCTTACCTATGCTTTTAACCTTACCTAAAACATTTTTGTAAATTTTCAGCATTAGACGTCCAAAAACTGAGCCCGCAATTATAAGAAAATGAGTTTATACGAATGACAGATTAAATAGCCTAACCTACACTACCGTAATCTAACCTAACCTTACCTATGCTATTTAACCTTACCTAAAATATTTTTGTAAATTTTCAGCATTAGACGTCCAAAAACTGAGCCCGCAATTATAAGAAAATGCGTTTATACGAATGACAGATTAAATAGCCTAACCTACACTACCGTAATCTAACCTAACCTTACCTATGCTATTTAATAACCTTACCTAAAATATTTTTGTAAATTTTCAGCATTACACGTCCAAAAAATGAGCCCGCAGTTATAAAAAAATGAATTTATACGAATGACAGATTAAATAGCGAACCTAAACTACCGTAATCTAACCTAACCTTACCTATGCTATTTAACCTTACCTAAAATATTTTTGTAAATTTTTAGCATTAGACGTCCAAAAACTGAGCCCGCAATTATAAGAAAATGAGTTTATACCAATGACAGATTAAATAGCCTAACCTACACTAACGTAATCTAACCTAACCTTAATTACCTATGCTATTTAACATTACCTAAAATATTTTTGTAAATTTTTAGCATTAAGCTAGGTTCCCACTTGACCGAAAATAACGACCGAAAAAGTTGTCGCTGCGGCAAAAAATGTCTATTAACGCAGAAGCCCCGACGGTATAATTTTCCATTGGTTCACACATACGACCGAAAACCGCGACCGAAAGGAGATTCGAGTAATCACGTGGTGTGACGTAAGTGTCTCGTATAATCGCGAAAATAACGAGACACTAGAGTTCTTGACACGTCGTCTGCTTAAAGTCTGTTTTTGAATTTACCGCCAAATATTTTTTAAAAAACTAGGCTGCAGCGCCATCTCTCATGGAAGACCTGTCAGATACGAGTTTTTCTGTTGAAATAATTAATACACTATGCTTATTTAATTATACAATGCTTTTGTATCTTATGTACAAAAAAATTTCCAATATTAAACGAAGACGGTTTTGGATGAGAGATATTTTTAAAAGAAGGCGTGCTCAAGGATTTCAAGAGAATTATCTTTCGGTCGACTTGTGCGGTAAAAATAGAACACAGATTCTGTCCGACCGAAATCGTTTTCGGTCATCTTGTGCAGAAACTTTTTTACCGCAGAGGTGTTAACGCAGTGTTTCGGTCGTGTTTTCGGTCAAGTGGGAACTAAGCTTTAGACGTCCAAAAACTGAGCCCGCAATTGTAAGAAAATGATTTTATTCGAAAAAACCCTTTTGGAAATGCGCAAATGAGAACTGCTCCTTTGGCAAACGCGCTTTTGAGAAACTGCGCTTTTGAGAAACCGCTCTTATGGGAGTGCGCAAACGGAAACTGCTCTTTTGGCAACTGCGCTTATGGCTACATACCCATTCGTTACGTTGCAATGCTGGAGTTTTAAGGTATTTGCTAGATTTAATTTATAAAAGGGAAACAATTTATTTTTAAGCAATTTGGACTGGTTAAATACGACTAAAAATATTAAAACTTGCCAAAGTCTTTCGAGATATTCGTGGCTTATTATTGAAATTACGAAATTAGTCTCAAAGAAAATTAATACTTTTTTAAAAATGAGTCTATTTCTGAAAGAGCGTGTGAAGCTATGAACCGAAAGAAGTGTTTGTAAGAAATAACTGCTAGATGACGATATTCAGATTCTCAATAAATAACAATTGTTGCCAAAAACATTTTCGACAAGCAGATATGTGAGTCATCTGAAATTGTCCAAAAATCCATGTTAAAATACCATAGAGTTCCAACCTAACCTAACCCAAGCCATTGCGATTTGAAAGTTTCTTCTGCTCAGTTTCTTATTAGTGATGGGTTTGAATATCGTCATTTTCCCGAAATAAATAGCGCGCCCTCTAGATTTGTTCACGAAATATTTTTATGATAAAATAATTGCATCAGCAACTAACTTTTCTGGTGAAATGTTCCATTCTAAAATTTCTTCGAAACAGATTTTGGCTAAGCGAGACTATAGTTTGAAACTTTGATAATTAATTGAAAATTACCGTGAAACCTTTGGTGAGTTTTGATACTTTTTACGCATTTTACAACAGATTAAATCGTTGAAAAATAACTTGTTAGAAGAGTCTGGTATCCCTTTAATGTTTAAAGGGATACTAGACTTTTAAAATGCATGATTAAATATTTTCTACTTTTGAGTTTTATAATATTAAAATATGCATTGTAGTAAACCTTTTTTCACAATGCCGATTTTTTTAAATTAATGATTTTTGTTTTACTTTTTAATTTTATAGAATTAAAATATAATATGTAGTTGACCTTATTGATAAGGGTCAAATAACGTGTATCCAGTTTAGGTAAATAGAGCTTGCATTTTAGGCGAATATTAATCTGAGACCTAATATTTTAAATTTATTTAAATTCTCACGCTGTGACTATTAAACCATTCATATTTCAGAATGGGTTGCTCCTGATGTATTATAATACTTGAAATTTACGGATAAAAATAGGCAGTGCTTATTGTCACGGGAGTCCCGTGGCAATAAGCGTGGTATTATTGCCACGGGAGGAGCTCCCGTGGCAATAAGACCACACTTATGGCATATAGGCAGTGCTTATTGTCACGGGAGTCCCGTGGCAATAAGCGTGGTATTATTGCCACGGGAGCTCCTCCCGTGGCAATAAGACCACACTTATAGCCACGGGAGTGGCTCCCGTGGCAATAAGACCACACTTATAGCCACGGGAGTGGCTCCCGTGGAAATAAGACCACGCTTATAGCCACGGGACTCCCGTGACTGGTTAAGGTTGTTGTTATTCTACTATGAGGCGCCAAAGCAAAAGAAAAAATATTTTTAATAATGAAAAAATATTTTTATAAAAAAATGCCTTTATGGGGAGATAACTAAATAACGATGATTATAGACTATTTAGGACCAGGGGAGTTCAGAAAAAATAATAAAAAAATCTCCGACCACCGGAAGTTTGAGAAAAACGTATTTTAAAATTTGAAATTCCCATGCTAAAATCCCATAGAATGCGCCATAGGTTGGGTTGCGTTAGGTTGGGTTAGAATCTATGGGATTTAACAAAAATCTACGACTACCGGATGTTTGAGAAAAACGTATTTTAAAATTTGAAATTCCCATGCTAAAATCCCATAGAATGCGCCATAGGTTGGGTTGCGTTAGGTTAGGTTAGGTTAGGTTAGATTGGGCATATTTTAGGTTGGGTTGGGTTAGAATCTATGGGATTTAACAAAAATCTACGACTACCGGATGTTTGAGAAAAACGTATTTTAAAATTTGAAATTCCCATGCTAAAATCCCATAGAATGCGCCATAGGTTAGGTTACGTTAGGTTAGGTTGGGTTAGGTTCGGCATATTTTAGGTTGGGTTGGGTTAGAATCTATGGGATTTAACATGCAAACTTCAAATTTTGAAATGCGTTTTTCTCAAACTTCCGATGGTTGAAGATTTTTTTAAGTATTTTTTCTGAACTCCCCAGGTTCTAATTAGTTCAAAACCATCGTTATAGTGTGGGGGATCGGTTATCAGAAACCTTGCCATTTTTATAATAAAAAATAATTTTATAATAAAAAATATTTTATTGGACATTTTTTACAATAATATATGTTAGGTTAGGTTAGGGGGAGTCTTTTACAAACCAAAACTAAAAATAAACCATTTATTACCCTAAAAACGTTATATATATCATTTTGTAACCTAACCTATATCCTTCTTTTTTTCTTTTTTTCATTTACGGTGAATAATTTTTCTTGCGTTGGATAGGGTTTAAGTCAACGCATCTATTGGTATATTTTTTTGTCTATATTGGGTGGTGGAGCTATTGTAAAATATGTCCAATAAAATATTTTTCATTATAAAAATATTTGTTATTATAAGATTATTTTTTATTATAAAAATATTTTTTATTATAAGAATATTTTTAAAGTAGGGAAAATTTAAATTTCACGCGTTAGCCTTGTAGAATAAATTTTCACGGAAAAAAATCCTCCAACAGTGTAAAAAAGAACACCCTTAACAATGTCACGGGAGTCCCGTTACAATAAGCATGGTCTTATTTCCACGGGAGCCCTCCTCCCGTGACAATAAGCACTAGCATAAATATATTGAGCTGATCTTATTTTGACCTTGTAACTATTTTTATATTATACGATATCCATTAGGGTGAAACCCCCAATCAAATCTGTCGATTGGAGTTCGATCCAATGGGATTACACCGGACGGCTGATCAAAGTGACGTCGAGAAAAGATGATATTGGCGTAGAAAAGCTGTGTTACAAAATATAAAATGATGTATAGTTTAAAGGGATAATGAAACTTTCTCTTGTCTTAGGACTTTAAAAATAAAATATAACACTCCCTCAAAACTGAAGGACCTCGTGAGGTTACCAAGATACTAAATATTAAATTATATACAATGCCCGTCTCGTATTTGAAATATGTCCGAAAATGCGATTTTTAATTTTTTTGACATTTTTTTGAAAATCTGAAAATTCAGGGGTCAACTTTGATTCAGAATACACACGTATTTTTTCGAGACAACCATTGTTGTTGTTTTTTTTAAATAAATTTTCAAATTTTAAAACACTTGTAAAAAATTTGCTTTTGAGCGTCATTTTTTAAGTACCTTGTAGGGCTTCAAGGGATCTAAAATTAGAAAACATCAGATTTGGTGATAATTTGTCCAAGATATGGCAAACAAATACGATTCGTTCAAAAGCAATTTTAAACATCTTAACCGGTTAGGCTCTTTGAGATCAATATGTCAGAACTACCCGCCATTCCTGACGGCGCCACACTCAGGCTAAGTAGGCAGCATCCTACCTGAAAATATGACAGGAGCCCCCAAAATTGGAGAAAAGGGCCCCGAATTTCTTGAAAGTGGGCCTTAAACTACAGGGTGTTTCTGAAAGGTCTGGAAAAAATGAAAGGGGTTTTTCGTGGGGTCAGACTGAGTGAAAAAGGTTTATGAACCTTTAGTCTCACGCGCTGCGTTGCGTAGTTATGAGCCCTTGAAAATAATCCTCAAAAATACGAAAAACGACCGAAAGGTGTAGGTAAGATTGTGCCTTTGACTATTATTGTTTTTCAATTTAATTATGAATAAGCTAATTATCGAGAGATAAGTGAAACAAGAAGTTTATTAACTAAAAAAGCGTATCAACATGTTTAGGAGTGTGCACTCATTTATTTTGGTCAGAAGTACTTGAACTCAAAGTGTGGTTTATTACGTGTGTTTTGGGTTTGGAAAGGGATTTTTAAAAGAAACCATTATTAATTACCATAATTATCAATTGTTTAATAATCGGTATCAGAAGTATTTACAAAAATTGTTCGAAATGCATTCCGTCAGCGTTGATACACACTTGAGCCCGTCTAATAAATGATTGTCTAACTCGTTCGAAGATCCCTGATGTGTTGCGTATGGTTTTGCAGGCATCAATAATCCTTTGACGTAGATCTTCCACGTCACGCACTTCACTAACATAAACCAAGTCCTTAAGGTGGCCCCAAAGAAAGAAATCACAAGAGTTTAGGTCCGGAGATCTGGCTGGCCACGCAACCGTTCCGCCACGACCAATCCACCTCAAAGGGAATGTTTCATTAAGGAAGGCCCTAGTTAGGAGAGAAAAATGAGGTGGTGCACCGTCGTGCATAAACCACATGTCTCTTCTCAAGGCCAATGGTACGTCTTCAAGAAGCTCGAACAGATTGTCTTGAAGAAATCGGAGATATGCCTCACCATTAAGCCTTGGCTGCAAAAAGAATGGTCCAATTAAATGGTCACCAAAAATTAAACCAGACGTTTAAGCTCTTTCAATGATTGAGATCATTCATACGTATGATGAAAACATCAGCAATGGAAGCCACCCCAGACTGAATCATTCGTTTTTATCAAATCATTTGATTAACAAAAGATAATTGCACAGTACAGCCTAATGATACCCATGTATTTATTTATATTGCTAGAATTTGTATTCCCCTTACTTACAATGAAAACAAACATTTCATAGTGTGTATGCAACAGGTGACCCAGAAAAAGGACATAAGCCGCGTTGTTCCAGACCGGGTATATTTTCTCGGGTATCTGGTGTCCATTTTCTGGGGTACCCGTTGCAATTTTATACGAGTCTGTTTATACAATTTGTGGTTTTGTAAGAATTTGAAAAATTTATCCGAGATTAAAAAACATGATTATCAATCAATTTCCTAAGTTCATTATCCGATTTCGAGCTCTAGGCAAAGCGTGGGAGCCAAATCTCCGGCGTACAGCTACGAGTGCGGCCAACGAAAAAAATGAACCAGAGAAAAAAGCGTCCAAAATAGTGTTTTGGAAATTTATAAGAAGTTTCCTTCAAACGCGAACGACGCGAACAACAAATAAACCAACATACATAGACATCACTGAACGTACAGGAGGTAAAAGACACTTATTAAGTTTAAGGTCGTATTGATCAGTCAATAGACGTTTCATTGCAAAATATTTTGAGCGGAAAGATTAGGATATTAGTTTTGACAAGCTTCAAATTAATTGTGTCAATATTTTGAAAATATTTCAACACATATTTTAAAATAAACTCGATTGTCAGTTGAAGATATTTTATAATTATTTCTAGTACCCCACCGTATTGCAGCCAAAGTGTACGTAAGAAGCTGACGGGTCTCATTTAAATTTTCGTTTTTGCTTGCAAATATATCTCGCCCAAGAGATGGGTAATACGCAAACCATTCCCAGTTTGATGCCGATCGGAAAGCACGTACGTTAAGGGCCTCAATAGGTTAACGTAACTAGGTTTTTTTATTTCAAATTGTGGGTTTAGTTGACGAATTCGAAATTTAAATACTCATATACCGACTATCCTCATAAAATCATGGAGTAGTAATAAAGGGAGAGACAGTCGTAAAGTCATGGAGCAGGGATAATAAAGGGAGAGCCAGACAAAATCATGGAGCTGGGATAATAAATAAGTTAGATATTGCAGGGAAACAAACGATAGTTTCCTTTTTGTACGTGTTATCCTCGATCAATATTCGTTTTCAATCCATTTTTGTGTTGAATAGCGATAAATAAAAAACACGCTCCTTGTTTCGAAGCCCGTGCAAACTACGTTTTGCCTAACTCATTAAATTTTTAATTTCAGAGACTAGATTAATTTAAAAATTGATAGAAAATGCCTTTAAACTACACATTATCATTTGTAAGAGACGTAAGTTGTTCGTAAAGTTTAACGCTATCTTTAAATGTCTTTAAATTCTTTTTTTTACGGAGTTTGCCACAATTTCCTCCAGGGACGTCGTCTCTATTCATTACACGGGGTTCCGCTTAAAAAATATCGTATATATTCTTTAATATTTAACTATTTTTCCACTGGGCGAATTTCTTTATGGATAGAATTTCCCGAAAAACTTGAAAAGCAGATATTCCGCTTTTATTTTTCCACTAGGCAAAATATTCGAATTTCGTAACTTCACGCGTAATTATATCATCACAATTACCTATGGACAATAATAGTTTCTACGTTTATGAAAAATATGCATTGGTTTTAAGATGCCTGATTTGAAGAAAAAAAAACTCGAATGATCACGTGGTACGAATCCAGAACGCCATATTAGAAAACCGTTTTAATTGATATTAAAAGTAAATTTATTTAACTGCTTAAAAGTTGCGTTTTACGTAACAAACGATTCTCCAAATAGATCCCCATTACACTAATTCCTCACTTATACCCTCTTCAGACGAGGCGAAATTAGTCGTGATTTAGTCAGATTTAACCGAGGTTTACATCGCCTTCTCATTTCAATAAACCTCGGTTAATAGTGATTTAACCTTGGTTAAAGCTTATTAAACCAGCTAGTTACGCTTCGTCTACAACAGTTATAACAAGACTATTGAAAAGATCTGCTTATTTCCAATAAATAACGAATTTTTCGCTTTTGATGATTTACGATTTCTCGCAGTTATTTGATGAATTTAGTCGAGGTATTTTTCAAAACATGGGGAAATACCTGGAGAAAAGGTGCGTCGAACCTTTTTGCTTCTTTTGACACTAGCACACCCCAAATATTCGATCGTAGGAGGAAAGGGGTGTCCCAGATGAAACGAGAGTTGTGGCACAACTTTTTCATTAGGGGTATCGACTCAAAGTCCGAAATTTTGATATCCCACCGATTTTCTCCATTTTTACACGTCAATGTCAAAGCTTATTATTTAAATTTAATTTGATTTTTAGAAATATACGACTTGTAGATTGCCCCAATTGCACAGACTTAAATGTGAGCTTCTTTAACCTAATTTATATATTTTCAATTTGGTGTTTAACAATATTCCTTTTCGAGGACCTCGAAATCTTCTCGTCAGAAGCTTGCTTTCAACACGCGCTTAAAACCATAATACATCTAAATTTCACGTGCAATTATTTTGGATTTGCTTCAGTGGTGCCATTTTCTATTTCACCGACCTCTTCAAGGTCCTCCACCACGGACATCATTAATATCGACGCAACCGTAAGCCAATTGGACCTCAAATGTAATTACTCGTTCGTTTGCAGTGAATTTATATCTGGAATTTAGGTTCTGATCTGTTTATTCCTTGGTGGAACTTTATGCGCGGCTTTCGTAGCATTTATGTCGAAATCTAAATTTAATTTGAAGATTATCTTTCGTGCCTGGCTAGAGTACAACTGGATCAACTTCAGTCACATTTTTTTCGAAAGTAAGATCTTTCGTCTTTTAGAAGAATATTATCCAGAACATTACGCCACAGCTAAACAAATTTAGTAACCGAATCAAGGAGATCTCCCCGATTTGATTTTACGGTGTTTCCGCTTTTAAGTACGGTACTTTTAATAGGTAGCGATAGACTGCCGTCGTCTTGGAGGGCCAGGATGGTATTTACCACGTGGCTCTTGACCGCTCTATTGATCAGCGTCGAAGTGAGCAGCTACCTTAAGTCCAGTTTCACCGTTACAACGTACCATCTCATTGGCCGATACCAGGACGCCCTCAAATACCAGGATGTTACTTACGAAAAGATACGATACAGTCCTTCTGAGACAATAGCTTGTTCTAGTTTAAGAACTTGTTGTAAATCCGTGTTTGGTTCCCAAAAATTCGGTGCTCAAGGGCTCAACACAATTCCGTAGTCCGTCAGAATAAGGCTTAGATTAATTCACCCGAATCCCTCTTTATCTAAATGAATCCCTCGGAATGGGTGACCTTCATTAGACCACTTCCCAAAAAAGCGCTTTACCCAAAAAAACGTTTTTGCGTTTTTATTTTTAAAAAAATTAGAGCTCTTTGTTACGAAAATGGACTTTTGAGAAAGCGCCCTTTCGGGAAAAAGTCGTTTACGAAATGTGTTCGATTTGGGTCGAAATGATCGAATTTCATATGATCGATTGAGTTAAAAAACTAACCTAACCTAACCTAACCTAAATATTTCGATCATTTAATCCAAAAAACTGGTTTCGATCACTTAAAAGTCGATCAATTGGGACGATACCAATGTGTTCAATGGGTTGAGTGTATCTGAGTGGGTTAGTCTAATTTAGGACATTCCTTATTCCTGAAACCGTTTAGAAGCACTTAATTTAATATGTATATGAAATATTTAGGTTAGGTTACTAGTATAGTGCCTTCATTTTTTATGAAGCGGCGATTTTATTAAATGTTTTTGGGTCAAGCGCTCTTTATAAGAGAGCAAGTGCTCTTTTTGAGATGCGCACTTATGGGAAAGTACTCTTTTGGGAAAATTCTCTTTTGGGAAAGCACCCTTAGGTAGTGATCGATCACAATGTAAACCAACTACAACGAAATGGCTCCAGTTCCCCTTGGAATTGTCCCATCCTTACAAATATTCCGCGTATTTCCCTAAAAAGCAGATTTTTGAGATTTGCACTCTCACAATGGCAGTTCTTGAACAGCAGCTGCTGGTTTTTTGTAAGCAGCGGCTGTTTTGGTACCCGCTATTTTGAGAAACTATCATAATGGGGAACCCCTATCAAACCAATACATATTAATATTATAGTATTTACATAATATTCTCCGAAATTCATCTTAAACAAACAAATTCAATGAATTTCATGTTTCGCAGGTAATCAAGACTCAAGCCTATACGATATTGAATAATTCTTACAGGAAGAATATATAAAATACAACGCGGCTTGTACAAGTTTAAATTCTTTCGGCAACAGTGAGATTCAAGAAATATTTTTGGCTCCGGAAAACACGCTTGGCAATCCTTGGGGAAAAAAGGTTCTCATGGTCACACCGACAGATCTGAAGCGATTCACTCTAAGACCCGAATTTCAGAAAATTCATGAGAGCGGCCTGTTGTTTTACACGGGACAGATTTCCGTAGATGTCTACATTTTTTTCATGGTGAAAAACTGGGTACGGCGGAATCCATTCCTCTCGGAAGAACTCGCCAAAACGTTAAGCATAAACTTAAAATATATACTTCATAAATTCGCGGCCGTAACTCATCCACATTGTTGTGGGGAAACAAAAATATTATGTTTCCGACTCTCCGAGTTCTATGGGACATAAGCTAAGCTAATTAGTATATTACGCGCCCTTTTTACCCTAGAATCATTTTCTCCTGGATGGCAACTTCTATTTTACTCGGCTATGGGAAAGATTAGAATATTTAACGTATATAGGATCATGAATGAAATGCACCGTCGGGTTTCTATCTTTAATTGACATTACCTTTATTATCGAAGCACAATATTGTAGCCATATTTTCACGCGCAATTTAATTTTTATCCAGTTATGTTTAGTGGAAAACCGGCTTCGCCCGAAGCGCCCTCATCTTAATTTATTTGTAGGCACTAACCTAACCTGTCGCTCTTGGGTAACTAAAAATTCCCATTAAAATAGTTTGTGGTTTTCAAAGAAAATTAAAATATAAACCCGCGAAAGTAAGCTATGTAGTTTTTACATCAGAGTAAATTTATGAATGTTTTCTGCTAAAATTCATAATATTTTACCTGAGCAATTGAAAAGCTGTATATGAAAAAGAAAAGAAAGAAGATAGTTCGACATGGTGCGGAAACTACGCGAATGAAAAAATGCGCATATGAAAACGGCCCAAATAAAAAACGGCACGAAAGAAAATGCGCTAATTGGAACTGCGCAATAGGATCGTTACTATTTTTTGAGGGTCATCAAATTTTAATATGATTTTAAACATACATTTTTAATTACATTGACCCAAAAACCAGGGGCGTAGGAACCTTTTTTCAGATTGGGGTGGGGGCAAAATCCGCAAATGTGATAATTGTTTTGGATTTTTTCCTACATTGAAATTTATTTTCAAATGTATACCTTTTCAGATGGTACGGGGGGGCAAATATCATAATTTTCTTTTTTACACTAAAAGGCATTTTCATTTTTCAAATACATACGTCCTAGTCCTGCCCAAAAGTATTGTACAACCCTAAGTATTGTATAATACTTTTCAAATAAATCACTAGAGTAGAGTGAGCTACTACATGGTTGAAAATAAAGTTTATTAAATGAACGTTTACAGAAGAGATTTCGGACGTATATTTATTTTTTTTTTGTAAATTTTGTTATGTTAAAGTGGGAAAGGATTGAAATGAGAGTTATTAAGAGAGGGGTGGCCGGACGAGTACGACTAATCACGTCGACTAGTAGTCCATTGTGCAGGAAATGAGTTACTACTCTAGTACATCCGAAAGCTCTCATAAACCATTTATAATTAACCATGCAATAGCTGACTCTTAAATTATTTTATTGATTTACATTATTCACCATGGTCAAGTTGGTCAACAAATTTTGTGCAAAGGTCCATGTACTTTATGTCAGCAAAATAGTCCGTCAGTTTCCTTTTTTTAGACATTAGTTAAGTTAAAACGATAATATATAGAATTCATACAACAGCCTAACGGCCAGTCTAGTCAGGGCTGAGATTCGGGAGTATATGTTTTAACTTTTAATTTTAGTTTTTGCCTTTATGTTTTTGAAGTATACTTTGTGTTTTATTTTATTGAGCTCTTTTAGTGGTAAGAAAAATTTACAAAGCGATTAAAGCGAAGCGTGGGAATGTCCGTGTATTATATTTTGGCAGGTAAGGCTGACCTTAGTAATTTTTCTGCGGTCTTAGCCGATGAGTAACTAACTCTTTATAGGGCGGTGGTTTTTTAATAACAGTAATATTTTTCGATTGAAACATAATGAACTAGGTCTAGAAGTTACCAAAGGAATACATTTTTAGACCTACACGATTTAGATATAAATTATTTCTCCCAATATAGGATAATTAGAAGTATTTTTTAAAAATAATTATTGGGTGTTTACTTCCACAATAGAGGCGGCAATCGAAATATTTTGGAGGGGCACTCGAAATGTTTTGGAGGGGGCAAGATCAACATTGGAGGGGGCAATGCCCCCTGTGCCCCCCAGTTATTACGCCACTTTAATTAGAAGTATTTTTTAAAATAATTATTGGGTGTTTACTTCCACATTAGAGGCGGCAATCTAAATATTTCGGAGGGGCAGTCTAAATGTTTTGGATGGGGCAAGTTCGACATTGCAACAGGCAATTGAATTTATTGCTGGGGGCAAGATAACATTGGAGGGGCCAATGCCCCTGTGCCCCCCTCCCCTGGATGTTACGCCCCTGCCAAAAACAGTGTTATAATTCCACCATGGTAGAGTTTGGCCCTCTGGTGGCAGTTAAGGAATATTTGTAGACTCTACGCATATGGTAAGTCCAAATATAATGTACTGTTTTCGTTTTGTTTCTATTATAATTTGGCCTTAAAAGGGCCATCTGAAAACACTTCCTAAGATTTATATATCCCCTTTATTATTTCATGATTTCTTTGACCCAAATAAGATATATCTCAAATGATTTCATGATCATTTCATTATGATTTCACGATAGATTTCAATAAATTAGACGTTTAAATATTTATAGTCTGAACTTATATTGCTAGCTTCGTTGTCTTTTGTTTTTGTAACGAAATTAAAACTCTTGATATAAGCGATGAGGATTAACTTAAAGATATCATGGTGAAATGAGTCTATTTTTAGCATACAGGTATTAATTGAGAATAATCCGTGGGCCTATACGGAGTTGGAGGGCGGTTACAAGCTCGAAAGCATCTTGTGGAAGAAACCAACCGAGGAAGGAACCGAGCTGTGTTTAGAGGACTGCCTCGTTGTTTTCGACTTTCTCCTGATTGGAATTGCCATCTCGTGCACTATCTTTTTGATCGAAGTTTGCTCGTATTTTATCCTAAGTTAACACGACGAACTTTCTAGAGCGTACGAAAAACAGATTGCTTCGCGCCCTTAAAAATGGTTCTTTATCTGATTCGAGTCAAACCAGTGATGCGCCAGAAATTAAATATTAGCGAAAGATAAATTTATTATCTTTAAAATTGTAGTCAGTTATTAGTATCTAAAACTGGATAAAGTCGACCTACAGAAGCGAATTGTTCAAATAATTGTATTGTTCAATTTTATAAATTTAAATGAAGTACCTTATTATTTAAATCTACAAAGAAGAACCCAAACGTTTCGTAGAAATTTAGGCAAGAAAATTTTAAAATACACGTTGATTAAGACATAGCTGTAAATAGAATAGTAAATACCTTATTTTCTCAAATATTTTCCTTAATAACTACTACTCTGGTGAGAACTATGATGGAATGTTGATTCCACAATGCTTAAGGCAGGCAGAATCCTCGCCTTCATTCCTGGAGCGAGCAAAATGTCTTGCACATTCAAAATCAAAAGATTTTGGGCATATTGTACGAATATCTTTTTTGGAATTTAATGTTGTATTGTCAAGTCAATAACGTCCACAGTCGAGTAAAGTTCCATGGTGATTGTTATAAAAAGCAACAAAATGGATTCATCCCTGTAAAAGTGTTCCAGCCGTCTCGCAATTATGTACCGCAGCAAAGTCTTAGTCATTTTCAATTCCAAGGAGATAATTAGTTCCTTGTAATATTTAAGAAGGAGTCACATACACGCGAAATGGTTGAAACACTTTTACTGGGATTGACCTATTTTACGCGCATTTTAGACCAATAACCAAGGAATATTGTTGGTTGTGGACGACAATGTCATTGTAGTGAAAAATCAATATATTTCTAAAAAATCTTTTAGCTATTCTACGAACAATAAACCAAACATTTGGTGTTTTAAATGAAAATCTGGTCTACCAACGATTCTGCCTACCATTCGATTTCGATGAAGTAATTAACAATTAAGCTTTTGTGCGATAAAAACGCATACTGCATGCGCCATATATCAATAGGGTGATTCTAAGTAAGGGAGCTTAAGTGCGGGCTAGATCTCAGCTGCACGATGTCTATTTCAATTAAACAAAAGAGTATCAAAATAGGAAATGTCTTTGGTCCAATTTTTTAAATTCATGTTTTTTCCTTTGGTCTATTAGAAAAACATATTTTTGACTTTTCCAATTTCGACAGTTATTTACCAAATTAGATTTTCCTCATTGTGAAAGCCGATTTGTTTCGTTATTCTACGTAAGAACATTGAAATGGAAAAACCGACGTCACGCGTATGTAAAAACAGCCTCGCAATTATTTTACATTTTCTGAAGATTATATTATTGAGCTTGGAACAAGAGCGATTTGACAAGGCCCGAATCGAATCAGATTGCGTGTCTATTTTAAATACCAACAAAAAGATAAGAGTTCGTTTAGATCATTATTATTATTCTTCTTAAACGTTTCATGTCAAAAAATCTTGTATGGAGAAAGTTAGGTGATTAGTTTTGACAAGCTTCAACTGATTAGAGGCAATATTTTGAAAACATTTCAAAATACTTTTATAATAAACTCGATTGTCAGTTGACAAATTAGTTCGCGTTTATTAGGATAAACACGTTGGTGTTTATCCCTTTATCTAAACTCGAATTTCATCAGAAACCGTAATGTCTTTTCCAATGGACCCGCGGCGCTTGATAACTGAAATCGTCGTCGTCGTTTCCCTCTTCCCACCGTCCACTGAATTCGAATTAATACAGACAAAGGTACTTTTGAAAAAATTTGATAAGACTTCGATCAGGTACAAGAGTATCTCTACTTAAACACAGATTTCAATAATGAAATGTTGATTAAGTATATGAAGTAATAGAAAGTAAGGTGCCTGAATGGGTTACAAAAAAGTGAAATCTTAAGCTTAGCCGAGCTTTACTAATTGCTTCAAAATGATAAACAAAAATTTTATTTCTTAAACAGTAGAATGATAAGGAATATCCATCGAATTCGAGTTAATAGAAAGTAAGGTGCCTGAATGGGTTACAAGAGGGTGAAAACATAAGCTTAGCCGAGCTTTATTAATTGCTTCAAAATGGTAAACAAAATTTTATTTCTTAAACAGTAGAATGATAATGAATATCCATCGAATTCGAGTTAATAGAGAGACAGATGCCTGTTTGGGTGACGAAAAGGGTAAAACATATAACTAGCCGAGCTTTATTAATTGGCTTTAAATTGATAAACAAAAATTGATTTTACTAAGCAGTTGATAAGCTATTTTAATGGCATTTTTTATCGTTAACGGAAAATTGCATTTATTGAGTTCTTTTACTAGGGTAGCCCTCTTCAGCCGTCTAATTTTGACTATTATGTCGTTTCTCACCTATATTTCGGTGATAAGAGACCTATTTCTCACGATCTTTTGGGTAGAGTACTCGAATAAACCGAGGCGATTGAATGTAAATCGCCTTACCTAGAAATGTGGCCAATTTAATATATTAATTCACTGTAAAAACATTTCACAATGAGAGTTCTAGGGATTAAATATCACTTGAGTTGGACGTCATATCCTGCCAAGTGCTCGATTACACATGAAATTTATAGTTTAACGTTCTCAATCTCTACTTTATTTTTTAAAATACTTGAGATTTGCGACTAGGATGTGCTTTAGATCCAATAGCTTCGTCATTACAACTACGTAATAACGTAGCTATTAAGTAGTTGGCCAATTATTGAAGTCTGTATCTAAAGCACGTCTAACTTAATTATAATAAAAAATAAAGATTTAGAATGTTAAATAGGATATACGAAACGGAAATTGATGTCGGCGAGTTAAATAAACGGCCACATACTTCTGGTCTCCAGAATTATGTTCTCTTGCTTTAAAGAATTGTTTCGCTTTCCATGCTCATATTTTGTCGATGCGATTCAATATTATAAATTTAATCTCTAGCTCGGTCTAGCCCGTCCCTCTTGTAATATTTTAGGTAAGGCTAGGTTAGTTAATCCCTCGACCTCCCCCGTCCATTTGGTAATCTTTAAGGTGAGGTTAGGTTAGTTAATCCCTCGACCTCCCCCGTCCATTTGGTAATCTTTAAGGTGAGGTTAGGTTAGTTAATCCCTCTAATTAGCCAATCCCTCCAACTAGTTAATCCTTAACTCGGGCTATTTGTAATATTTTAGGTAAGGCTAGGTTAGGTTAGTCAATTCCTCGAATTAGCCCATCGTTCCAACTAGTTAATCCCTCGGGTTACCCATTCCATCAAGTAATCTTTAAGGTTAAATTAGGTTAATTAAACCCTGGAAATAGCCCATCCCTCCAACTAGGGCTAACCCGTTCCTCTTGTAGTATTTTAGGCAGTGTTGGGTAAAATACTGCACTTTCGGTATTTAAAATAAAATACAAAATACTCCTACGATAAAGTATTTAAAATAAAATACTAAATACTCCTACGATAAAGTATTTAAAATAAAATACTAAATACTCCTACCATAAAGTATTTAAAATAAAATACTAAATACTCCGACGATAAAGTATTTAAAATAAAATACTTAAAATAAAGTATTTTAAAATACTAAATACTTAAAATACTGTAATGTTAAGGTCTAGCGAAAGGCACGGTCCCAGATCGACTGTTCATCCTCGTAGCACTGGAATTCTTATTGCTACTTTAATGCCATTATGATCAGTCCTCCTAAATCTGAACGCTTCTATTTCTGAACACTTTCATTTAAAAATGTATAACTTAAATTTGGTTGGGTCTGTTTAAAGATGGAAGATCTCATTTTGTAGATTAAGAATGGGGCTATTCGCGAAACACAACTTCAACACTCTAGAAAAAGACACAACACTAATTAGCCAACCGCGATAATTAGCCTAATTAATTAGACCGTTTTTAAGGGAATGTTTTCCTATACGGCCCAGGAAATAAGGTTTTACGAATTTCGGAAAAAATCCTGGGCCTACGAGCTCGATTTGGTCGTAAAGTTTGAGTTTCTCGCTACAAAATAAACTTCTCAAATTTTAAAATATATTCAAGAATTTCAAATTCAGAACTGTGCGAAATCAAACTTGGGAACACGCATTAATACATTTGAGAAACTGCAAAATTTGCTAAAGGAACCATATCGAAACGAGAAATGAGTGTCACCAATGGATTTCTTGGCCGAATTTAGCGAGGAAAGGCGGAATTAGCGCACTCGAGATAGTATTTGCAAAGTTATCGACGATTTCCTTTGAAATAAGGATTCCTTTATGGTTTCTATGCACAAGCAATGCCTAATTTTTAAATCGCCGATAACTTTGCAAATACTGGCTCGAGTGCGCTAATTCCGCCTTTCCCTAGGTAAATTCAGCCAAGAAATCCATTGGTGACACTCATTTCTCGATTCGAGGTGGGCAAGTGGTTCCTTTTGTAAATCTGGGATTTTTTATATAGGCTATAAGATAGTCAGATTTAGAAGCAGGGGGTGTTCAGAATTCGAATCGTTCGTTCAGAAGTAGAAGCCGCTATTGCCGTTTTAAAACCGCATCCGCGTCAAAAGTACTCTTCGTTGAATGATGAAAACTAGCGCAATGGATGCGCGACTATACAAACTTAATATTAGATTCTTAATTTCGTCGCTAACAATTCCAGAGCAATCGAATGCGTTCAGAGATAGGCGACCCTACCCTACCGGCGATAAGCGGTATTTTTCAAGCGTGTTTCTTCCGCTTGCATCTTGATGATGTTTTTTCCGGACAATTTAGTTGTACGGAGATTTTTTGATAGATAAAGTATTTCAATTCAATTTCAATTTCAATTTATTCTTAGTTAGTTACAAATGACGTTATCATATGTCTTTGGTGGCATAAGTCTTAATAGACTTGTTTGCCGGCTCTTAGGTCAGAGTACTTAAATTTATAGTAATAATTCTGTATTTCTGTTATATTTATGATGTATATACAACAGGAATTATTCGGAATTTTAGGGACACAGGCTTAGGTAATATATTTTTTTACATAATCTTTCGCTAATTTCTTAATTTGAGTCAGGGAAGTACCTTCTCTTCTAGTCATTAATTGATTATAGGTTTTAGCTCCAGAGTAGAATATGGAGCGAGCCTTTTTTGCCGTTTTTATTGCAGGCAGGGTTATGATTGATTTGTTTCTAGTGTTTCTTTTAGATCGTGAGAGTGTGTTGAACAGGTTCGTTTGATCATTTAGGTTTTTATAGATAAATATTAAGCTACAGTAAGTGTAAATCTGGAAGATATTTAAAAAATTTAAGTTCTCAAATAGGGGTCTCGTAGGTTCACGATAAGGTTTGTGGGAGATAATTCTAACTATTCGTTTCTGCAGGAGATATAGTCGATTTAAATTCGATTTAGACGTATTTCCCCAGATTGAAACGCAGAAGGTTAAATTAGAGTAGATAAGAGCATGATATAATTGACAGCAAATAGTTTTGGTGAAAACATGCTTGTTTTTTGACATAATGTATATACAGTAGCTAATTTTTTTGCAGATTTTATTTATGTGAGTGTCCCAGTTCAATCCCTCGTCTAACCATACTCCTAATTATTTACAATTCTGAACTTTATCTATATTTTTTCCACTAATTTGGAGATTGTGGCCAGGAGGGATCTTTTTGTTTTTATTTGTAAATATAACGTATACTGTTTTATTGATATTTAGCTCTAAGCCGTTATCTATTAACCAGATGTGTAGTAGCTGGAGATGGTAATGAATACGATCAATTAAATGTTCGTAGTCGTTATCAGATTCAATTAAGGCATTGTCATCGGCGTATAGGGTAAGCGGGTCATCATCGAGTACGTTTGTAATGTCATTTATGTATAGGTTGAACAGTAGAGGTGAGAGTGTGGAGCCCTGAGGAACCCCACATTTAATTTCGCGTTCAGTAGATAGGTCATTATTAACTTTAGTTTGGCATGTTCTATTGGAGAGATAGCATCTTACCCAATCATGAGCTATCCCTCTAATGCCCAACCTATACATTTTAGTCAGCAACCGTTGATGGTTAACGTAGTCAAATGCCTTCTTTAAGTCTAAGAAGACACCGATTACAAAGTTACTTTTATCTAAGCCATCTAAAATCTTTTTGTATACCCTCGCTATTGCATTTTCTACACTACAATTTTTTTGAAAGCCGAATTGGTTTGGGGCGATTAAATTATATTTCCCACAGAAGTTAGTAAGTCTGGAAAAGAATAGCTGATCAAAAAATTTTGCTAAGGTTGTTAATATAGAGATTGGTCGATTATTCCCCGGGTCAGTGGGATCTCCTTTTTTATATATAGGGATAATTATAGATTTTTTAAAAGTTTGCGATATACACCTGTACAGAATGAACTGTTAATTAAATGTACTAATGGTTTTAATAGGTGATTAGAAATTATTTTAATTAAACGTGAGGTGATGCCATCGACCCCGGGGGCCGCTTGTTCCCTTAATTTCATAATGGTATTCTCTATCTCATTTTCATCTGTTGGCATAATCATCATAGTATTTTTATTTTGTTTAACATTGTCTAATGCTAGATCATTGGTCCGATTTTCCGGTAGGGAGGTAAAGAATTCATTTAAATTATCTGTTTCTATTGGGATCGTGTTGTCGGAGGCAGGGTTTTTTGATTTACCTAAATGATTGTTTATCAGTTTCCAGGTATTTTGTGGACTTGTTTGCGTGACTAGCTGGGATTTTAAATATTTATTTTTCTCGTTCCTAATGGCGTTGTTGCAGTGATTTCTAAAATTTTTGTATTTTTTTATGTTAACTTCGTTGGGAATCCTATCCGCAAGTTTCCTAAGTTTGTTTTTTGTTTTTATTAGATTTTTTATTTCCGGAGTTATCCAGTTACCAGTTTTCAATTTTTTGTTATCTTTTTTATGAGTTCTAACTATCATTGGGCAACTTTCGTCATGGGCTTGACATATCTTCTCAAAGAAGATGTCAAAGGCCATATTTACGTTGTCAATTAGATATACTTCATCCAAGTTCGTAGACTTAATTATCTGCTCAAATTTGCCTAGGCACTGTTTGGAGTAATTTCTGGATTTAAATGATTGTATGTATGGATTAGTGGGGGTGATATTCATGATCAGGGGAAAATGATCAGTAACATCCCAATCTTTAATGACACTCACCGAAGTGTCAAAAGAGGCATAGCAGTGGTCAATAAGTGTTCTAGTAGTTTTAGTTACGCGTGTGGGTTCGTTGACAAATTGTGTTAGACCATAGCTATTCGTTAAGTCTTGTATTAGATCTTTTTCAACACTGTTCGCACTATCTTTGATATCTAAATTGAAATCTCCCAATATTAATCTCTTAGCGCTAATGGGTCCCAAGTCGTTAATTAGTTCTTCGAATTTTACAAGAAAATCGCGATGATTTCCCCCCGGTCTATATATCACCCCAATAAGATAGTCATCAATCTTGATACCATAGGACTCTAGATTTTCCTCCATACGCGAGAAATTCCTAACTATTTCAAACTTTATATCATTTTTTATGTAGAATCCCACCCCGCCCCCCACTCTTTCCTCACGGCTTATCCCTACGAATTTATAATTAATTAAATGTTCATGGATGTTATTTTTGAACCAGGTTTCTGTTAAAACTATAATATCAATGCTTTCCTGATAGTGTAGAACTGTATGAGCTAGAAGATTTGAGAAGTTAGCACCTACGCTTCTAATATTGTGGTATAATATTTTAATCGTTTTCATAAATAATTTTTTTGTTTTTTTTTTTTGTTTTTTTCCCCTTGAATCGTGATTTTTTATTAAATTGTAATAACTTTTTTCAGATTGAAATCATATTTAAAATTTTGGTTTCCAATTGAAATTTGATTAACACTTAAGAACCTGTATTTTTCCGGGAGTTTTGATTTAGCAAATATGCGGAGGGCATATCTAGCTGATTCCTGATCTGGCGTATAGTCATGTTCAATATATATTTGTTTACCCTTAAGGTTTGATGTGGATTTCAGAATTTCTAATTTTTTATCATATGAGTCAGCTTTATAAACAATATATCTAAATTTACCATTTTTAAAAGGACCTCTCCTGTATACAGACTTCTGGTCTACCAGAATCTCTAGTTGAAGAGTTCCTTGAAATAATTCCCTTACTTTTTGAGCTAAATTAATCCTTGTTTCATTTTCATTATCCAAAAGTCCCTTAATAATTAAATTTTCCCTCCTGGCCTTTATTTCCAAATTTTCTAATTTAAATTTCATATTTTTAAACTCCTTCTCAATTTCCAAACTTTCCTTTTTAAAAGCCCCTTTTATATTATCAATCTCCATTTCAAGAGCTGGGATTACATCAATTTTGTTTCCTAGCTCAAGAACCTTTTTATCAATAGAACCGATCTTATCTTCTACTCTGGTTATCTTAGTATTAACATCAGAAATATTATGCGTGATTACATTTAGTCGCGTATTTGTATATTCATGTTGTTTATCAATTTTTTCATTGAGTTTTTTAAGCTCGCTTAATATGACACTTATTGTCTCGTTTTTTTCACTCATTGTTCTAGGGTTAGTGAAGGAATGCAATTATAAAGAATAGCTATTGGCAGAGCTCACTACAATAGATTTGATCAATGAAAATTTAACTGACCTATAATAAATTATATCGGTTTAGTTAGATCCAGAATTCAGTTACTGCCTCAAGTGAACTCTGCCAAAGTTATGATATCCTTTATCGTGGCGTTGATAACGATAGTTCGTTTTGTTTACACTGCCCGTATTTCGCCGCGTATATTTTTTTTATGATTGTTTTAGTAGATCGTAGAATAAAAAGAAAGTACAACGCAAAGGTCGTCGTATAGTTTTTTGTCGATAAACTTTCCCTTTTTTTTTTTTTTTTTCACTTTCTCTATTCAACTCTGTTTATCAGTTGATTTTCTCTAGATTAACTGTGTCCTTGAATGAAGTCTTGACTTGAAGGAAGTTTTTATCCAGAATAAGCAGGGTCTCCTTTAAGTGAAAGACATATGGTCATCTTGCGACGTCGCATACAGCGGATAAATCGTCCCAATCTATAATAAATTATATCGTTTTAGTTAGATCCAGAATTCAGTTACTGCCTCAAGTGAACTCTGCCAAAGTTATGATATCCTTTATCGTGGCGTTGATAACGATAGTTCGTTTTGTTTACACTGCCCGTATTTCGCCGCGTATATTTTTTTTTATGATTGTTTTAGTAGATCGTAGAATAAAAAGAAAGTACAACGCAGAGGTCGTCGTATAGTTTTTTGTCGATAAACTTTCCCTTTTTTTTTTTTTTTTTTTTTTTCACTTTCTCTATTCAACTCTGTTTATCAGTTGATTTTCTCTAGATTAACTGTGTCCTTGAATGAAGTCTTGACTTGAAGGAAGTTTTTATCCAGAATAAGCAGGGTCTCCTTTAAGTGAAAGACATATGGTCATTTTGCGACGTCGCATACAGCGGATAAATCGTCCCAATCTATAATAAATTATATCGGTTTAGTTAGATCCAGAATTCAGTTACTGCCTCAAGTGAACTCTGCTAATAATATCAGTATCTTGTTTAAAATACCAAAAAAATGTATTTAAAATAAAATACTAAATATTTAAAATAGTATTTAAAATACAAGTATTTAAAATACTACCCAACACTGATTTTAGGTAAGATTAGCTTAGGTTAGTTAATCAATTGAACTAGCCCATCCCTGTTTTACAACTTAGGTAAGGTTAGGTTAGTTAATCTCTGCCTTTCGAGATTTGTACCAGGGTCTCAATTACGAATAGTTTGAAGCCTCAATTAAACGCTTTAATTTTTATTCAGCATTAGTAAGAATTAAGGTCAAATAAACCTATAAAGTAAAATAGTGAAATGCGGAAAAGGTGTATATTTTTGGTGAAAAAAGGACAGAAATTATACAAAAAAGAGGTTGCTTCGCACCCTTAAAAAAACTCTTTATCTAACTCGAATCAAACCCGTGAAGGGACAGAAATTATTTGTTAGAGAAAGAGCAATTTCATATCTTTAAAATTATAGTTAGTAGATTTAGTCTACTACTTCAAAGATTTTATTACTATTATATATTTTCCAAAAAACGGATAAAGACGACCTAGTTAACCTTCCTCTCCCATTGATGTTAATTTTAAATTCTATCAGTATCACTAATAAAATTAGCTAAAGATGGAGTTCCTTTAATGTATATATAGTTATCATTAGTCCTAGGTCGTCTTTATCCGTTTTTTTGGAAAATATATAATAGTAATAAAATCTTTGAAGTAGTAGACTAAATCTACTAACTATAATTTTAAAGATATGAAATTGCTCTTTCTCTAACATATAATTTCTGTCCCTTCACGGGTTTGATTCGAAATAGATAGTTTTTTTTAAGGGTGCGAAGCAACCTCTTTTTTGTATATAATTCTTTTTTGGAGTACCCGGTCGCAGTGAAGCGTGCGCCTAAAAATCATTATATAGTCGTTTCTGCTTACAGTAACTCTCGAATAACAATTCCAATTTTAGGCATAGTCTACGTAACAATTTTTTAGTTTTGTGTTTGTTAAATGAACGTGGGTGTAATATGTAGTCAGTCTTGCGAGTTAACTATATTTCTAGGTCAACTAACCTCGCAATATTACTGGCGCTTATTGAAAAAATTCGATTTGCCTCGCACGAATTCAGTCCTCAACGCTATAAGGATTCTTTCGCTCACGTCATTCGCGAAAATCGGGAATCATGGACAATCGACTCAATGTATCAGTAGGTTATACAAAGGTAGGTTATACAAAGGTATGTGCCTACGCTTTTCTAAAAGATTAATCCTAATTAAGATACATAATTATCGTAAGGAGGTCCTTTAGCTTGCGTACGTGATTACTCGAAGTCGACTGGCCGGTATTATCCAAAGGTAGTAGATGAGGGCCCTAATAACTTTATATTCGAGTGGAATTTTATTAAATAATATTAATAATATTTATTTCACAACGAAAACTGTTGGCATTCACAGAGGCATAGCCTATTCTGGATGGTTGTCAGGACATATTAAAATGCTGACAGAGGGTTGTTTAATTCCATCGAACAAACTTTTTTTGGACATTTTCCAGTAATATTTGAGCAATACTCTAGTTTAAGTCTAACGACAGCTTTACATAATTGACTAAAAACTTCAGCGACAAAAACCCTATTTCCAAAAAATTTAAACAAATTAAAAAAATAGTTATTTTCAATAATTAAGCTTTAAGAGCAATTCTTATTTCAAAAAGGTCAAATTTTCAAGTTAATTTTATCGCGATTTAATCACTTTCACTGGTGGTGCTTGCTAAGAATTGTCTAGGTTTTGCTTTTCTTTCTTCCGTTTGCTTTTTTCTTCTCGCGCTTTTCGGTTTACTCCCTCCTACCACTTTCCACGCCGACATCACCTCGTTGTCAGGTTTGCTATTCGCTTCGGAAATTAAAAGTTCGGCGGTCGGTCTAACGAGTAATTTTGATGATTTCAACTCGGTGATAGTAGATTCCACGTACGATACGTATTCGTAAGAACTAGGAGAATATACGTTCTCGACGAAAAAGTCCCAGGTTATTACTTGGTCTTCGTCAGATGCAGTTTTTATCACATAATCACTGATGTTTCCCGCGATGAAATATAAGAACCGAAGAAGAATTATTCTTTACGATTCGTAACCATTACCAGTGATTTTGGAGGCGTAAAATTTGTACATATAGCGGTCGTACGAATTTAACATCGATACAGCTTCATCGAGAGTTTTGGGTGGGTTTTTTAATTTCATAAATAGAGAATGAAATATTGTTTTATGAATCCGATCTTTTTTTTTTGGGGTTATATTATAGGCGAAGTCCGCTTCATCGGGAATTTCTTTGGTAGCGTTAGGGTTACCGCTATTGGATTCTAGGTGTTGCAATATCCCGGCTTCCAATTCCGTCGTCAACGATTTCTTACACATTTCAACAATTACGTTCATGTTTGTTCCTAGTTTATGAATTAAATTCATGCAAACTAGGTTTAGATCTTTTCTAATGTTTCGTCAAACTTAAAAAGCTCCATTTTAAAACAGTCTCTCAATAGGAGATTTACGATCTTACCAGTTGTAGTGGAGCTAAATTTAGTAAAATCGTTTAAAACGCAATTTGGATTTTTAAGAGACGCGTTTATTTTCGTCGCGAATTGTATTAAATTGCTCGTAATTTTTAAGCTTAGGATTTTGCAAGTTTATCTGAGATTTGGGGTGGTCTTTCAAATAAAGGAACTTGCTTAAGTATAGGGCGAAACTTGGCAAACTTTTCCTGTATTGTAAATCTGAGACCAATTTCGAAATCTCGGTTATTGAATTTCTATCAATTTTCACATTAATGTTTTAATCAATTTTCGTAATTGTTTGTTATGGTCTCTTAAAGACGTCGCGACTTTAATTGTTGCTCCCGGAGTCACGATATTTTTTGGCGCTTTATTTTTCGATTTAATCACGGATTTTCTAAGCTTCGACGGTCGAGATAATCCAATAATTGTTTCTCCCGGACTCGCGATGTTTTTTGGCGCTATATTTTTGGATATAGTCAAAGATTTCCTAGGCTTCGACGGTCGAGATCCCGGAGTCGTGACGATTTTCGGCGGATTGTTTTTGGATTTGGTTTCAGATTTCCTAGGCTTCGACGGTGGAAACGATTTGGCAATTGTTTCTCCCGGATTAACTTTTTTAGATTTAGAGTTAGATTTTTTGGGCTTCGACCGTATTTTCTTCGGCTTAGCCGGTGGCTCTGTGGATCTCTTTTTTGATTTTTTGGCCACGCAGGAAGTGCTCATAGATTCTAAAGACACCCTCTTTAACAGAATGGGGAGATTTCTGCTGTAAGGCGTTATTGTAGGAATTTCCACAACACGCTCTTCGGTAGTAACGCGGTGATCCGCTGTCTCCGAGATTTCTTCTCTAAGGGTATGTAGAGCGTTTACCCCATCTTTTAGTAAGAGATTGTTTCCGTCAATTTTAGCTTCTCGCCCAGCTCGCTTCCTTCCGTAGGTGGTGCCGCTAGGTCGACGCACTCTTCAAAGACTGTGGGCGCTATACGAGTTTCGCTAATCTCGGTTAAAGCATCGCCAATTTCGCTTCTTTCCAGAGACTTCTTACGCTTCGACGCGGGTCTTTTTTTCTTCGATGGATCTTCGTTCGGCTTAACGGCCGTACTTTTCGATTTTTTCCTTGCGAGGGTCGAGTCCATCAAATCCCGTGATACTCTTTTTAATCCTATGGTAGTTGGGGTTCCACGTCCATCATTCCACCGGCGAGTGGAGTCGTCCCGACAATGAACTCAAAAATGCTGGCCGCCATTCCATCCAAGTTAATATCGGTTAAAGGTTCGCTAGGATAATTTACCTCCGGGATGATTTGTTCCGTATTAAGGGTGAAATTGGTTTCTCCACTATTAAGAGCAATTTCTCGCGAGTTAATATTACACACGTTTACCGCGCTGAATATATCTCCGTTTTCTAGCGGCGTTTCATGATCTCGGAAACAGTCTGGATAGGGAATATTACTCACAGCAGTCCACGCTTCTAAATCCCCGAGCGAATTATCGATTTCGAAGTTCATAACTTCGTAATTTGCTAATTGCGAGGAAAAACCAGCACTTTCTCCCACTGTATTTGCCGGGTTTTTCTCTGACACGTTCATCGAAATTGCGGCATTTCCTAAAATAGGGTTTTCCAACGATTGACCTAATTTCCGCCGCATTTTCCCGATCATTTGCTGGTTGCTTTCGTAGTTCCTCCTGGGTGGAAATCGACTCGGATTCCTGGCACATTCTTATTTTTGCGATGGCTTTCTTTCTGTCTATTTCGTTATTTGACAAAATAGTGGCCATAATGATTTTTTTCATGTCTCTCGATAAGTTAATATCTTTAAAGGCGCTGATATGCCGATTATGTAAATGAGTACAAAAAGCCTTTGGCATCTTAAAAACTCTAGTAGGAACGCAAAGCGTCCATTCTTATTCGAACGACCTAGTTAGGTATACGAATTTAGCGGGAACCGTAATCGCGTTTTTCGTACTTATTCGCAAACCAATTCAACTGCTTTAAAAGTTTTCCCGAGTTTTTGAACGAGTTCCGGCTGTCGATAATATCCTTCCTTATTTTCTCGAACTCCATATACTCATCGGATGTAATTTCAAGGATACTCTTTTTTAATATTTCAGTTAACCTAACCGGTGTGTCGCGTGCCGACTCATCTCACGAGGTTGCAACGTCAGTATAGGTGTAACTCTTCGTTTCTTTCTTGTTCCCGTCCATGATTTCGTTTTTAATTTAACGCGCAAAATATAGAGTAACAATAGTTTGATTCCTCGACTTTAAGAATATATTTTTTTCAAGATGTAAATTTTTTTAGACTTTGACTGATAATTCATGTCTTTTGTTTACTGCAAACCTCCGGTGTTGTGAAGTCGAACTCTACATTTTTATACCCTAGTAAATATTAACATGGATTTTAAATTTATATCTCGCGTATACTCGAAGTTTTTTCTACCCGCCTCAACGGTTCAATATTTTCTAACTTATCTTGTCAACTACAATCGTTGTTGTACAATCTCTCGTCTTCGATGCATGGTCTTTTTATAGAAACAGTCCAAGCTTGTCATATTTTTGATTTAAACATCGAGTTCTTTAGGTGCTGGACTCCCGTAAAGTAAAAGCCACTACAATGTTGGTAGCTTAGAATATTTTAAGGGGAATGTTATTGGTCCCTTAGCTTTCCTTTGTGAGTGTGGATAATCTAACCCAATCCCGCCATATACACGCGCAAAACACCTCCCCCCATTTTATTTCTAGTCGTGTAAACCCCCCGGTTTCTTTTTTATAGAAGTAACAGGTTCTTCACTTATTTGAAAAACCTCGACTGATGAAGGACTAATGTCCAAAAGCTCCCCCACAAATAAAACTTGTAGTAACCGCCATGAAGTATCCGTCCATTAATTAATAACGAATAATATTATATTCACCGTGGCAAATAAAATTTCAATTTATAAATTATAGTTCTTTGTACGAAGATAAATGTAAAAATTGTTCAGTTATTCACGTTTTAAATAGAAAATATCGCAGTATTTAATGCTTATATCAGTAACGTTTCAGTTCATTTCTGAAAATTGGCCTACACTCCAACGAATGTAGGATATAATTCAAGTTATTTATACTTCAAACATAAGAATATATATTTCAAAGTTAAGAAATTTATTTAGAGAAATTGAGAGACGCAATTTTATTTTCCCTTTTAAAAAAAAAGGAATCTAGTTATCAACTAGTAATATATTTCTATTTCTCAAATTTGAAACATCCCTTCTAAATGTGCGATATAATTTTAAATTTGAAACGTATTTAATTAAACCTAAAGTAAATAAAGCCACCCCAGTGTGGCGAAACTGGTCTTAATTTCTCTAAAAACTTACTTTCAATAGATTAAGCCCCAAAAATTAATTCCTGTGTCTGCCAAAAAACCTTTATCTGTAAAACATTACCTTTTCTATCAGGCGTATGCAGGTTACGAAACAAAAAAGATATGAAAGTAAAAGTCAAAAGATAATTTAATCGATATAATAAAATGATATTAAACTTATAGGAAATATAGGATAATAATAACGGACATATAAGGTAAGTAACAGGAAACTCATAGGAAAAAATATAATATATTTTAATACGCCGTTGATATAACATTTTTATCGCGTTTTGATGTTCTTTAAAATCTTACTCATCTGTTTTTAACTCGATACCTTTGGTGGGAATTTTTTAAATTTTGAAAAATTTTAAATTATACTTTTATTCGAAAATGAATAAAGTGATAACCGAAAAAAGTGGAAATATAGGAGAACTCCTTCTATTACAGGAATTTATAGGAAGGCATTGAAAATATAGGAAAAAAATAGTCTAGTCAACCTACATTTTTTAGTAAAAAAAATTCTCTCGGTAAATTTAGCAAGATTCTGTCGTAGTTTAATATAGGGGACAGTTTAAAATCTACTCGAAAACCCAAATTTAAAAATCTTCATTTTTTTCGCTCTTGTAATATCCTAATAATAGGCCTGCTTTTGATAACTAAGACCTTAGCCATCAAAAACCAACTTAATATTTTATTATTAGGTATTAATAGAGGTATTATACGATTATACTAAAGACCATTCTTGGAAATGCTTAATTTTTACACTTCTGAAGCGGATGTGTAAAAATGATTTTAGTACAGATTGGCTTCTACATTATTAAAAGTTTCGTAGGCCACGTAACCGCCGTTGAAGTCCAGCCCGTGGATTTCGGCGGTGACGTAGCGGTTGGTCCGGGCAACGGCTGACGGCAAGTATTTGGCTTGATAGGGAGGCTGGAACGCCCAAGAGACCACCGTCGGCAAGGCAGCGACGGTGGCTACGGCCAACTCCTTAATCACGATGTCCGGGCCGTTCCCGAAGGATCGGGTCTCGTTTCAGCCATTCAGATACTCAAATTCTACTATGGCAGCAGCTCTAAGCATCTTAAGTTTGTATTTGAAATGCTTCGAATGAAAGTGATGCTTTTAGAGAGAAAATATAAGCTTTATATACTCTTTAAAATTAGTCCGCGAAAAAAGCTCCGCGATCCCTATAGTACGTCTCATTTACGATGGATCTTTAAGGGGAATTTAAAGGGAGAGTTCTTTCGAAAAGGTTTAACGAAATAAGGTAATGAAAGGAAGCCATGGCAAAAAATATTCATATATTTTAATATCTATGTAGTAATCATCAGCCTGGGCTGGTAAGGTTATAGAAAATAATTGAGAGTGCTTTTTCAAATCGTATTTTGGAACTATACCGCCTTGATTTGCGATAGTACTTTCTGTTTTTACTACGTTAAAACTGCGCCTGGGTTTCAAACTCATCGTCAATATCAGCGTAGTCGGGATATCTTTCGGTCAAATCAAAGGTTTTACGCTTACCCAGAGAGGATGTATTCATATCGACAGTCAAGTTGATAATGTGTATGGACTCTAAAATTCCACTTGATTTTATACCCTTCAATTTTAGATTTTTTTTCCTCAAACGTCACGATTCTCGAGACGTAAATTTTCTATCTGGGTCGTTTTTTCACACTAGACTCTCTGCGTTAGAGATATTTCTTCCTTTCAACCTAATAATTTTTATTCTTTTTACTATTTTTTTCGTACTCACCAAAGCCTACTCGTTTTTATGAAAATTGAGGGCAAGTTCTATAATTATTTTCGGGGGCCAGTTTTTTCATACTTGTTTTAGAAATCTTTTAGACAGTTTTGAAGATTAATGATATAACTAGTCTTTCTTCCTCTAACCTAGTATTTTTTTTGTATATCGCAACGTAGTCTCGCTTTTCTAAAATTGAGGTTAAGTATGTAATATGGAAGAATTGAAACTTTTTTATAACTTTTATTCAGGTTATAGGAAAGAATTGAAACGCTTTTTATCTATTTAATCAAAAATGCAGGTTAAAAATTTAGTATAAAAACTCCGATGTTTAACATTAGAAAGCATCACAAGTTTGTTGTCGTTGCACCGAATACCAACTAACTTTTGACGCTCTTTGAACACCAGTCTCCCATTGCCATGGCCAGCTTAACGACTCGTAAGTATTTTTTAAACTTATTTTCTATGTAGATTATTCTAATAGATTATTTATAAATATTAGAACGCAGCACTCGACATTTACATCTAACTACTAAGAAGATAGCCGTATATCCAATAGGGACAAATTACGAATTAGTGATAACTTTAAACACCATCATCATACCCATGGTAGTTTGGGAATGTATACTTAATAAAAAACGATCGAGGACTACTTTAAAACTTTTTTACCGGTAAATATACTGAACACGGACAATAACGTCACCATTCCTTTATCTGAATGTGTTTATCACATTTTAATGGAGCATGAAGAAGTGATAAAAAAAATCACGATTTTTTTTTTAATGAGCAAAAACCGTATTTGAGAAGTCTTTAATAACTTTGAAAAAACTTATCTGGACCTTCATAACAATAGAATGGTTGCATTTATACCTGGACCTTCATAACAATAGAATGGTTGCATTTATACATTTTAAACATTGTTTAAATAGTCACCGTTCTGAAATTGCAGCAAAGGGAAGAGATGCGTAGAGAGTGTTTAAAAAAAGATAAACTGACCTTAAAACCAATTTGTTTAAGTTTAGCAGATATGATTACTTACGTCTTGGTACATATTACATATTTTTTTATTTACATTAAAAAAGGAACGTTTTTTACAAATAAAAGGAAGAAACCAAATCTGGAACATTTTGAAATATTAATCGTAATTCTTGCAATTTCAAAATCTTCCAGATTTCGTTTATTAGGGAGAAGACTCTCAATATATAAAGAAATTCACATAAATTTAGCCGATTTGCACCCCCTTTCATTAATAATAATAATAATAATAAATGTTTTTATTGTACCCAAAACAGTACAGAAGTACCAGCAAGTTGGTGTACATGTATTACATATCAAAAAATTAAGTTAAAGGGATATGTAAAACTAAAATAATAGATAAAAAAGTGGCAGGAATTAAAATTTTAAGATTTTTGAGAATCACTGCATGAGAGCGTAGCTTTTTGCTACTAAACAGGTCGTTAGAAAATCCAAAGTTATTGTACGCTGACATGATACGACTCATACATGGTGGCGTATTGGTCACAGGATAGAAGAGGTTACGTGTTCTTGGGGTACGCTGATTACAGTTGAAAGATAATGTGCATTATACTGCCGAACAGTCTAGTTTTCTTGATACGAGTCTATGTAGAAATTTTAAATCGGTTTTAATTAGACTCGATTTTATACTGTCCAGTTTTAGTTTCAAAAGGCAATCGCTATATTCCTTGGTCGAGTTTTTATCAAAAAATAGATTATTGAGATAAATAAATTTTTTTGAATGGACTCTAACTTAGATAAATTCTTACTACAGGTATTACCATATATAAGTGAGCCATAGGAAATTTCTGATAAAATAAGCGAACGGAATAGCGTTAAAAAACAGATGCCCGAGTTGAGCTGACGTGAAATTTTGAGGGCACCACCAAGCACTTTAGTACTTTTGTTTATAGTTTGTTGAATATGATAGGTAAACAAAAGTTTGGAATCAAAGTATACGCCAAGGTCTTTAAGTATGGATTCCCTTTTAAGTATAGTTGCACCTATTTGATAATTATAATAAATGGGGTTTGTTTTGCGAGTGTATGACATCACGACAGTTTTATCACCATTAATCGGAATATTGTTGGCGAGACACCACTTGTTCAACTGATACAAGTCATGTTGCAAGTGCTTACAATCTTCAGGTGATTTTATATTTTTGCATAGTTTGTGGTCATCCGCCAGTTGAAAAAGATCAGAGTGTGCAATAAGTGGTGGAATATCAAAGATGTATATGTTAAATAAAAGGGGTCCCAAAGAGGAGCCCTGCGGCACACCACATTCGACCTTGAACGAGGCGGAGCTGATAACGCCGTTGCATTTGATGACGTTGTTACGGTTGGTCAGGTAATCTTCACACCAAGACACCGGTAAGCCCGTGTGCCTCAAGTTTTCTGAGTAGTCGAGGATGCGATACTCGGTCGAACGCCTTAGACAGGTCAATATAAACAGTGTCAACCTGGCCACGATTAGATATTATAGGTTCTACGAGATTCACGAAGGATAAGAAATTAGTTTCTACCGAGCGTCCTTTGACGAATCCGTGTTGTGTCTCGGGTATGTAGAGTTTATACCAGCTGTAAAGATATTTGTGCATAATATCGTCAAAGCACATACTTAGTGAGTCGAGAACGGATATAGGGCGAAAATTTTCAGCATCACCCTTGAAGCCTTTCTTGTAAATAGGAGAGATAACAGCAATTTTCCATGATTCCGGAAATACGCCGGCTTTGAGGGACAGGTTAAATACGTGCATCATTGGCCCAACAAGATGATCCTTGCATCCTTTTATTATGAAGTTTGGTATGCAATCAAAAACACATGTTGTGGTAGGCTTCAGTTTGTCGATAGCGTCGTTGACATCTTGTTCTGTAATGTGGAGATCATGGAATTCATTAGGAACAATATTCCCACCAAAAATAGGCCCGTCTGGATCAGAAGTGTCGCGGGCTACGTTGGCGAAGGAACGCGAGAACTCTTCGGCGATTGCTTCGTTATCAGTGAGTAACTGATTATTTTTTATAAGGTTTATACGATGGCATTGAGGCTTCCTTTTGTCATTCACGAACGACCAAAATTTTTTGGAGTCCATTTTTATTGAACTGGAAATAGAAGCCAAGTAAGATGATTTATCTCTTCGTATTAATTTCTTAGTAATGGTCCGTTGTTGATCGTAAGATATTTTGTGTGCTACGGATGGAAAGCGATATGTTTCCCGTGTAGATATTTTTTCCTCTTTATAGCCTTCCTTAGATCCGCCGAGAACCACCCAGGATAATCTAGGATTGGCATTTTAGTTTTATGGTTCAGTATGTTTTTAGGGAAGTAAAGGTCCATGGCATTACGCAAGACTGAAGTTAAACGGGAAACGCTAAAGTTGCAGTCTTGAGAATTGTATAGAGAGCTCCAATCGGTGGCCGCAAGATGAAGATAAAGGGAGTGATAATCTCCCAATTTAAATGAATAAGTAGGCATCTTCTCTCGATCCATGTTGTCGAAATTACTGTGGTAAGATATCCTCAAGGTTGGATGATAGTTGTCTTCTGGGACAAGTGGTATTCCACGTTCAATGGTAACGTTATTGTTGCGGACAAAACAGAGGTCTAAGACGTTCCCTTGATGATTGAGTATCGTATTAACTTGTGTTAAGGTACAGAACTGCATTAAGTTAATAATTAGTGATGCCTTCGCTTTAATATAGTGAGAGCAATTACTGGTGTCGAGTGAATGCCAATGAACCTTGGGTAGGTTAAAGTCACCCATTAAAATAACATTTCCGTCGTAAGAGGATAAGGTATTCCCAATAAAAGTAGAAAGTTCCTCGTATTTCGAGACGGATAGGTTGGGCGGTAAATAGATATTACCCAGTAACATCTTGAGCTTGTTAGCTAAAGCGATTTCAATCCAAACCGCTTCAAAACCAGCTTCAAGGTACTGTCGTCTGATAGCTTTGACAGATCTAGACACTGCAATCAAAACCCCGCCTCCGTAGGACTGTCGGTCGTTGCGATAAACAGTAAAAGAATTTGGGAAATAGTCGGAATTAAAATAATCGTCGTTTAAAAAAGTTTCAGTCAAGCAGATGTGTGAGGCGTTCGTTAGTACATTGCCAAAAAATTGTCGGCTTTAGTACGTAAGCCTCTGACATTTTGATAAATTATTGTAAGGTTGTTAGTCATCATTGGTTGTTAAAGACAATAGCTGGTCAGCGGTGCTGTTCTGGACACAATCAACGGGTGGTAATTTCGAGGAAAAATGTTGTTCAGGCTTGAGAGAACCACGGAACAGAGATATCAAGGAGTTAATAGGGAAATTATTAGCGTCATGTAATTTGTCAAACTCTGCTTCATCACATGATACGTAAAATGAAGAGTAACTAGGATACTTGGTATTCATTCGAGTGCAGGTTACGGTGGGCAAATCAGTGTCTAATTGGATAAACGATTTTAGCTCGTCGTTCGTTACAGTACTAGGCAATCGTGATACGAAAAGGGCTTTTTTACGAGAGTCTAATGCGACCCTTGGCTTAGGGGCCAGCCCTTGCAGAATTCCCGAATTTTTGCCGCCCGTCAGAAACACTTTTTTAATGGAATTTTCCTTACTCTTTACTTGTGTTGAGTGGTGCCAAAAACGCGACTGCGATTGTTGTATGTTTGGCATTTTTTTAAGAATATTGCTGTAACTTGGTTTAGGCTTAGATCGTTTCACTTCTACGAAACCGTCCTTTGCCCTATCTGTGAGGATTACGCAATCAACACCTGATGAGTCGGTAGGACAATGATTAGAAGGTTTCGAGAATATATCACTATGTTGTAGTTTAATTGAGAGGACTTCAGTCTTTAGCTCAATATTTTCGTGTTTGAGGACGACTACATCGGTTGACAGGACCTTGATCATCTTGACCAATGTGTCCAGAGTGTCTTGGATTTTTCTAAAAACGGTATCCTTGACTCGGGTGGAACTGCCCACTGCCATAAAGGAATTCAGGATGGCCACAAAACTATCCTCGGGCGTTACCTCGTGCACGGATTCCTCATTATCAATCACTTCCGCTTCGGTATCAGACTCAGACTCAATAAATTTTCTGGGTTGTGCATTTATACCTTGGTCATTGTAGCGATTAGATTTACAAGCTGCACATTTAAACAGGCTTAAACCGTCTTTGTAGAGCAGAGGTAGATCCTCGTTATTAATGGCGTAGCATTCCGTATGGGAATTCAAAGTACATATCTTGCACGCAATAAATTTCTGCTTACCGTGAATACCGTAGTCACAAATACCGCAAATGCCGCAAGGTCCTGGTATGCCTTTGATTTTGGACGACTTATCTTTCGTGAGCGGTTTCTTCACTTTTTTAGCGTCGTCTTTGTCTTTTTTATCAGGCATCACGATAGATAACGCATTCGGTTTTAATAGAAGACGAGATAAACAAAACGAAAACAAACTAAACCTAATCAACTATGCAAGAGGCGGAGAGCGAAAAAACGTGCGACTGTACTCAACGAGAAATCAACAAAAGAAAACATTTACAGTAAGATCGTAATCAACATCAACCATTTCAACGAGTGTTAGATAATGTCCACTTAGTTCGTTCATGCAGTAGAATGCTGAAAGCATGTGTGAACGAAATGGGTACACAGCTTCGTGTATGTCCTTAGAACCACAGTTATCACACCAGACACTGAAACAAATTTTTATTTGATGGATTTGACCAATGTTGTACATGTTTTCGGATGAAAGGAGCATTTACAAAAGGAAGAAACCAAACCTGGAAGATTTTGAAATATTAATCGTAATTAATTCTCACAATTTCAAAATCTTCCAGATTTCGTTTGTTAGGGAGAAGACTCTCAATACGTAAAGAAATATCTAGATATTTTGAGACTCTACAACCACCATCATTAGTAAAAACATTTACATAATAAGATGTATCTTGAATATAGATTTTAACGTTGGTTAGATAGTGCATGCAAAGTTCATTCATGCAGTAGATTGTTGGAATTGGATATGATGGAAACGGATACGCAACTTCGTGCGTTTCCGTAGATCGACAATACGGGCAGTTTGGCCTGAAAAATAAATTTTTAATTTATAGACTTGAACAAGGTGTTAATTGATGATATGCTGTATACGCGATCGGGGAAAGCTTACAACATACAAAAAGGAAAAATGGAATACGGATTTAAAGTAAAGAAATTATCTGCTGGAATCTTTCTTAATAACAAAGTGAAAGTGATATATCTATCGACTTATAAACCCCCCTTATCCAGCGATATCCTCCCACCCAAGATCATGAGCTCGAACACATATTGTCGGTGGAACCTGACGGGTTGGCACGGTACTCGGTACTCGAGCAACATCTGGATAAGTTAAGTGTTAATAAGAACACGATTATATACAGCAAGGGGCTGGAGAAGTGTGAGGAGTTAGCAGCCTTGTTAAATGCCCCCGTGATTAATCTAGAACAACTCGGCTGTGAAAAGTTCGGAAAATCTAAAGTATGTTGTTCAATGCATCATATCTCCCCGTCAAAGTGCGCGCGCGAATCGGTAAAATTTTATGGAGATTTCCTCCTAAACAATGAGGATTTGCTAAATATCTCGGTTGCCGATCTAGCAGATTCGGATGATGATGCCGAATACATTTTTATGTAAAAATTAAATTTTAAAAAATATGTATAAGTGTTAAAATATAAGCCAAAACATGATTAAAGCTTTCATAATTTTATTTTGAATTTTTTTATATTTGATTTTTATAAAAAGGAATATAACGCTGTGGATTTCTTGAGTAGAAATTTTCAGTATACTGAGGGTCAGGGGAGGCTGGTGTATCATAATCCCTATAAAATTTTCTAATATAAATTAAATGTGACACATATATAGAAACAACTTTTCACGTACACTTAACCCTTTTTACTTTTACTTAACCCTTTCACTTTACCCTTTCAGTCGTGACTAGTCAAAACTAATCATTTAATTTTAACCCATACTACGTTATGTTCAAATATTGAATTAAAATGATATAATAGTATAATTTAACTTTTCTCAAATCCATTTAAATAATTAATTATGATAATAATTGTATAGCTTACATAAATTCATAATGTGCTTCGATTGGTTCCATAGGGACCTCATCATACTCCTCATCGTCGTCACACCACGGTTCATTTTCAAACTCCAATTCTCCAGCTCCTACTCCTCCAACACCTCTTCCTCCATAATTACATCCAACATGGGATTGAAATTAGCTAATTCACTAGCACTGAATAACACACCCCACACCAGTAATACAATGCACATATTCATTTTTGGTTTAGTAGCGTTTATGTATCTTGCTTCGCTGTGTTTGAAGGTGGGTGTGTGAAATAGTACTGGACCAAAATTCGTTTTATAGGGATGGAGATAGGTCAGACGGTCAATAGCCAGAGTCCGGGTTTAGGTACTTTTCATGTAAGATTTCCTGTTTTGTCTAGGTCAAATAGTAGTAAAGTACACCCCCAATAATAAAAAATTCGACCCCCTTGCCCGCCCCAAGCTCTAGAGCCACTCCCTGGGTTCGAGAGAACTTGTTTTTGACACCCCCAACTCTTTGCAAAAAGATTCCGCTCGCGCCGGAAGGCTTTCGCTTTGTACACGGGAGCCTAAAACGTCTTGGCTCTCTTCTGACGTACTAGTCTAGTGAGGTTCTCTCTTCTCGTTATACAAAGACGGTTGTTTCGCGCGCGGTCTTTCGTGAAAATCACTTTCCCTCGGAGAATTTTGTAAAGTGGTGGTGTCACGAATTAAATTTGTTATTATTTTTTGTTGGTCTCTATTTCCGAATAACCAATAGAAAATAAGGGGGTTTTATATCATTGTTCTGCGGGTTATTGAAGAATATATTGACATATATTAAAGAGGTTCATAATTTATAACCACTTATTCAAGATCGTCATGTCAAGAAAAACGCCAGAAAAAATTGTTATTAAACGTTATTGTCAATGTAATTATTTTAAACGATGGAAATATAATGATTCGTATACTCGGCGATTTGCTATTGGGTTTGGGGTAACGTTGCTAACCCCCATTCTCGTTCCTATTGGTTTTGTTATGTCAATCTTATCTGCTGATCCAATTTATTTGATAACCAGTTTTTTACCGCTTCTTTACATCTACATTAAAATGGGAGAACCTTTGGACAAATTCTGCCACTACTGTGGGCGTTTCTTTTAATTTTTAAATAAATATTTTAGATTTCTAATGATAGAATCTTAGTTACTCGTGAACTTTTCATCATGTGGGAATCGATATTCGTAGCTCTGGTCAAAATTATTCTAACTTATCCGCTCTTTTCAATTTTGATAATTTGGATATTTCTGATGTTGTTACCGGTGGAATATTTTGCGGCCTTTTTCTTGATTTTAATAAGCCCATTGACTGTGCCAATCGCTTTTCTAATTGGACTTTTGCAAGGAGACATGTACTATGTTTTGGTTATTTTTGCGCCGTACTTGTGGTTATCGCTACTTATTTACCAAGTTCTAAAGAAGCTCGTATTAATACCTGTGTCATGTGGAGAAATACTATATAATGTGAGCCTGGACTATTACTTTCAAAACATCCAAAAATTATCACGAGTAAAAGAACAATCATAAATTGAATTTTTTTACGAAAAATGTGTTTGTAATATATTACAATAAAATGTGTAATATATTACAATAAAATGTGTAATATAAAATGTGTAATTTTTTTAATGTATATTATACAATTTAAAAATATGTATTTATTATTTTTAAAATTATGCCAGTTGTAAGAAAAGAATTCCTTGAGTTTCCCGCGTAGATATTTTTCTTGAGTTCCACTCGTAGATAATTTTTGCCTTAAGCAATATTCAGTTTCAAATGAAACCTTTTTCCAAAGGTAGTGACGTCATTCTCAAGTTTTATTTGAAACTCAGAGTTAGAATTTAGAACATCATTGAAAGTTCCGATCATCTCTTCAAAGTTTTAATCCCGTCCATTGACAATTTTTGTAAATTGTTTGATCCTCGCAATGATTTTCGATGAAAGATTTAAGACCCATGGTTCGGGGATCAGCAGACCGACTTCTTGAGCTCAATGTTTCCATCTTTGCACCGTCTGTATTTGCTCGATATAAGGTCTAAGTCGTTTTCTTGGATAGTTAACGCCTCACCAATATAAGGCTTTTTTATGGTAGTAGAAATTTGTATCAATTTAGAGAGGTTCTTACTCTAGTAAGACATTCAGTCAATTTATGGGTTCCAGCTCAACCGAGCAGAACTGCTTTTATGCGAAGTTGGTGTTTCGTCACATTCTACCAATATCGCGTTTTGTATACCCCCGCTCGTAGAATCAAAAAGCATTAGCTGCGTTCACACTACAGACTATTGAGCCATGCTCTTTGATCATTTGGAGCGGTGGTTTTTTTTAGAGTGAATGCAAGACTCTTCAATTAAAAATGGACTCGTATTTCGAGTTATCACGAACCTATGTCTGGGCTTAAGTAGTTGCAAAAAGTTATTGAGATCCAAAACGTTACGCTTCGGACGAAATTTATAACAACCAAGTCGCCCGTTAATAGTACTACTCTGATTCGTCAATCTCATCGTAGAGTCTTGCACAAGGACAACGAATGGTTCTTTTCCATCTATTCAACGCGAACGGTATTTGGTGGTATGAGTGAATATATTTTTATAACCATAACCAGTATTAGAATAAAAAAAATTCAGCTACCCCATCAAGCATCATTACATGCAAAAAAAGAGAAAAACCGTTCAATTCGCCAGGAAGCTTTACTAAAATCATGCAAAAGAGTCAATTTACCTCTTCAAAAACTATGGGAATGAAAATCAAACTTAATGCTTAAGAAACTTAAACTATAAGATAACCACAACCGGTATTAGAATGCTGAAGAAACTAAAACTCTAAGATTACCACAAAAAATTTACAATTATGAAACTTAAAATTGAAGAAGATGAAAAGCCTGATTCTCAACCTAAAATTAAACTGACATTGAAGAATAGAGTAAATCATGCAATTTTACAATTTATGAAACTTAATGTTGTAGAAGATTAAAGAGTAAAGATATGCGTAGCAATAAAAAAATAAAAGTGTTTGCCAACCATAAGAAAGGGACAGGCCATGCGCAGTAATAATTATGGTAAAAAAATATATTACACATAAAAAAATATATTACACACTGGCCACAAAAGAGTGGTAATATACGGCCAGAGGTGTTTACAGTCCGCTAAAAGAAAAGAAAAAAAAGAAAAATTATATGACTGTAAAATTAAAGACTAGCGTGGTTTAGGGGTTAAAATATGTAATATTATAAAACAGAAGTCCGGGGTTCGAATCCCCTTCGATAAAAATAATATTTCCTACCCTTAAACCACGCTAGTATTTTTTTGCTCTTAAAAGAAATAATTCTAATAATAAACTATCATTTAACATTTGGTTCCGTTACGTTATGGAACAATTCCATTGTACTTTAAGCTCTAACGCCTCACTCGATATTTTTCCAAATAATACTCAAAGTTCATTTAAAAATGTACTCGTTAAAGAGCTACAACTTAATAATCACGAATGGAGCGTTGGGTTAAGCGAAATAATCTATCCCGCGTCCTGGCATAACGTGAGCGGTCCCAAATATAACAACTTTTGGATTTTGACGGACGAGAATAATCAAAATAATTTACTAGACGAACCCTCTATTTACTATAAACTCGAATTACCTCCTGAGAGTTATAAAGCCACCACCCAAAATGATAAAATTATAGAATATTCCTTGCAAGAAATGTTAATTAATGAAATTAGTAAACTAATTCAAGAGAACGAGCTGACGAGGGAAAAAATTGAATTTGGTATTACCAATCGTTTGGCGGGAGATAATAAACATCTAGACCTATTTTCAAGAAATCCGTTAATTGACAAAAAATTACCTCGGTTTTTAAGCATTCGCACTGCGGATAACGTTGAAGTACGTGTTCCTTCTATGTCTCCGTTAGCAACTGTGTTTGAATTTAGAGAAAACGAATTTGTTCAACATAATTTTCTAAGTCCTATACCGTTGAGCAAGTATACTCGAAAGATAAGTTTGCAATATACGAATAATTACATTGATATAAGGATTCCATCTCCGCTGGTTGAAAAAAGATTACGTCAAAGAGGTGTGTTCGATTCAAAAGTGCCCAAGAAAAGTTCGCAGTCTGATTATATAGCAGATTCAAAACCCCAGGGTGAAACTACTTTAATTAGCTCTCCTATAATTAAAGAAACCGCGCCCTTAAAGCCATCTATTTCCCCTATTCAACCCCCTACGAAAGAAGCGGATCAATCTGGTATAAAGCCTCCTGTAGTAGTCTGAACCTATACCAATTGAAAAGGTCCCCGAAAATAAACCAGTACCTACATTGAGCCCCCCGATAACAACTTTACCCCAGCCATCCCCTCCTTCGTACGAGCACTGGTCAAATTACAGAGTTTTGATTAAACCAGTGAGCATATCCGCTGATTTAGACGAGCGAGGACGCGTTATTAACGAGACCTAAGCCCAAAAAATTTGCGGCGCGTTAAGTTTAACTATATTTAACCGAGTTCGAGGGGTAGTTTTTAAAGTTCAGTTTAATTACGCGAATGATCCTAGTTTTAAAATGACGGCCCCTCCAGGTATCGAAATTCGTTTATCGCCTCAATTAAGTCAGCTCTTAAATATTCCGTACGCGTTTCATTCGAATATTACGGGTTATAATTTTATGGACCCCAAAACAGAAAAAATATATATTAAGGAGAATGGCATTATATCGATTACAGAATAAATCCGTTTGGTAACCCGGTTCTTTCAAACCAAAACGATTACGTTTACTATAATTTTAATTTGGATCCTGAAATGGTTTTTAAAGGGAAAATTGATGAAAATAACGTTTATGTTCCCTTTTCCATGTACGAGGAGATTTTAGAAAAATTAAAAGAAAGTGTAAATTACGAGCCTTTACGCGCTTATAATATAAAATTTGATATTATCAATCGTAATGAAGAAAAATACTTTCAAATTACTCTCCCCCCGTACGTAGAGCGTTCAATTAGCGGTTCTCTCGCTGATATTTTAAATTTAGAGTTAAGCGGATATCAAAAGAATATTTTAGTTAGTACTAGAAATTTACACGCTAATTATAAGAAATTTCAAGCGGATAAAAATAGTTCGATTAATTTTCGAGTTCACAATCAATTGTTTATCATGGGTGGTGACAATACCGAAACTACTGTTCAACTGGATGGCAAAAATTACGTGACCATGTACAATCGTCGAAATAAAGAAATTATTCCATTTGGTTTGCATTTAAAAATTTTGAGCCGCTTTAAAAGAGCAAATAAAATTACGTCAACTAAGGGGATGTTCTTTTAATATTTTAAAAGTAAATGAAAACGATTTTCGACTCGCGTTAGAATTACCGACGGGTATTCGTTTCAAAATGAGCGAATCTTTAGCCGATTTATTTACCAGGGGGGTACTCTTGATCCGCTCGTGGTAAAGATTGACATTGAACCGAATAGCTTTCAATTTGTGTTTGAAATAAATCGTGAAAGAACTCGAGGCCAATCAAAAAGTTTTTATAAGAAAAACAAAGGGGGAGATTTATTAATAGAAGATGTTTTTTCTGCTATGATTGAGGCCTTACCCGCCGAAGTTAACCCAAAAAGTATTCAGTTTTCGGTAAATAAAAATGGGACGGTCAAGGTTTCGTGCGATAAAAATGTTTGGATTTGTTTTCATTTCGTCTCTCATCCAGACGATCACCTTGGGGGGGTTAGGCGATATGTTAGGTTTTCGAATCAATCAAGATGCCGTTTAAGAAGAAGTGACGAGTGAGTATCCCTACGATTTACAAAGAGGCATTCACATTATGTATATTTATAGCGATATAATATTACCACAATTAACGGGTGACACCGAAAGCATGTTGCTAAGAGCTCTAAAATTTGAAAATTCCAGCCAAGAAAATAATGACCAAAAGGAAGCTAATTTTTTAAACATTGATTATTATCCTTTAGGTCTCGACTCAAATCGAATTATAGAAATTGAATTAAAAACGGATTTTAACGAATTAATTCCCTTTACAAATAAAGGTCGAACGTTAGTAAAGCTTCATTTCATAAAGAATCGTCATTATGAATAGATATCTAGAATATTATAGTTCTCAACAAAGAGGAAGTGGGATCCGCGGTTTCCACGGTGGTGTCTACCAATCAGGAAGAGGTTTGGGTTCAATTTTTAGGTCTTTATTAAAATATGTCACACCAATTTTAAAACCGTTAGCTTCAAATTTGGGCCCTGAAGCGTTAAGCATGAGTCATAACATTCTTAAAGATATTCAAGGAGGAATGGATCCTAAACCCAGTTTAAAAAGAAACTCGCGAATTGCCGTAGCCAACTTGATAAATAAAGTGGTGGATAATACCATTAGACCTCAGAGTGGAAGTGGCAATAAAAGGAGACGCAAGGGTTTAAAACTAGGCTCTGACAAACGCTTTAAAAATCTACGAAAAAAAGGCAAAAAACCTCGTCAAATTAGATCGGATTATTTAGATTGAAAAAATGGCTCTTTACGAAGGAATGATGTCTAATTTAGAATTGTTTACTCGTCCCCTGTTAAATAGAAATATTATTTCCAATAAAACGACTCAATATCACCCCATTTCCCCCGTAAATGAAAATACCGAACAAATAGAGTTTTTTATCGCTGGAAATCCCTTATATCTTGATTTATCGAAACTACGCGTTAAAGTTAGGGGTCGTATTGTTCATACGGACCGGACCGTCTTAGAACCTGACGAGAAAAAAGTGTCCTTAAGTAACATTCCTATTGCAAGTCTTTTTAGCCAAGTTGAGGGATATCTCGGAACTAAACCGGTGCAATCTTCAAATGCTCTTTATACGTATCAGGCCTACTTGGCAACTCATTTAAATTACGGGCCGGCGGCCAAAGAAAGTCAATTAACCGCGTGGGGGTATTACAGCGATTATCCCTCTAAACCAGAAAATGCTTTTGTAGCGGCTGATTCTATCAAAAATGGCATTAAAACTCGCGCAACTTTTGTCAACCAATCAAATGTTTTCGAATTTTTAATGCCTTTATTTTTAGATATTACCAAACTCGAGAAATTTTTAATTAACGATGTGGATGTTCGAGTTAGATTACTTCGCGCTCCTAACGCTTTTTCTATTATTAGCACAGAAGCGAATAAACAATATAAAATTGAACTTCTCGAAGTTAGTTTATACGCCAAACATGTACCAAACATGGATCAAATTGTTTTGTCTCACGCGGCTATAATGAGAAAAACACCCGCCATTACCCTTTGACAAACATTACGATGAAGAGTTTCGTCATCATGGCGAACTCAACGGGAAAACGTATTTTTAGGTTTAGTGCCCAACCGTGTTGTTATTGGTTTGGTAACGAATAAAAGCAAAAACGATTCGCTCGATACAAATCCCTTTAATTTTAAGCATTTTACGTTAAATTTCCTTCAAATAACCGTCGGTACGCTAAATTTCCCTGATCAAGCTTTTACCCCAAATTTCAATACGAATAAATCTCTTAATTACACCCGAGAATACCAGTCTTTGTTTGATGGGTTAGACACCGATTTAAACGACGTCGGAAATGGGATTAGTTATCAGCGATACCTTCATGGAAACTGTTTATACGCATATCAATGTTTTTTTTTTATTATAGTCAAGAAATTCTAAACAATTTGGAACTCCTTGACTCTACCTGTCATTCCCGGTTGCGGATTTCAATTATCAATATCCACCCTGAGACGAAAAATGACAACACGCCTCAGGGTGGATTCGAACCACCGACCTCTGGGTAACCGTCCCATGCTCCAACCAACTGAGCTACCGAGGCTATACAACCTCACAGTAGCCCACAATCGAAGCTATACAGCTCCTGACTTTGATTAAGAGCAATCGGTGATCCCTCCGTAATTGACGGATGGCATTGGGGTATCAATGTTTTTTTATAATAGTCCAGAAATTCCAAACAATTTGGAACTCCTTGACTCTACCTGTCATTCCCGGTTGCGGATTTCAATTATCAATATCCACCCTGAGACGAAAAATGACAACACGCCTCAGGGTGGATTCGAACCACCGACCTCTGGGTAACCGTCCCATGCTCCAACCAACTGAGCTACCGAGGCTATACAACCTCACAGTAGCCCACAATCGAAGCTATACAGCTCCTGACTTTGATTAAGAGCAATCGGTGATCCCTCCGTAATTGACGGATGGCATTGGGGTATCAATGTTTTTTTTATAATAGTCCAGAAATTCCAAACAATTTGGAACTCCTTGACTCTACCTGTCATTCCCGGTTGCGGATTTCAATTATCAATATCCACCCTGAGACGAAAAATGACAACACGCCTCAGGGTGGATTCGAACCACCGACCTCTGGGTAACCGTCCCATGCTCCAACCAACTGAGCTACCGAGGCTATACAACCTCACAGTAGCCCACAATCGAAGCTATACAGCTCCTGACTTTGATTAAGAGCAATCGGTGATCCCTCCGTAATTGACGGATGGCATTGGGGTATCAATGTTTTTTTTATAATAGTCAAGAAATTCCAAACAATTTGGAACTCCTTGACTCTACCTGTCATTCCCGGTTGCGGATTTCAATTATCAATATCCACCCTGAGACGAAAAATGACAACACGCCTCAGGGTGGATTCGAACCACCGACCTCTGGGTAACCGTCCCATGCTCCAACCAACTGAGCTACCGAGGCTATACAACCTCACAGTAGCCCACAATCGAAGCTATACAGCTCCTGACTTTGATTAAGAGCAATCGGTGATCCCTCCGTAATTGACGGATGGCATTGGGGTATCAATGTTTTTTTTATAATAGTCCAGAAATTCCAAACAATTTGGAACTCCTTGACTCTACCTGTCATTCCCGGTTGCGGATTTCAATTATCAATATCCACCCTGAGACGAAAAATGACAACACGCCTCAGGGTGGATTCGAACCACCGACCTCTGGGTAACCGTCCCATGCTCCAACCAACTGAGCTACCGAGGCTATACAACCTCACAGTAGCCCACAATCGAAGCTATACAGCTCCTGACTTTGATTAAGAGCAATCGGTGATCCCTCCGTAATTGACGGATGGCATTGGGGTATCAATGTTTTTTTTATAATAGTCAAGAAATTCCAAACAATTTGGAACTCCTTGACTCTACCTGTCATTCCCGGTTGCGGATTTCAATTATCAATATCCACCCTGAGACGAAAAATGACAACACGCCTCAGGGTGGATTCGAACCACCGACCTCTGGGTAACCGTCCCATGCTCCAACCAACTGAGCTACCGAGGTTATACAACCTCACAGTAGCCCACAATCGAAGCTATACAGCTCCTGACTTTGATTAAGAGTAATCGGTGATCCCTCCGTAATTGACGGATGGCATTGGGGTATCAATGTTTTTTTTATAATAGTCCAGAAATTCCAAACAATTTGGAACTCCTTGACTCTACCTGTCATTCCCGGTTGCGGATTTCAATTATCAATATCCACCCTGAGACGAAAAATGACAACACGCCTCAGGGTGGATTCGAACCACCGACCTCTGGGTAACCGTCCCATGCTCCAACCAACTGAGCTACCGAGGCTATACAACCTCACAGTAGCCCACAATCGAAGCTATACAGCTCCTGACTTTGATTAAGAGCAATCGGTGATCCCTCCGTAATTGACGGATGGCATTGGGGTATCAATGTTTTTTTATAATAGTCCAGAAATTCCAAACAATTTGGAACTCCTTGACTCTACCTGTCATTCCCGGTTGCGGATTTCAATTATCAATATCCACCCTGAGACGAAAAATGACAACACGCCTCAGGGTGGATTCGAACCACCGACCTCTGGGTAACCGTCCCATGCTCCAACCAACTGAGCTACCGAGGCTATACAACCTCACAGTAGCCCACAATCGAAGCTATACAGCTCCTGACTTTGATTAAGAGCAATCGGTGATCCCTCCGTAATTGACGGATGGCATTGGGGTATCAATGTTTTTTTTATAATAGTCCAGAAATTCCAAACAATTTGGAACTCCTTGACTCTACCTGTCATTCCCGGTTGCGGATTTCAATTATCAATATCCACCCTGAGACGAAAAATGACAACACGCCTCAGGGTGGATTCGAACCACCGACCTCTGGGTAACCGTCCCATGCTCCAACCAACTGAGCTACCGAGGCTATACAACCTCACAGTAGCCCACAATCGAAGCTATACAGCTCCTGACTTTGATTAAGAGCAATCGGTGATCCCTCCGTAATTGACGGATGGCATTGGGGTATCAATGTTTTTTTTATAATAGTCCAGAAATTCCAAACAATTTGGAACTCCTTGACTCTACCTGTCATTCCCGGTTGCGGATTTCAATTATCAATATCCACCCTGAGACGAAAAATGACAACACGCCTCAGGGTGGATTCGAACCACCGACCTCTGGGTAACCGTCCCATGCTCCAACCAACTGAGCTACCGAGGCTATACAACCTCACAGTAGCCCACAATCGAAGCTATACAGCTCCTGACTTTGATTAAGAGCAATCGGTGATCCCTCCGTAATTGACGGATGGCATTGGGGTATCAATGTTTTTTTTATAATAGTCAAGAAATTCCAAACAATTTGGAACTCCTTGACTCTACCTGTCATTCCCGGTTGCGGATTTCAATTATCAATATCCACCCTGAGACGAAAAATGACAACACGCCTCAGGGTGGATTCGAACCACCGACCTCTGGGTAACCGTCCCATGCTCCAACCAACTGAGCTACCGAGGCTATACAACCTCACAGTAGCCCACAATCGAAGCTATACAGCTCCTGACTTTGATTAAGAGCAATCGGTGATCCCTCCGTAATTGACGGATGGCATTGGGGTATCAATGTTTTTTTTATAATAGTCCAGAAATTCCAAACAATTTGGAACTCCTTGACTCTACCTGTCATTCCCGGTTGCGGATTTCAATTATCAATATCCACCCTGAGACGAAAAATGACAACACGCCTCAGGGTGGATTCGAACCACCGACCTCTGGGTAACCGTCCCATGCTCCAACCAACTGAGCTACCGAGGCTATACAACCTCACAGTAGCCCACAATCGAAGCTATACAGCTCCTGACTTTGATTAAGAGCAATCGGTGATCCCTCCGTAATTGACGGATGGCATTGGGGTATCAATGTTTTTTTTATAATAGTCAAGAAATTCCAAACAATTTGGAACTCCTTGACTCTACCTGTCATTCCCGGTTGCGGATTTCAATTATCAATATCCACCCTGAGACGAAAAATGACAACACGCCTCAGGGTGGATTCGAACCACCGACCTCTGGGTAACCGTCCCATGCTCCAACCAACTGAGCTACCGAGGCTATACAACCTCACAGTAGCCCACAATCGAAGCTATACAGCTCCTGACTTTGATTAAGAGCAATCGGTGATCCCTCCGTAATTGACGGATGGCATTGGGGTATCAATGTTTTTTTTATTATAGTCCAGAAATTCCAAACAATTTGGAACTCCTTGACTCTACCTGTCATTCCCGGTTGCGGATTTCAATTATCAATATCCACCCTGAGACGAAAAATGACAACACGCCTCAGGGTGGATTCGAACCACCGACCTCTGGGTAACCGTCCCATGCTCCAACCAACTGAGCTACCGAGGCTATACAACCTCACAGTAGCCCACAATCGAAGCTATACAGCTCCTGACTTTGATTAAGAGCAATCGGTGATCCCTCCGTAATTGACGGATGGCATTGGGGTATCAATGGTTCTTTTATTATAGTCAAGAAATTCCAAACAATTTGTTTGTTGTCATTTTTCGTCTCAGGGTGGATATTGATAATTGAAATCCGCAACCGGGAATGACAGGTAGAGTCAAGGAGTTCCAAATTGTTTGGAATTTCTTGACTATAATAAAAAAAACATTGATACCCCAATGCCATCCGTCAATTACGGTGGGATCACCGATTGCTCTTAATCAAAGTCAGGAGCTGTATAGCTTCGATTGTGGGCTACTGTGAGGTTGTATAGCCTCGTTAGCTCAGTTGGTTGGAGCATGGGACGGTTACCCAGAGGTCGGTGGTTCGAATCCACCCTGAGGCGTGTTGTCATTTTTCGTCTCAGGGTGGATATTGATAACTGTTTATACGCGTTGGATCTTACAAAAGAGCATCTCGCCTCTTCGAGCCACAGCTCCGTGACGCAAACAGGCAGCGTCCGAATCTCCATGAAATTTGAAAAACCCCTGCCAGAAAATGTTTGCGTTTTAATATACGCTGAATTTGAAAACACGATTCTTATTTCTCAAGAACGAGATATTATCTATACCCCGCAATAAAAACGCCATCGTCTTTCAAAATTTGATTATTTAACGGTCAACATGGGTCCCGTGCACAACTTGTCCGAGAAGCTCGAAATTACGGTGGTAAATGCCTTAGAACCCGAAATAAACGTTCGACGAGTCGATACGCTGACGACATTGAATCTGAAAGAAGAGGCTTGGCTAACTTTATTTCGATTTGCCGACGACATTACCGCTTTTTTGAAAAATAACTCGAGACGGTTTCATTCATGGCTTCCCATTTCAAATGAAAGGATCAAACTGGAATGCTTTGTAAACTCGTCTAATGATAGACTCGTGGACATCCGTTACTACGAACGGGGCAATCAAGCAAATTATTTCGTATTATATTCCACCGCTAGTGGTTTTAGTCTGAAGCTAAAGGATTGGGAAAGACTTCTCATCTTAAAACCAGTTTTGGATCGTGAAATCAAAAGCAGGAAAGCCGCGCGACTTCATATGAAAGAATTATTGGTTAATCATTTAACTAATATTATTTTTGACATGACTGATAATTGTCCAAATATCGATTGTAAAAAATCTCTAGCCCATACTCCGGAATGTAACGCGGGCGGAGGGAGCTGGGAAAATAGAGTAGAAATAACTCTATCTGAGGCTTTACCTTTAATCGATCGATCTGTTATATTAAATAAATTTCGCGCCGAATACGGATTTGAAGATGACAAAAATTTATTATTTAATTATATGAGTACCAATCTACAAGAACTAAAGAACGCCCTAGTTTTTGGCTATTAAAAATGTATATTAACTGATGCTCTAAAATAAAAAAATTTCATTTTGGTCACGTTTCTTCGTATTTTTTCCACTTATTTTTTGTAGACCTTTTAAATATACCATGAAAAAATATCGAAATTATCTGACCCTATTAAAAAACGTAGAGATCTTAAAGAATTTCCAGATATTTCTCGTAAAGTGATACTGGAATGGTTAGAAAGTCAAAAATCGTACACCAGGCATCGATTTCGAAGAAAACGTTTTAAAACTAATCAAATATTCGCCAATATTCTTAATGAGACATGGCAGAAGGATTTAATTGATTTGCCTAAATTGAAAAAATACAATTTTACGCGAACGAGCTTCAACGAGTGCGTTTACCAGAAACTTGAGGCAAAACAAGATGGATACTCATCAACTAATGGCTCTCATGTACTGCAATCCAGAAACTCGAAAATACTTTTTAGGCGTATTCCCTAAGGACCGTTTACCAAGGGCCCCCCATCGCGAAACTTATTGTTTTATTCTAAACATTGATAATCACAATCAAAAAGGTCAACATTGGTTAGCGGTTTTTCGAAATAAAGAAAAATTAGAATTTTTTGATAGTTACGGTTTAGGGCCAGATTTTTATATTTATCCCTCGAGAAATATCATCCCAAAATATACTATAATACAAATCAAATACAACCAACTCGTGCGGAAACGTGCGGTTTGCATTGCGTCTACTTTTTAACGGCTCGCTGTAATAATATTAATTATAATTATATTATAAATAAAATGTATTATTCAAATTTAAAATTAAATTACATTTTAATTTTATTATTTTTATGTTTACATTTACAAATGCATAACGGTTTTTATTGCCAATAAAAATGTAAAATGTTATTTAGTCTCTCCATTTTTGAGGTTTTCCAGTTCCCTTTTGCTCTCGCAAAAATTGTTTGCTACGCGTTCGGGCTCGGGGGGAAACTGGTTCCAGTCTTTCGCCCAAGAAGCTAATCATGGAAAGGTGAGTCAATAATATGTGACGAGACGATAATGTTTCACGTTTTTAAGATAAATTACCAAAGTAGGAAGTTCGGAACTTTTTATACACTTCTGACACGTCCTGAATTTTGTTTGTTACACACAGTTTTATAATGGGTGTTGTTATTTATAATTAGGTTTGGGAGGAAACGATGTGGCGGAAAATGATGGAAGCCGGATTAAAAGAAAGAAAACTGGCAATTGAAAGTCACAATGTTGACCCGGATGGGGTTCCCTATATTACGGTTTATTTGGATGGTGGGTGGAGTAAAAGGAGTTACGGTCACAATTACAATGCAGCATCTGGAGTGGTAATTGGAACAGCTTGATATAAGCTTAAAACCATCAAATAAATTTTAATTCATCCTTAGGCTGTAATAATTGGGCAAAAGACCAAAGAAATCCTATGGCTAGGATACAGAAACAAGTACTGCACGGTGTACGCTAGACCGGCCAATAAAAAAGAATCGCCTAAAGAGCACATCTGCTACCGGAACTGGGAGAAGTCGTCTTCGTCGATGGAAGCGGACATAATCGTGGAGGGTTTTAAAGAAAGCGAGGACATGCATGGACTAAGATTCAAGCGGTTCATCGCAGATGGAGATTCAAGCGTACACACCAGAATTGTCGAGAGAGTTCCGTACGGTTTGTTTGTTACAAAACTGGAATGCGCAAATCACGCAGTCAAAAATTACACGTCGTCCCTTCACTCCATCGTCGCCAACGTCAAATTGCCACCCCCGTCTCGACGACTACTGAAAATGGTAATTCATCGCCTTACAGCAGCGGCCCGAGGAGCTATTACTCGGAATTCACTCGGCGATTCAACCGTGCATGATTTGCAAGAAGACTTGAAAAATGGAGCTTCCCACGTATTTGGCGAACATAGTAGATGCAAGGAGTATTTCTGAAAGCCGAAAGAGGGAGAAGAAAATCTGCTTCCAAAAATAAAATCTGACGGAATATATCCTTTCCTGGTCGCGGCTGTCGATCCACTCGTTAGGAAAGCTGATCGTCTCTTTTGCAACGAAACCAGTAACAGAGCGGAACTTTATATGAGCCTTTTGGCGAAGGTTAATGCTGGGAATAGGATTAACTTCACCCAAAAAGGCTCTTTCCTCAGAAGAAGTATCGTAAGTGGGCTAGCCTATCAATCTGGCAACGGATGGTTTCGAAGCCCAATGAAAAGAGCCGCTGGAACATGTCCTGGACGTTTTACCTATAATTTTATTCAAAAGCGAAGAATCAGAAGAGAAAATTACAACAAGCGTCGACTTATACGCTTAGACAAAAAGGCACCTAGGAAAAGGGTTACGATTCTTCCCGCGATTGAAAAGGACTATAGTTCTCTAGCAGATACGCTTAACATGACTCCCAACGAGTTGGACACTTCAAAGGCAAACCGACTGGAAAGCTATGAGGCAAGTCGAACGGAAATTCAATTAGTATTATTTAAGAAAGTAGGCCGAACTCGTTGACTTCTATTTCAGGTGTCAACATGCGAGCAAATCGACATAGATTCCCGTTCCCGTGGGCAGCATGGAAACTCTGTTTACGATTCGCACCGCGCATATCGCTTGACGGCTTCATATTTTGGCCTTGTTATGAACCGAAAAAGCACAACTTCTTGTCATAATTTAGTCAAGACACTTTTATATAGCAAGGCATTTTCCACCAAGTCAACGGAATACGGAAAGGCGAAAGAAACGGTTGCTAAAGAGAAATTTAAACTATAATTTCAAAAGGATGATCGAGAAAGCGGCCTTTACGTTGACGTAGAAAATGGTTTCTTAGCAGCTAGCCCAGATGGTAAGAAAAATTATTTCACGCATATGGAAGGCGTGAAATATTTTCAAACATAATTTTAAATATTTCTAAGGTGTAATAGAGGGGGATGATGCCTTGCTTGAAGTGAAGACAGTCCCTTCAGCAATTGGCATGGATGTGGCTGAGGCTGTGAAGCAAAAGAAAATTAAGTTTCTGGACGACGATTTGAGACTCAAGCGAAATCACGCATATTTCTACCAAATTCAAGGACAACTAAACATTACTAAACGATCTAGATGTTATTTTATTATTTACATCGATGAGAAAGTTCCTATTCACGTGGAGTTGATAGAGCGAGAAGAAGATCTGTGGACAAACTACATGGTTCCTAAACTGAAGTCGTTTTTCATAGATTGTATGCTACCTGAACTTGTTGAGCCTCAAGTACCAAGGGGAGCAACTTGCAAAGATCCCATCTATATAAAAGAAGCCCAGGAAGTTGCCAAAACCAGGAGAGGAGCTAAAAGAAAGCTGGCGGAAAAAGTGAACGAAATGAAAAAACCATAAATTGAAATCGGCTCTTATAGAGGTTTCCGTAACAGATTTGGTAGATTTTAGAAGAAAGATTCTTGCGAATTATGCACCGGCGGAAAAAGAATTCAAGTGGGGAAAGAAGAACCGCAAATAATATCCAGTTGCGGAAGAGCGGAAAGGAAAGTTCTCATATTAAAAAAAAGGCCATTTTAAGGGCTACCTAATTTAATTTGAAGGTCTCTTATCAAATGTATTAGGTTTTTCAGAATATTTTATAGGCTAGTAACTAATTTGAGCGAAGGTTTGAAAATTACCAAAGAAAGTTTTCTACTATATTTTTCTCAAAACGTTAGCGTCAGTGAACCATATAACGAGTCAAACAATGGCTACGTTCAGTAAAGCTTATCGAGAAGAAGCGCTGTTTTTAATTTTTTTCCCCTGATGAGCTCAGTCGTCATAATGACGTCACGAGTTACTGAACGACGTGTTTAATACAGCGGTTTTTTTTTCAAAATGGCGGTAAACTTTTTTTCTGGACCGGAAAACAAAAAGAAACGAAAACTTTTATATTTAATTGTTAATGAAATTACATGTGACGAACTGTTTGATGAAAATTTAGTAGATAATTTTCGTTCTAAAGTAATCGCGAATAAAAATTGGAAAAAAAAATATGCTGGAGCCTATAGTTGCCACTTTATTATTTAAAAACAGGAAGCCTCGGTTGAAGCCTGTTAGAATTACAGACTATGTTGAAAATGTAGTACCTTTTTATACTATAACAGAATTTAAAACTCACTTTAGGATGAGTCGCTTGGCAGTTGAGGTAAGTTTCAATTTTCATTGTACTCTGTTCATGAGCTTGTACGAGTCTACATTAATCTTTTTGTAGAAATTAATTAGTATGTTAGGAGCTGCGATAGAAGACAAAAAAACTTCATTAAAGTTTCGATGGAGAAGAGAGTATTGGCATCGCTCTGGCTTTTAGCCACTCCTGATTCATTCAGAAGCGTATCTGATCGTTTTGACCTATCAAAAGGCAACTTGCATTACATTTTTATCGAGTTTATTAAAATAATAGCGAAAGAACGGAAAAACTTTATTGCGTGGCCCACTGAAGAAAAAATGATTGGTACAAAATCATTCTGCGAAGAGCACTACGGCTTCCCAGGAGTTATCGGAGCAGTGGATGGCTGCCATATAGAAATCAAAGAACCAGAAGAAAACAAAAATTCGTACTACAATCGCAAGAAAACCACTTCTATACTATTGCAAGGTAAAAAATAAAGACAATTGATATGAAAAATTGATATCACCAATAATTTGCAATAATCTAGGAATATGCAATAAGCATTTGATTTTCATTGACGCGTGTGCTGGATGGTCAGGATCTGTCCACGATGCTCGTATGTGGAGATCAAGTCACATATACGATTGTTTAAAAGGTGGATTGCGCGATGTGTGTGATGGTCACCTTCTAGTTTATAGCGCATACCCTTTGGATATGTTTACAATGGCCCCATATAAAGAAAATGGACATCTATCTGCCGATGAGAGACATTACAATACTTGTCATAGTTCTGCTAGACAAATGATTGAAAGAAGCTTTGCTCCATTAAAGGGTAGATTTCGTAGATTGAAATATTTAGACATGTCATTAGTCGCTGAAATTTCGAAGGTTATTATGTCTGCGTGTATTTTACACAATTTCATTTTAATTATTGACGGTAATAATGACATTGAAGATTATATCGGAGACATGAATGTTGCGCCTCCAGCATGTGACATTGCAGAGGGGGCTGATTATATAGGAAATGACGCTGCTAAAGCCAAAAGAGTGACTATAACCAATAGATTAAGCCACCGACGTAGAGATATTCAATAATTTTTTTAAACAACAAAAACAGTATTGTATTAAAAGTTTTATAGACCTTTAATATTTCCTATTATTATTGTACATATAAAATCATAGTAAATTGTCCATGAATATTTTTAAAGAAGATGTATGTAGGCCTACACGATAGTGAATTACATATTCATTAATGAATTAACCATCTTGGTTAAGACTTCATTTCTAGCATCAACCCTCTGTAGTAGCTGAGTTTGAAACTTTTCATTTTGTTCTATTGCCTTACGGTTTTGATCCACTACTTCTTTGTGTAATTCTAAAGTCTTCTTTTCAACTTCTTCGTTTCTTTTACTCCATTCAACAACCCATTGCGGAGCATCGTCATGAATACTTTTGGTTCTCCTTTTCTTTTTTTGTTGTAAAGTGGCCTTGTCATTTTCTTCTAGTTTGTCCATTCCTTCAGTTGACGTGGAAGGAGAACTAAGTAATAAAGTTGAGATTGAAGAAGAAGAAGTAGAGCGTGACTTAGGGGGTAAAGATGGTCAATTTGGACCACTTGAACACCCTAAATTTAAGTATTTTTAATATTTAGTATATTTCTATTAAATTCAATTGCGTAAAAAAATTATACTTACGACTAGGTGATTTTTCTATTGAATTTAGAAGATTGAGTGGGGCAATAGCATGATCACTATGAAAAATTTCATCCATTTCTTGGAAGTAGAGCCACGACTGCTTCCCTTGTCCCGTTTTGCTCGACTTATCTTTTATCTTTTTCTAGCTAATGAAAATATTTTGTGGTTATTCAAAGTCTTGATAATACCAGTAAATACAGAAGTTTATTTTGGGTCGTAGTTAAACTTACGTTCCTTTTAAATTTCTAAACTTGGTGTCACATTCGTCAGCTGACCATGCATATCCCTTCTCTGCCATATCGATAGATATTTTAAGCCAGACATTCTTTTTCCTAGAGTTTTCATGCTCCTCTTTGTATTTCTCAAATAAACGTATTAAAAGTAATGTGGATTTATGGTCCCATCTCGTAGATGATCCTAGAATGGTAGAAAATCTTTGGTTATTTAAAAATAAGAACAGTTGAATACAAGAGCTAATTTAATTTTTACCATCAGGATCCGTCTCTTTTTCTACGCTTTCATTTAATTTTTCAGAACACTCCGATTTCTGCTGCTTTGAAGTTTGGATATTTTTGGACTTACTTATTGGTTGATTTGTTACATCTCCGGCCTTTTGTTGCAAATCATCTCTTGACTTTTCAAGTGAACCATTGCTTGATTTAATAGGTAAAATACCAATAGCTTTTGCTTGTTCAAGACAAAACGTTGCAAATGTCCCATCTTAAAGATAAAGAAAGACAATGTGAGTTTTAGGCACTGTTAGGTACCGAGGGTTAGAGTCGATCGAAAACCCGAATACTTTCAGGATACATAAATAGATGTTTAGTAACAGAAATATATTATTATTAATACCTCTTAAAATTCTTTCATGATCTGTCGAACGCACTGCGATTAAATATGTATCTCCATTATTATCTACGAGGCCAATTTGCTGCATTCCAGAACCCGCCATGTCGTCTTCGTCGTCTAAACATAAACCTCTAAACGAAGAGGAAAAAACTACGCGTTTGACGTCTCGCTTAAAAAAAACCGACTTCTCTTTCGCTGACTTCGCTGCCTCACCGCTGACGATCGTGACGTCAATGTGATGGAAAAACCAACCCGTTCAATAAAAAGCGGTGGCAGCGCTGAGGTCCACTGAACGTAGCCAATGTCATCATGCTATGACGCCATCAAATTTTAAATCTCGAAAGTAAAATCCATTTTTTGGAGAAAGGACAAGAATTTTGAGGGGGTGACCAAATATTTTTTAAGATTTATAATAGCTTCCTTTTTGTTTCTAAATTTTTTTAAAATTTCGATTTCAAACAACAATCGGGGATCAGTTTGAAATTGCATCACGTCCTTTATTACGATTCCTTTTTCCTATACGGTTTACTTTAAAAGAGATAAAAATAATTACTTTGTATGTTATGAAAGTTCAACCTGATTCCGACTGTGTTAGTTGCTTGGGGAGAAAATAAAGTCATAAATTTTTTCTTTCGTATTCCACCCTGACTGGGGGTCGTAGGAGAAGGGAGAAGCAAAGAGAGATTCAAATATGTCGTGAACTGACGGGAAGGGATAGAGACCGAGGTTGGTCACGTGCTTTAGAAGATACCCCGCCGTCCGAACGTCCATTGTTACCAATTTAGGGGCTGGGTAATAGGGCTTTCAATAGATTCCCCTCTAAAAAGAAACATCTCTATACGTTTCACAGCTTTACTTGTCAGCAGAAGCAATCTCAAGCTGATGAGCGCGGAACTGTTGCAGTCGAATCCCGGTGCCCTTTGCGTCAAGAAAAAAGAAACCCCTTGGGGAAAGAATAGTTTCCTTTGAGGAGGTATAAGACGTTTAAGTTTTACGACACCAATTCCTATCCAAGTTTAAAAAAGGCAAAATCTTGAAAAAAAAAACACTATTGCAATTTTGCGCCTCTATCGGAAAATTCGTAAACTTTATACTCTGTGGAGCAGCCTTAATGTAAAAATACTAAAACCAACGTTATTCTGTGACAATCAATCTGCAATTATGTTTACGAAGAATTATACAGGGTGGAAACCTTCGCCGGCGTCCAGTCGAGATACTTCCCCTTACGCATTGTTGTTATTCAGTGAAATGTTAAGGGATTAACAGGCGCTATTGGAACCAGTTCACTTCAGTTCCACTTAATAATCAAAGGTTTCAGTTTTAATGTAGAGAAATGAAATGCATAAGTGAAATCAATGACTGATTTAATTTAATTTAATTAGGAAAGAAAAGATGTCACTTGCGGAAACCAAATAGCAAAAATTGAAGTTAATCAAACATTTCCAAATTTAAACATTAAACTCTTCAAATTTAATAACCAAGCATTACTTTAAATGTTCAAAATGTCTTCCGTCGATTGCCGACAACGGAATTGCCAGTTTTCTCTTTCGCGAGTTAAAATCTCGGGAGAAACGAGAGCAGCCGCTTGCTGAATTCGGTCTCGAAGGCTATCAAGTGTTGGTGGCTCAGTGGCGTACACAAGGCTTTGTACATACCCCCCAAAGAAAAAATCCACCGGCGTTAAATCTGGCGAACGAGGTGACCAAGCGACTGGACCACCACGACCTATCCATTGGGGACCGAATTCCGCGTCGAACCCGGAACCTCATGTATGTGAGGTAAGTGTATTAGCAGACTACGCCGTCTTCTCTTATCAACTTTAAAAATATTTTCCATCCTTATCTATATTCTCGGTTCTTAATCGCTATGTTCATATATCACGTGATCGAAAGTTTAAATTTGAAGGCGCGAAGATATGGGAAAATCAGTAAGCTTTGGTATCTCTACTATTTACAAAATACCATATGAAGATAGGGTTAGCTATGAATTTCGTCAATTATGTATGTTTAGAATTCGTATTAAATGCGTGTACGAACCAATATTAAAACCAATTCTACAACTGAAACAAATGAAATATGAGTCATATATTAAAAACCCAACACGTCATTGTATCAAAGGTCACTTATTTTCATGGTATAAAAGCTAGCTCCATCGTATAGATAAGCCTATTTTACATCTAGACCTGCACTCTTCTGGTAAGTATTTTTTTAAATTATGACATATATATTCGATGTTACTTCAATATTCTCTCATTTATCGATATGGATTTAAGTCTGCAACACCCTTTTAACGGACTGGTGGCTGGAGTAACAGGATGTGGAAAAAGCGTCTTTGTTGCGAAATTAATTGAGCACAAGGAAATTAGAATTTCGCCCCCACCCGAACGGATAATATGGTGTTATACTGAATACCAAGACAAACTATTTAATTCCATATCGAGTCATACCCCAAGCGTGGAATTTCACGAAGGTCTATTGGATGTAGGCACTTTAAACGCCAACTTTAGAAACTTTGTTATATTAGACGATCTTTTATGCGAAATCGCTAATAACAAGGAAGTTACCAACTTATTTATTCGAGGATCCCGTCATCGAAATACCTCAGTATTAATTTTAATGCAAAACCTCTACTACCCAGGAAAGGAAATTCGAACATTGAATCTCAACGCTCATTATCTGATAATCTTTAAAACACCGAGAGACCAATCTGCGATCCTACATTTGGCGAAACAGATATCTCCAGTCAACAGTAAATACGTTGTGGACGCGTTTAGACAAGCTACAGCTATCAGTTACGGATATCTATTCGTAGAGCTCAAAGCTACGACCCCGGAAGATAGAAGACTAAAGACCGGGATTTTACCAGGAGAACAAGACGCCATTTTTCTACCAAAATGACCGGAATAATCGAAGCAAACTCCTTCAGAGTTCAAGACCAATGGATCGTGAAAGAAATAACACTATTCGTGAAGGAGACGGGCGAACACGAGGTATGGATCTTTAAAGCGCCATTACCTTTCACGGACTTATCGTCTAAGGATAAAAGACAATGTCAATGGCTGACGAGGAACAGTTGCGACTTACGCTGGGACGAAGGAGATCATCCATTCGAAGCTCAGACTGAAATTACCAAAATCATACGAGAGAAAGCCAATACTTTTATAACCAAAGGCTTAGAAAAATCTATCGTGTTATCAAGGTTTTTGAAGACTGAAGTCGCTAACGCCGAAGATTTGGGCTGCCCGAGACTAATAACTATAATTTGTGGAACGTCTAGAAGTTGTACGTTTCACCGAGACGAAAACAATTGTACGCTCGTGAAAGCTGCCCGATTAGCTACATGGCTCCGCCGAAGAGAGTACACGAGCACTTAGACTTTCTAAAATATCTGAGTTCGTGTAACGCGTGTCAACGAAACGCCGCCATTAAATACGCGAGTAAAGAAGAATTAAAAACCATCGCCGAATGTTGTATAAATATACTGCAGGGTAACGTTTCTCTCACAGAGGTCGAGAAGAAGCGATTGAAGAAGCATTGTAATTCCATACGTCGCGTGGCCAAGAAAAATACTCCTGCTAAACGAAGACAAATTTTAATTCAAAAAGGTGGATTTCTCCCAATATTACTTCCGATAATCAGTTCGATAGCAGGAGCTATCCTATCTAAAATTATCAATTAAAGATGGCGAAAAAAATGCTATTAATTTCCGAGGAGACGCTCCAAAGACTTAATTCGGAGAAAGACCTCAAAGTGGATAAAACTTTGGAATTGGAAAAGGTCGATAAAATTAAAGACATTCTCGATGATCCCAATTTGAACAACACGGACAAAATTAATCGCTATAATCACGTGCTCTCGAGGGTTATTAATAAAAGATCGAAGAAAAAAGTTAAAAAACCGAAAATACAAAATTGGAGTGCGGAGATTGCTTCCGGCGTGCCGTCATATATGACCTCGGAGTGTTTAGATTTATACAAGTGGTTAGAGTTATCATTGAAAATTAAATGGACTGACGCCGGGGAGTTGATTTACAACAAGCGTAGAGTCGTAGGATCGAACATCGTCGATCTCCTAGCTTATTCAGTATCAAAATCCAAGAAAAAAATTGCCGTCACTGGCTCGAAAGAGTTCTACGAATTGTTGTATAAAGTGAACGCGCCAAGATCTCTAATAAAAATCCGCAAACGTGACGTCATCCCACCCGAGAAGAGGGAATATAAAGATGAAACGGAAGATGAGTATTATTCTGACGATAGCGGACCAATGAAGGGTCGCGGTTTCTGTAATTGGATTTCATTGTAATATTTATACCAATAAAATACACTTGAATATATTTTCTCCATTCATTAATTAGGCTTTGACATGGAGAGTGGTAATGTCGAGGTTGTCTCTGTAGGACTTTTAGCGTCTCTATTCGAGTCATTTATAAATTCTCCCAAGTTATTAACTGCAGTTTTAATTGTATTTATAATAATAATTATAGAAGTTAGCGATTTTGTATTCTGGCATTATAGTACTTTGAACAACTGTTCATTCAATGGAAGAACTTAAAAAAATATATAATAAGGTTTCGGATCCGGGATCTTACGGTAGTGTTGACGGCTTATACAGAGCGGCTAAAGACCGAGGATTACAGGTTACTGTCAAAGAAATAAGCGATTTCTTGAAAACCCAAGATACTTATACGCTTCACAGGAGTGCGAGGAAAAACTTCGCTAGAAATAAAACTATAGTCTACGGGATCGACGAACAGTGGCAAATAGACTTGGCTGATTTGAAGAGTATTACCTGATATAATAATGGTTTCCGTTATCTATTATGCTGTATCGACGTCTTCAGTAAGTTTGCCTTCGTGGTTGCGATCAAGGACAAGAAAGGAAAGACTATTCTCGAAGCGTTAAACGTCATTTTAGATTCCGGTCGTTCGCCGAAACGAATCCAATCGGATCACGGTAATGAGTTTGTATGCAAGGAAGTACAAAACGAGTTAAAACGTAGAGGGATAAAGTTTTTCGCCCCTGAATCGGAACTGAAAGCGACGATAGTAGAGAGATTTAACCGGAATTTGAAGACTCGAATGTATCGTTATTTTACGGAAAATAATACCTTCAAATATACCAATGTTCTAAAAGATATGGTGAAAGCTTATAATCATAGTTATCATCGATCTATAAAGTGTAAACCCGTCGATGTCACGCCGGCTACATCTAAACGTGTTTGGGAAAATCTATATGGTGACGTAGATTTCTCGACTCCGCTTTCTTTCCCCTTTGATGTTGGTGACGTAGTTCGTATAAGTAAACACAAGAACCTCTTCGATAAGGGATACATACCCACATGGTCGGAAGAACTTTTCAAAATTTCTGGGAGATTAGCTCGTAGTCCTGTATATAAGATACGCGACTTGAAAGAAGAGCTCATTACTGGGATTTTCTACCGAGAGCAACTACAGAAAATTGGCAAGGACCTGAGTAACAGCGTTTTTAAAATCGAAAAAGTGTTGAAAAAACGACGCAAGGCTGACGGAAGTATCGAGAGATTCGTTCGCTGGAAAGGATACCCGCCATCATTCGATAGTTGGGTGCAAGAAATTGACCTTGCATGATGACGTTCTACATCACCCTACCGTCAGACAGTTCTATGAGTTACTTCCCCGGGAATACGATCAGTAAATTTCGAACACATTTACCGGAATCGGTTAAATTACAAGGTCCGTACGAAGTGGCTTTGGTGGAATTCAGTTATCCCCGCACATGGAGCAATATGAGATCGTCGTGCTGGATATCCTTAACTAACCACGGGGAAAATATAAATAGCACGAGTCATTCGAGAGTGGTAGAACTCCTCGCGGGTTACTACGGGAATATAGAAGACCTATTGGAGCAACTCAATTACGACGAAGATGATATCTCGAACGTCACTATACTGAAAAAGGAGACGCCAGTCGAGGGTGATATGTTTGAGTCGGAGACGACGACGAATGTTAAATACACGTTTAGTTATATCGCGCGATTACGACGTGTGGAAGTTTCCGTAAAACCGGATCACTCGTTAACTATACCGGGAGAGTTGGCGGTCATGTTGGGATTTACGAAAGACCATACAAAAACTACGACGATCGTCCACGCGAGAATAGCCAGTTATCCGGTGGATTTAGACGCGGTTCTACATTCACTCTTCATATATTCTGTTATCGTTGAAAGTAGGGCTGTAGGTGACGTTCATGTTCCGCTTCTACGAATAACGAGCGTTCAAGGGAATGACGGGGATACGGTAGACAGAGAATTTTCACGTCCTCATTACCTCCCAGTTTCCTGCAATTCCTTTCAATCTATCGAAATTAACGTTATGAGTGAAATGGGTGTACCCGTCAAGTTCGAAAGAGGTAAAGTTCACGCGACTCTACATTTTAGACCACGAAGAATGTGGTCGCCCTTATAAATAAGCCGGCAGTATGGACGCGCTCGCCATTCTTATCGAGAGAGTTAAACGAGACGCATCATGAAGCAAAAACCGTCCTCCACTCAGTCGGACTACGATCGTCACTTCTTAAATCAAATTGGACACGGGATTAAGGTCGACTACGCAAAATATTTCCAAAGTCAAATAGGAAAGGGTTCTATACCCGTATACCAGGGTATCCCCGTCCAACATGGATACGGTCTAGGGAACTTTATCGCCTCGGCCTTCCGTCGAGCCGTACCACTTTTGAAGAAGGGAGCCATGTATCTTGGGAAAAAACTGTTAAATACGGGATCTAAAATCGTTACCGACGTAGCCAGCGGAATTCCCGTAAAATCCTCGGTTAAATCTCGAGGAAAAGACGCCGCGAGAGATGTCGTAATCAGTGCCGCGGACGAAATCGCTAGAATGACTGGAAATGGGCATAAAAGAAAGTGTAAGCGTCGAACACTAGTCAGTTCAGAGACGAACAGGAAGAAGAGAAGACCGTTCTTAAAAACCTCCGATATATTTTCTACAATATAATGGCTCATATCCATCCTGATTCCCAAGGTTCGGTTAGCTCCGAAGTCGAAATTTTCAACGTACCGCTCACGAACGCTAGTATTGTTAGTGGCGAATGGGTCGAGTATAGTCCCATCTCGAACATTAACGAAAATTCAACTCTAACCTTCGCCGTGGCCGGAAACTCCGATACGTACATTGATTTGTCCAAAACTTTGTTACATCTCCAAGTTAGACTCGTCGACCCAGCGGACGGGAGAACAATTCCAGCGGCGCAATACTCAATGCGGCTGGAGTAATCACCACACCGGCGGACGTGGTAGCGCCCGTGAATCTGTTTCATTCGAGCCTTTTTAGCGAGGTTCAAGTTTCCTTGGGCGATAGATCGGTAACGCCATCGCCGCAGAACTATGCCTACAAGGCCATGTTTCAAACAACCGTGACATTTGGTGGACCTGCGAAAACGAGTTTTCTAACGGCCGCCATGTACTACAAGGATACAGCCGGAAAATTCAATACCCCGTCGGAAAATGAAGGATTCAAGAAAAGAGCAAGTTTAGCCAAACAAGGGACTATAGATATGATCGGTGCGGTTCACACGGACTTGTGTCAACAGTCACGTTTTATTCCGAACATGATTGACCTGAAATTTAAATTTATTAAAAGCTCCAACGAATTTTGTATTCAAACCATAGCGGGTGGCGTTAGATGGAAGGTACAATACGAACTCGCTTCCCTGTATATCAGAAAAGTAAAATTAACTCCCGAGATTACAATTGCCCACGCCAAATGTCTCGAGCTAGCTACCATGAAATATCCAATAACTCGAACGGAGTGTAACTCTTTTTCCATAAACAGTGGAACTAAAATCTGCGTTAGAGATAATCTCTTTATGGGACAATTACCCAAACGAGTCCTTTTCGCTCTGGTAGAACAGAACGCCTATCTAGGCGATTATACCCAGTCGCCCTTTAATTTCCAACACTTTGATTTAAATCATATCGCTCTCTACCTCGACGGAACTAGCGTTCCTCACAAGCCTTTAACCCCTAATTTCGAGAGACATCAGTACATGAGATCGTACACTAATCTTTTCACTCAAACATCCCAATGGTTCATTGACGAAGGGAACTATATCTCACGTGAAGAGTTTCCTGGTGGGAACTGTATTTTAGTATTTGATTTGAGTGCTGACCTCAGTTGTTCAGCCTCGCAATTTCAGTTGATAAAGAATGGTAATTTACGCTTAGAATTAAAGTTCGCCAAGGATTTGCCGAAGACTGTTAGCGTATTATACTACGCCGAATTTCAAAATTTAATTGAAATTGACAAAAACAGGAAAGTTTTTTACGATTATACCAATTAGAAAATGGACTCTCAGCAGTTAGCTAAAATAATGGAAAAAGATTCGTTCACTAAAGGTCTGTTTCGAGGTATTTTCGCAGTCGATAAATTGCCCAAAACTGTTAAAACCTTTCCTTCACTCTATATTGTAAATACGGGATTATCTGACACAGAAGGCGAACATTGGACGGCTATCTATTTTTCTCGGAATAAGAATACAAAGTTCTTTGACAGTTTCGGTAACCCGCCCGACATGTTTAAATTTAACGATTTTGTGGAAAGAAACAGTATAACTGTTACATTTAACTCCAAACAATTACAAGGGAACTTTAGTATGACTTGTGGCGGATATTGTGTTTATTTTGCATTGTATAGATGTAGAGGTGTTAAATTGTTTAATATATGTGCAAGATTTAAAAAAGATAAAAATGTTAATGATAAAATGATTTCGGAATTTATGTATAAGAGATTTTCAATAAACTTTTTTTAAGAAAAATACTTGTGTTTTTATCTAACCTAACCTAATTTACACTAAATTTCAGATATAATTGACGGGAGGTGGGCATGCGCGGTTCACGCGCGCGCGATTCAAATTTCAAACGCGCGCGATTAATTTTGAAACACGGCGCGGTAGGCGCGGGGCAGCCCCTCCGCCCTGACCTCTGGTTTAGGCTTATAAATAATAATAAGCTTAAGTATAAATAATTTCAAAGTTTGTTTTCACACTCTATTTATTATTGAATATTAACAGTTGTATTAAAAAAAATTATATTTCCAAAATGAATGACATTTTATACGATTTCAGTTTTATCATTAGAAAAAAATATATTCCAATGGAATTTTAAAATCAAAATAACAAGAAAAAAAATTAATAAATAAACATTTAAAAAACTATTCCTTTGGAATTTTGAAGTGTCCGTGGGCAAAAGTCGAGACTCCATCAATGATGTATCGTTTATCATCACACGGGTTCAAGCAAAGTTTGGTTTGCTTCACCGTAAATAACTCGTGTTTTTTACTGATGATTCTCTTCATCGATTCTACAGTGAGTTGCCGTTTGAGGAGGCAATCTCGGTATTGGGCATGACGGACCTTTTTCTGCACTACTCGACGGCAAATACCCTTGGCTGTCTTTTTTCACCTTTGGCTGATAGAATTGAATACATTTTAGGACAAAGTCCGCAAAATTCCTGAATCGGTGTTCCATCTAGTTCGTCTTTAAATTTGCCTAGAACTTTCTTGTTCACTTCACTGTAAAGTGGGTGATCTTTCGGATACCCTGAGAAGTCGTAGGCGTCACTATTAGCGGCAAAATCTTTGTATAGATCGTCCGTCTCGATGTGGTACGTCAATGAGTCAGTGTCGGTGAAAAGAAGTTTGGCTTTGTTACCGTATTGCGCTCTAATTACGTCATAGTGGAATTGATACATTAGTAGCTTGGACAAGTCGACGATGGCAAACCCCGTAAAGATCGGTCTGTTGAGGGTGAGATCCTTTTGGAGACTATGGATTCCTACCAGGTCATTCTTGAAGACTGTGAAACGTTCAAACGCCGGTGAACTCGCCTTCTTGATGGCTCGTTCTGGGGTTTGGACGAGATCAAAGTTGATGCGATTTCTTAGGTTTTCCATAGTTTTACCTATTAAAAAAAAATATGTATAGTAACTATTTTAAAATAATGACTATATTTTAACTATGTTAACTTTCATGCTTACCGAGTGGAGATTTCTTCCTATCCTTGGAGAGAGCGCAAAGACTTGTAATTAGGAGCTGATAGGCTAAGCTTATATACCCTCTCTTATCTTTTAATAATTAAACAAGTAGTCATTCCTTAATTTGGGATACGCTATTTTTTTCTCACTCTGTAAATATCGATCTTTGAAGATAGGAAAATGAATTTGTAATCATCGATGGGAATATCAAATATTCATTAACGAAAGTTATTCCCACAAAGCTATGAGTTTTCTTATCAGAATATGAAATTTTGAATTTTGTTTAATTTGCTTAAATTAGCTATCAATATTAAGAAATGACATTCTTTTGGAGTTAGAAATTCAGAGTTTTATTTGTTTACAAATATTGTTTCGAAATGCAAATAATTTTAGTAGCCATTTGCTTACAAAAATCGAAACTTAAAAAGGTTGAATTATTAAAAATTTCCGTAATTAATTGGATATTTAAATTATTAACGGCATTTGGAAAGTTCATTTCAACCCGTTCAGCCCAATCATGTATAAGACATTCATGTTGATTTTGGGATGGATGGTCGATGAGACATCCATTGCATGTGTTTTTAATGAGACCAGTTAGCTGTGAAACAACTATGTCCTTTATGGCTTGGTGAATTTTCTTAGTTTCGTTTAGCATGATTTCAACTTGCTGGTGTTTTTCCAAGAGTTTCTCCCATAGACTATACCCAATGGCGAATCCGTTTTTAGTGGGAAATAACATCCCATAGTTCTTCCCGTTTCCGGTCGTCATTTCGCGGATATTAAGCATTTTACGATCCTTGTATGACTTAAGTTCCACCCGTTTATGGGTTGATCCTTCGAGGAAAACCGATGATGGGCTTGCGTCTTCGTTTTGAAAGTACCGAGAGATTTCTTCCCGCATCCGATGTATTTGAAAGTACTCCTCCTCACTTAGAATGATTCCGGTGGACCCATCGGTAAATCCAAGTCTGATTTGACAGTCAGGGGTGATGGTAACCGATTTGCTTGACGAGATCTCGAATACATTTGTGTTGTCCCTGTAAATGATAGAAACGGCTAAGTTAATTGGGGGGGTTTTATACTAATAATAAGATATTAGGAAGAAAAAGTTATTTACGAGGACAGCGAAAAGTTCAAAAATATTTAGGGTTAGGTTATTAATTTCAAAGTTATTTAGGGTTAAGATAATAATTTCTAAGTTAATTTTAAGAGCGAAATGGTACTTACATTTTAGTGTTCTTGTAGATGGCTGGAATACGGTTGAAGACAGCTTTAAATGACTTATCTACCATGTATCCTAGCTTTTATACTCTGAAATAGGCGTCATATCAGTTGAGAAATTGGTTTTCCCGAAGAAGTGTTGGGTTTTACCACGAGTTTCAACGTATTTCCCCGATAAAACCCGCTTTTAAACCTAGAAATATGAGTCATATAAGTTGTGAAATAGGTTTTACCAATGACGCGTAGGGTTTTACCAAGCGATTCAGCGTCAAATCAGTACTTGAGTTGGGAAATAGGTTTTACCAATGACGCGTAGGTTTTTACCAAGCGACATATCAGTACTTGAACTATGGAAGTACGTTTTACCAATGCCGCGTAGGGTTTAACCACGAGCTTTAATTGTATATATCATTAGTGTATTTCAATTTTCATACACGTTGTAATTAGGCCTAACTTTCCAATTTTAATTTGATATCGTGGTGTTCGTCAGCTTGTTTGAGTATTTTTCCGCATTTATTATAATGTTTAAGACAAATAATTGTATATTTGCAGTTAAAATTTATAGTTATGTTTACTTGGGGAAATTCTTGTAGTTATTTGTTAAGATATTTGAAAATCCATCAATTTATTTATCTGGTGTGTTTTGAGATAGGACACGCAAAGACTTTTGTCGATAACATGATACTACTGATAGGAGAACCGCGCGAAATTCGAAAACGATAAAGGCTTTAAGAGGTTTCAGTATAGGTTATAGATTCACATTTGATTTAGCGCCTTATCACTTAAACTTTCAATCATGTGATATATGAACATAGAGATAAGAAACAAGAATATAAAAATATATTTATTTTTCCAATGAGTTTTAAGATAAGATCTGGCATAGGTGATAATAAGATAGGAAACCCGCGCGGAATTCGAAAACGATAAAGGCTTAAAGAGGTTTCAGTATAGGTTATAGAATCGCATTTGATTTGGCGCCTTATCATTTAAACTTTCAGTGATATATGTACACAGAGATAAGAACCGAGAATATAGATAAGGATGGAAAATATTTTTAAAGTTGATATGAGAAGACGGCTTAGTTTGCTAATGCACTTACCTCACATACATTAGGTACCAGGTTCGAAACCTGGATGAAATAAAAAAAAAAAAAAAATTTGAATAATAAAAAAAATGGGCGCCATTTTGGGCTCCCGGCTCCATCGGCTCCCAAGTGGGGCAGTACGCTCATTTTCCCCCTACTTATATTTTGTATAAACCGCCAATTTAGGTAGAACAGGAAGTGACATACCGCATGTGACGTAAGGGATAGGTGTAAGAGATTGTGCAGTTTAGCGTTTTAGTTCTCTTCCTTTTTCAGTTCTCTTTCAAGTTCTGTTTAGAATGGTTAGCTCTAGTTTTGTTAATTCGTAAAGGATTAAGTCGTAGTTGAAATGTTATTTATCTTTTTAATAAGTTGTTTTTGAATAAACATTATGTTTGAGTTTTTAAATCACTTTTATTAATATAAAAGTTTAACGATAATTCCAACAGATGGAGTGGCCTTTAAGGGTGCCTAAAATTAAATGTAACATGTCAGTATGAAATTTATACTGACAGTAAACCAATTCAATAATGGAAGATGGGAGTTTATTTCAATCGATTATTACCTAGTGGATGAAGTGATGTAGACGAGCAGATGTAGTCGCTCTGGGTTTTTAAGGATAGCCGCGAGTAACGTTAGATGGAGGGAGGATGGAAGAATTCTTATGGAAAAAGTCACGGAAAAGGCAAAGGTTGTTGATCCTCTGGCGTATAGCTGCTGGGTCAATAACTTCTGGGGCGGCAAAATGGGGAAGGTTTCGCATTCGTTTCGTGATTTTATTTTTGCCTTTTGAAGGGAGTCAATGTCTCCTATAGTGGGTGGAGTCCAAATGGAGGAAGCCTAGTCTAATAAGGGAAGTGCCAGGGTGTGACGAGACGGGGAGAATGGTGGTTAATGTTTAGAATGTATACAGACTTTGTTTGTTTGGGATGCGAATTTAAGGTTGGGTTACGTATTTACACCAGAGTCATGTTCAGAGAATGTTAACTTGCGAAGTTTCTGATACACCTCGGGTGTAGGATTCGTTGAAACCAAGACTGTTATCAGTAGCCCAACCTTCAATCAACGCAGTCATTTCTGTTATTATTGCTAGATTATTGAGAATAAGGTGCGCTATGTAAAAATGACTCTTTATTGATACTACAATACTGGAAATAAAAGTATCTTGGGAGTTGTCTCTCACTCTTTGAGTTAACTTTGGAGTTAACTTTCACTATAAGGCGTTACTGTTCCGATACAAGTTCTACAAATGAATTAACCAGGTACTTAACGCTAAAAATTTCCCCACAAACCTAATCTAAGGGATTTTAACGTATTTGAAATTTTTAATTTCAATGTTAAATGCTAGATTTCACGAGGCTTGCTAACCTCTGACCTCCCACTCCCTTTTAGGGACAAAAGTAGACCTTTTGATTGTCACGCCCCCAAAAACGTCATGATTTTTTACCTCCTCTAGACGCGACACGTGATAGTGGGTTCGCTTCTTACGCTTGTTTGGTAGTGGATAGTTCTTGGGAGTTTAACTCGGGTGTTTTTGATGCTTAGCTTGAGTGATTAATATGAAATGTAATTTACTAATAGTTTATACTTTGTTTAAATTAAGTCAAAATTTATCACACGGTGTCTATTTAATAACGTAACAAAGAATTGACAAATGAAAATTAAATCTCATGGTTACCATATCATGTGCGTTCGAGAAATGGCTACATCGCCGATGGGTTAAAGAGGCGGAAACTGACCTACTAAATATATTTTCCTTTCTCTCAGATGAGAAAAGATCCCCCGCTGGGACAATAGAATAAGACACGGCCGGAACCCTTTAACGGACGGAATATTATAACATTAAACTTTAAAATTATATCAAATCGCGGAAAAACATTGATTTCAAAAGGAATCCAATGCCAGAGACTTCGAAAACCCCACCTAAAGGACAGAACGAGATTATCCCTCTTGGATCCGAAACCGATCTAAACGTAATCCACCAGGAAGCTGACGAAAAACACACGTTGAATCCCCAGATGACCCTTATCGGGAATCATATGAGAACGTAATTAATCCAAGAGGAAATCCGAGAAACCGACTGAGAAGCGTAGTCCGTTGTCAACGAAATCCGAGGATAAGACTGTATTATAATCGCTGTTTGGACCCTTTGTGTTGAGTACATTTTGATTTTGCCCCCCTCCCCTCGTTTTTAAGCCAGATTGAATGTCGGGTTATAGTTGAGAAAAGTAGAAAATCCGAGAGTAAGAAAATAACGTACCCTAAACCCTATAGAAAAGGTCTAGACAGTTAAAAGTATTGAAATTCACAAAGAAAGTGAAGGTATTTCTCGAAAGAACCCCCCGTTTTCTTTTTTTTTTGTCGAGTAAAGATAAGGTCCGAAAGAGAAAGTTGGTCATTCTAAACTCTAACCTCCTAAGAGACGTATCGATAATTATTTACAATATATATATATCTGTTACCCTCCGGGACATAGTTTTTTGTGTGATCCTAACCATTGCCGCCCCATTTCCCGAGAACGAGAAATGTAAGCTTGATAATTGTTATAAATAATTAAAATTTTAAACTGCCCCTCTATATCAAAAGATCCAAGGTGGTTGATAGAATATTGTTAAAGGATTAAAATTAAAGTTAACTGAGAAAAACCATTAATTCCATGTCATTCTTTGTGAAAAGAACGTATCGCGTCTTCCGTACATTTATAGAATCCCCGCGATTAAAATTAGAATTAACGTTTGAACTATTTAACGAAGAATTAAAGAGAAAAACCATAATTAGAAAAAGAGATCGAAAAACCTCTTCCCCCTCATAGAGGGATAGTATCGTACCCTCGGTGCGAATAGCCTTAGTTGTGTTAAAACGTTTATTTCCCCGAGTGTATATTATTATTATTTGTGAATTAGTAGTTGATTTAATAAAGAAGTGTTGAGTTACCAAGTGATACGAGTTTCCATTACTGAATGCTGATCAAGTCCAATTTTCCTCTTCTCCACCTTAATTCAAAACCTTTCTATCAAATTTACCCGCCCCCAACAAACTTTTTTCTAAAACCCTCTTCGGGGGGATTTTTTATCTCGATCGTTCAATTTTCGTCACAAAATAAGAGACGAGAAGAACCCCGTTCCGGAGGAATCCCCCCCGAATAAAAGAGAGATCGGTTATAAGTCTTATAACTATGTGGGGTTAAGCAGCTTGTGCGGAGAAACAGGCGGAAGTAGACAAAATGACGTATACAAAAAACAATGATTTAGATAATAATAATAAGTACTATAAAGGGATTCGCAACACTGGTAGCAGCATAAGCGGATTATTTTCTATAAGTAACCAAAACGCTATGCTACATATGACAACCATCGTTTTCAGACTGGTTTTGGCAATCCTTCACAATTGCCATAAACCGTGTATCACCTTGACTTCATTCTGAAGTTATACTGTCGAACCTAATGTTTCTTTAATCTCCTACTGTATGTTTCGGGTTTGAAACGCATATCTGTGGCATGAGAGAGAGAACTTTTGGGGGAAAACTCCCTACGACTCCACGATTTCTTCCCCCAAAAAACCTATAGCATGCCTCTGTGGTTCTAATTTTTTTATTGGGCCAGTTTGCTCGATCGCTAGCTGGCACTTCAACCAAAATATTTTCAATAATTTTCCTCTCGTGCTTTCGCTCTATACAAGGTCTGACGTCACGAGACTCGACTGAGATACCTGACTGGGACTCGCAATCTGGTTACTTAAAATAATCCGCTTGATAGGATTGCTTCACGTAGTTTATCACAGTGGAAGGCTAGTGAAGCGCTTCGCTAACCTTCCACTGTACTACACTCCGTGAAGCGTGTCCATCAATGCGTTGTAGACAAATCTTATTTTGTTTGGGTTTTAACCAGCCTTCCCTAATAATTTCTCTATGCTTTAAATTTGCTATATTTTTTAATCTACCCGAATAATTGTGTTTAAATGTGTTTTTTCTTTTTAGTAATTACCTTTTATTATTTTTTCAGGACTTGACCAGTCATGTCTACATCCCAGATCGATGAAAGAAAGCTGAGAAACGGCTTGAACAAAAACTGATGTCGAAGTTCGGAGCATTCTTCTCCGGGATGCTCAGGTTTGTGCGACGTTTCTTTGGCTTTCCCTTAACACAAGTAATAGATCAAAGTCTAGGACGGTTCAGGTTTATCTATTTCGGCATAATCCTTGACGTTAAACAGTTTTTTGAAATTATATAAGCCTAAGCAAGCCTATAGTGTGAAACTCGACCGTCTTTGGGCAAGAAGGCGGAAGCGTCTAGTCACGGTAATTGCTGATAACGTAACTGATATTAATTATCCTCTATCATGACTAAGTTTATCTAAACAATTTAACTGGCTTATTGAGAGAACGTCATAGATGTTTGTTGAGGTCTATGCGCTACCATTCTTATAATAAATAAAACGTTCAACTAAAACTATCTATTAAAAAACATCTGAAACATAACTTATTATTGAAATAAAACTCATTAATTAGAGCAGGAGAGAGACTATAGAAAACCGCCAAGAAATCTATAACTAAACCAGTTGGTGGCGCCAACTTAAGAGAACCTCATAATTACGCAAAAGCCCAATAGGTCCTAAATTCGCAGTGTTACAATGAATCACCTGTGAAAAGCTACTGTGGCCACGAGTGTCGAGGACCCGTTAGCTAGAGTTCGAAGACCTCAGTGGCAAAGATAATTTTTCGCGCCATTAACTAGCAGATTTGGATTTGTTACTTAGGTATAACCTGTAATGTTTACTAAGAGAGGGTTCGTTGGATAAAGCCAACCATGTACTTAAACTAGTAGACCATTGTGCAACCCCAGACAGTCAAAGGCTTAAAAAAGCCAAATTTCATTGATGAAGTGAAGTACTCTTTTCACTGAGATATCAGAAAACTCGTTGTTCATTTGATTCGTACCAATATTCCTAAACCTCTGGGCCTGTTATTGAGGCTACGCAGAACGCTAGAGGAGTACTTATCGCTTTGCTAGCTGTTAATAGGCTAAATTAAAATAATAATGGTGCTGTTTAACACAACCAACTTATTTTCTAAAATGAACTTTACAAGATATGTTAATTAAAAACATAAATAAACGGGAGATCCTGGTACCCAGCCTCCCGCCAACTGCCTTCAAAATACTCTAGATCTTCTTTATATACCATTCCTTATTAACGTCTAATCACGTGACTTAAGGAGTTGTCTGTAGCGCCCTCTAACCCAAGTGTGAAATACAGGGTTGGTGCTCAGTTAGTGCTTGGCCACGATGAAGTCTAGATAAAAGAACACCTAGGGACTTTCCTTCTTCTGGTAAGAAGCACCCCCTTACAATAACCCGCCCTTCAAAAAGGAAAGACCCTCGGGGAAAAAAAAAAGCGAAACAAAAACCAGGAGTAATCCAATTTTAATAACTCGCAAAACAGTACAAAATATTTTAGGCAAGAAAAAAAAACCTACAACTAATATGTGTGCACAAACACTGTCACCAGGTCACCATACGTAACTTCAAAAAAAAAATAAAAACGAAAACAGGCAGTCTAGAAACACGAAGGGCCAAAAAATTATGCGCGAAGAATAGTGTGAGTATTATTGCGAACAGTTTGAGCTATTTCAGAGAATGGTTCCCCACCGAGACCTGACTATGTTTTCAAAACAGTATAAATAACGCCAGAAATGGCAACTTAACATGATCAACTCGAAATAGGGGAATTTTATTCTACTACAATTCGAGAGCGGGGAATAACCTGCAGAGAATCCTGGGCACTAGTTAAATGTGCCACACAAATCAACGGGAAAAAATACACATTTGAAAAAAATTCCTGATGGAGAATCGTGATACAGTGGGGGTATAAATCCCGGCATTTAACAAAAATAAGCTGTTCAAAACCCCGAGCTATGCCCATTTGTTTACATAATGCCGATTGTTGCAATTGTTTACGACAAGATGGGGTTGTTGATTTTTTTTTTGAATTCTTATTAATTTTTGGGATTTTCATGGGAATAAATTTATGCTTTTTCTTGGTGAAACTATACCAAATAGCATCGCATTTTCTGCCGGCTGACATGGTGATTTTAGAATCACTGGTGTGTAGTACCTACTCACTTTAGGAAAGTTCGACTTTAAGATATTTCTAATTTATTCTAAACCTATCCTGGACCCACAATATGAACTGTATTATGTTGTCTGAGACTGAGTTCATATCATTGAGGGGCGAGGGCAAAAGGGCATTGGGGGCAATTCTCTAACTTTTTTATCATGCACACACATACGATAACTCCGGTTTTATCGTAAATGTGATAAGTTATCAAAAAATGGTATTCTCTAACTTCCAAACGTGAAATTATCGAGCGCAAGATACGATAACCACCCGATAACTTAACAACAGGGTATTTGCTATCGGTAACTCTTATCGAACGAAGTAAAAACATCCATAATTTCTATAATTCAGCGTTTTTAGATCATTTTTAGAATTGATAGGCTTCAACATACAAATACTAGTAAAAATACGCGTTTGAATTTCGCGGCTTCAATCTTATTTCAAATAAAAATCGCTAGGTAGCGACCTTCGTTACACTTCCGCTAAAATGGCAGCCAAGCGAACGAAGGCTCGAAATAAATAAAATCGACGAATATTTCGCGGAGAGAATGTGTTACGAGATCATGATAAAGGTTTTAAACTCTCCCGAGTATCTAATTCAATAATCTGTTCGTCAAGCCAGAGCATATAGTCCTAGGAAGTCTGATCCTCGAAAGACCTCGATACTATTAAGGTAAGCCTTGCATCAGATAAACTGTACCAATTCGATATTTCATATTCCATGGGCCAAGAAATGATAAATCAAGGACATTCCTTTTCTCTAAAACGCGTCTACCAACTAAAACAGCGAAATACTAACGCCCTCTATAGAGGAGAAATATTCAATAACGGAAATACGGGTTTATAGGGGGAGAGAATTCAGAGAAAGCCTTTTCCAACGGTGTTTAAAGTTTAAAAACCATGGAAAATAAACTTCTTTTATAAATTATTTAACAAGAATAATTGTTAAAAAAAAGGAAATGTATGCCATAGAACCCATGTAGCTCAAATTGGTGTAAACACCGTTGAAATCGGATGGATTTGCAACTGAAAATCGATCATTAAAAAACGTTTTGAAAACGCCAGTTTTGTCACCCCAAAACACGGTGTTTTTATACTATTTTATTACCAAACATCACCGTGTTGCAATGACGTCGCAAACACTTATTTCGAAAACGTTTATAATTGACGACTTTTCTAACGTTTTTAAAATGTATATCGTTGACGTTGTGAAAACGCCCGTTTTGTCACCCCAAAACACCGTGTTTTTATACTATTTTATTACCTAACATCACCGTGTCGCTATGACGTCGTAAACACTTATTTCGAAAACGTTTACAATTGATGACTTTTCTAACGTTTTTAAAATGTGTATCGTTGACGTTGTGAAAACGCCCGTTTTGTCACCCCAAAACACGGTGTTTTTATACTATTTTATTACCTAACATCACCGTGTCGCATTGACGTCGTAAACACTTATTTCGAAAACGTTTACAATTGACGACTTTTCTAACGTTTTTAAAATGTGTATTGTTGACGTTGTGAAAACGCCCGTTTTGTCACCCCAAAACACGGTGTTTTTATACTATTTTATTACCTAACATCACCGTGTCGCATTGACGTCGTAAACACTTATTTCGAAAACGTTTACAATTGACGACTTTTCTAACGTTTTTAAAATGTGTATTGTTGACGTTGTGAAAACGCCCGTTTTGTCACCCCAAAACACGGTGTTTTTATACTATTTTATTACCTAACATCACCGTGTCGCATTGACGTCGTAAACACTTATTTCGAAAACGTTTACAATTGACGACTTTTATAACGTTTTTAAAATGTATGCTGTTGACGTTGTGAAAACGCGCGTTTTGACATCCCAAAACACGGTGTTTTTATTTTATATTATAACCAAACATCACCGTGTTGCATCGACGTAAGCTTTTGACGTTGAAGAATCGCTTAATCTTTCAAACGTGTTAACGCCGTCAGTCGACGGCTTTGATACGTTTCAAAGTAGACCTTCCTTCACGTGTCAACTGCGTCGTCCGCCGACATCTTTCAAACGTGTCAACTTCGTCGTCCGCCGACAGCTTTGAAACGCCGTTAGTTCACGACTTTAACCCGTATCAAAGTCGTCTAAACACCAGCATCGTTGAAACGTATCAAATTTGTCGTCCGACGACAGCTTTGAAACATGTCAACGCCGTTAGCTCACGACATTAACACGTATCAAAGTCGTGTAACACCGACATCGTTCAAACGTGTCAAATTTGTCGTCCGACGACAAATGTGAAAGGTGTTAACGCCGTTAGTCAACGAATTTGACACGTTTCAAGGCCGACGTCCGCCGACATCTTTCAAACGTGTCAAATTCGTCGTCCATCGACAAGTTTGAAACGTGTTAACGCCGTCAGTCGACGACTTTGACACGTTTCAAAGCCTACGTCCGCTCAAATCTTAAACGTGTCAAATTTGTCGTCCTTCGCCAGGTTTGAAACGTGTTGACGCTGTCAATCGACGACTTTGATACGTTTCAAGGCCGACGTCCGCCGACATCTTTCAAACGTGTCAACTTCGTCATTCGCCGTCAGCTTGGAAACATGTTAACGCCGTGAATCGACGAGTTTGACACGTTTCAAAGCCGACGTCCGCTAAAAGCTTTCAAATCGATCGAGATAAATTTGAAAACGTGTGAGCGCCGTCAGTCAACAGCCTCGTCGTTTTAAAGCACTTGGTCAGTGGTCACCCTTGAAGATGTGAAAATCTTTGATATAACCCACTACATAAAATTATTTCTAAATCAATTTCTTAATTTTTCGTCTTATATTAGTTTTTCTATCATTAGATATAAAACCAAATAAAATTAATAATATTTATTAATTCACAGAACTTAACTTTCAATATATTTACTTAATTATTTTTATACATTGCTGCTTTAAACTTTCAATATATGTACTTAATTATTTTTATGCATTGCTGCTTCAAGATATTTAAGTTTTAAAGGGACACTTGAGAGTTATAAATGGTACACCCTTTGAATTTATTTTCGGAATCACCATGCCAAAAAACATACTCGAGAATTTTCCAAAAATTTTAGAAAGTTCCTTGATGTTTAAATAAATTTGAAAAGTTTAAAAAATTGGAATTTTAGTTAATATAATTTCGAACCAATCATACAATTTCATCGCTTAATTGTGTTTGCAATGTGTAACATTAAAATAATAGGCCCCCGTTTAATGGGCAAGACCTTAAGCTTCAAATGCCGTCGTATTCTTTTAATGTTACGACATTACAATATGATTGGTCCGATTTAATATTTAATAAAATTAAAATTGTACCAAACTTTATAAATAAATTTAAACACCAAAAAATGTGTCTAAAAATTCAGAAATCATTCTGGAATACGTTTTTTGGCACGGTGATTCCAAAAATTAATTCAAAAGGTGAACCATTTTTCCCATGTTTACCTTTAAACTCTTATCTACTTGACAATATTAGCAGTTTTTCAAATTAAATTAAAGTCTCCGCACTTTTAGTTAAATAGGTATAGTAGAAAGTTTAATTTATACACCAATTAATATTTTTAATTGGTCAACGAAAGTTTTGATAAATTCGGTTCATTTTAAAGGGGATTCCTCTAACAAACTAAAAAGCTAGGAGGGTGAAGAATGAAATTTCGAAACTTTTTAATCATTCAACTGAAAAAATTTGCAATAAAATTATCTGAGAAATATTTTCTGACTTAAGATAAAACCCTCTACAGATTAATTTTTTAGCATTTAGATAAATGTAGGCTATTTAATCGATCAGAAGCCGCAAGACCTTTGGCTTAGTAAAATCTTTACAAGCTATAGAGTGCGATAACGTTGTAAGTTTCTTTTAATCATTTTATCGAGTCTTAGGGGGAGCATTTTTGATTGGTTATGTGTTAAATTAACACCAAACACACATTTGCAAATTTCAGAGGTTTTGTGTATAAGTATGCCACATAAGTACTAGAATCAATTATTCAATTCTGAGGTTTTTTACCATTAATTTAATAAATGTTTTTAATTACTGATTGGCAATGAAATATGATTCTTAAATGTCGTGCATGTTAGTTTATCTTTTTTTTCTATTTATATACACTTAGTCATTAAAGAATCGTTGGTGCAAAACCTTTTTCAGAGAGAAAATGAACGCCTAGAGCTTACAATGCAATCAAAAGAATTGGTTTGAATCACGTCACTGTCTTATTTTTAAAAAAAAGTTTTTTTATTTCGCTCTCAAGAGTTATTGATTTAAAATAAAAATTCCACGAATACTTTAGTGATGTAGCTTAAGTGTGGTCATCACTGGTAACTGGTTGAGCTTCATTATTTATTGCTTTCCTTTTCAATCTAGTACTAGCTTGTTTCAACCATTCTTTCATGGGTTTTTCAACATCTGCCTCAGTCGCTTCTTTGAAACGTAAATTTGATCTAACTGAATCTGAAAATTAAACAAATTAGGATTATTGAATTATAATTTATTGCAAAAGAAAATAAACAAACCTCTCATTTGGATCAAGCATAATTTTAAAGGAATTTCATTGGCTTTAATAATTTACTCCTTTAAAAATATGATATTCCTTCAACGTTAATAATTAACCGGGAATTACAAACTAAAACTTTGGTGCGTTTTGATATCTTTTTAGGTATGTTTAAATAGTCTAAAGCTATTAGAAAAAACATATTTTTCCTGTGTGCATTCGACCCCTTTAAAAAAACCAATCTAAATAGTGATATCATATCAAAAACTATCTTCTAAATTGTATAATACTTTGTTCACAAATAACAAATACTAAGACGAAAAACAAATTACTTAAAAAGTAGGCTTAACAATCATCCACAGAGAGTTTAAAATTTCGTTGATTACGAGTCTCCTCTCAACCTAGATTAAAACAACCTTTTGGGATAAAAGCTTGAGCTACTTGCGTGATTAGCTAAAGACTCGTTCATGACAAGATACCAAACCCTTCATGAATCAACATAAACCTGAGAAATTTATTATTTTCAAGTTTGTTATTTGCCTACTAGTGAATTAGGCCTATTTTAAACTGTAAAGTATTAATAGTAAACTTGTTGCGAGAATTTATTCTCCCGTTAAGAAGCTTATTTTAAACTGAAATGCTCTTTTGAAATGATTCTCTTGAGAAAATCATGAAATGATGCAAAATAATGAAAACTTAAGATTTAGCTTTACATAGCCAATCGAGAATTTTTATATTTGTTCATGCTATTTTTTTTTTAAATCTCAGACTACTTATGACAATTGAGGTTTGCTTTAACTCTGATAATAATATACTTACTAATTAATAAGTCTTTTAGTTTGAGATCTTTAAAAGGACGCTTGCCATGACGTCCTTCCCAGTTAAACATTTTGGCAACAGCGTCAGTCATGAGGCCCGAAAATATTCTTCTCACGCAATCACCAAGGTCTCTGCCACCAAGGCCGCCCAAATATGAGATCTTAAAATATTAAATGAAAAAGATATTAGATATGTGTAGTAGCAGAAGCGGATGAGTTATTAAAATTACACTAGCTACGGAATTATATTTACCAGTAACAACTGATTTGGTTTGGAAGCAACGAACGTTTCTAAGTAGTCTAATTTGTCCATACTATCTAGTGGTAATACTACATCTTCAGGTAGTTCATTTTTGGACTGTTTTGGGTTATTTTCAACCAGCAGCTTATTTAACATTGAAGTATTTAAGTCCACACCTTTCTTGATATATTGAAGCAATCGGAATGATGGTTCGTCAACTAAAAATAAATTAAAGAAAATCAATTGGAAATTCCTTGCAGAAATTTTAAAGAGCGCTTTCCAGCAAAAGGCGATTTTTCCTTTAATTAGAAAATAATTGACATGTTCTTAAAGTGCTTGGGTTAGGGTTAGGTCTTCGAGGCGTTATATTCCAAGTACCAGTTTTCGAATTTGGACTTTTAAACCCCAACCTGGAGTCACTGCTCAATAATGATGGACTCGAGCTTTGATTATTTCTTTCATTTGTAGTTTCGAGGTTTTTACGGGAGCCATCCTCATTTCCCGAGTTATTAGAGTCCAATTCTGACGGATTTAAATAAGAAAAAAAATTACCGCATGAAGGAACCCACACCTCAAAAAAATATCCAACCACCTGAAAATTGTCATCCTTATATAGTTCAACTGTAATGTCAAGCAGACAATAGTCTAAATTTCCCATCGACATCTGACTTACATATTTATGGAAGACAATTTTCAAGGATTTCTCTCATACACCACGGGCTCTTAAAGAATGAATAGCTACAGAAATAGATTCTTATTGTAAACTGGTGGAAAAATTACTAAGAGTGATAAGTGTTTAAAATACCATTTTTTTTGGACAAAACTTTTGTATTAACGTGCTAAGAAACAAAAACACAGATTTTAATTATAAAAATGACAGGACACAGTTTCGAATCGTGGTTCGTTTTTCAATCTGATATAATTTATATTTTTGAAAAATCTTATTTACCAATTTTATGGATATTGGTTTTAACAATACATTTAAATATTTAACCTAATTTAACTTAATCTGGCTTAACATAAATGTAATATTCATAAAAAAATTTAAAGCCCGCGTTGTTAAAAACAATAACAATAAAATTTGAATTTTTAAGATTTTTGTAACGGAAATTATATTCGATTTAATAACGAGCTTAAGTTTGAAACTCTTTCATGTCATTTTTATTTAATCATGTGTTATCTTCGCAATTATTCTTATACTAGTAGCCCAATTAATTTTTTAAATTAATAAGCCCGTATCGAAACTTGTTGACAATGAAATTATTATCAGAGTTATTAAAATTTACCTAAAATATCACTTCTGTTATCCAAATAATTTTGAGCAAGTGACAAAACATTCAAATCTTTCTCCATAGTAGACGGCTCATTGGGAATGGATTGTGTACTCGTCTTATTGCTGTTATAAACCGTCTGCTCTTTGAAGGATGTAAAACCAGGTTTTTGTTTACGTTTGTTGGGCGATGGTAAAGCACTTTTTAGTTTATCTTTCGGTGATGTTGAAGCAGTTTTTAGTGTGTCTTTCTGAGATGCTGCAGCTGAAGCCTCTTTCAGGGTATAACAAATATATTTAAATTAATAAAAAAATTATTAGATTTTTTTAATAAAAGCATGTTAAAAACTTACTTTTTGATGGAAAAAGTGGTAATGAAGGAAGAACGACTGTTTTTTTCCCAGTGTCTAAAGGAATATTTTTTTTTCAAAACGTGCACTTAAATTACACGTAAATGAACTTAAAAATTACCATCATTCTCTGAGTCTGTTGAAAGATTAGAGACATCTTCATACATTTGATTAGATTGAAATTTTCTTTTCTTTATAACAAGTTCCTCAGCATCCGTGTCTCCAACGTCAGATGAAACTACAGAGTCCCGTTCCTTTTTTTTTGCAATTTTGTAGTCGTCTGTTCATATATTTAAAAATAATTTAATACTGCTGGTTCAAATTAATAAAAACTTCGTGGTATCTACTTTTTCACAGGTAGGAGTGATTTTAAGCCATAAGCCCCGTTTTCAATCAACTTTTTCTAGCTTCTGCTTTAGCTTTTCCAAGAGAATCTTACATGAAATCTATTTAGACATTTGCTTCTCTGCCACTCGAAGCCTGATAACATGAAGGGTTAAATGAAAAGCTTCATTTAAAATTCCACTTTGATTTGACGCAAAAGCTTGAATCTTAGCCAAAATAATCTTGATTGAATACGTGCCTTAATACAAAAAAGAGAAGTGCAACATACCAGTCGAATAAAGCACTCTGTCTATTTCATACAAAGTCCAGTTGTCAACAGGAATTTCTCCTGTGGTGCAAGCCTTATCAACTCTATCTTGAGTACGATAAGGTGGCCAGTAACACTTATTCCCTTTAGGTGCCATCCAAGTTTTGTTTATGACACCAACCTCTTTCAAGCCACCAGGAATCGTCGGTTTAAATTCAACCACTTTGTACATTTTTGTTTAATATCTGTAACCAGAAATAGACGAACCGTCCTTACTTAGTATAGTTTCTGTGGTAATAGTTTTCCCGACACCAGTGTTTGACTGATAAAAGCTTAATAATAAATAATCCTTAAGAACTATGTAGAAGTGGAACAGAAATTCCCGAAGAGTCTGATGTAGGTAGGAAATAGCATTTTTGAGTGATATCACTACCAAGATACTTATTTATCGGAGATAAGTCAGAGAGCACTTCAATGCCAAGCAATATCGAATCACAGGGATAATCATATCCACTTTCGGCTTTTCTAAAACATCTGCCTATCACATGAACAATGGAATTTTTCTTTACGAAGTTCAGAATTCTAACAACTAAACCGCTAGAAAGTTTTTAATAAGCATCAGCTGCTTTAGTTGTGGAAATTAAATCATTTTTTATCAGTTTCTTATACTCGACACCTCCCTTAATATCAAGTATTGGCCCACCAGTGTGACTCGCTTTCACCACAATGTCAATATTCTTCTCACTTGAGAAATCTTTTTTCAATGATTTTAATTCATGCAGTCTTATTATAGCTTGCTGAAGGGGTCTGTTTGGGCTTCGCACTAGTTTTTTTAACTTTCCAAGATACGATTCAAATGGAAAAGCAGAAAAAGCTCTCTAAACCACCATATACTCTAGCATGAGCAGCTAGATGTATTAGATTATGTATGTTATACACATATATTCCACGACCATATATGTCTTTAGCAGATTTTACAAATTCCTGTAAAAGTGTCTCTGCATATGTTATCATTTCTGCATCCGGTGATTCTTGGCACAAAATATAAATAGCACAGTGGAGAAGTCGAAAATGATCCACAAAAATTTTAGGCAATGTATTTTCAAAAACAAAACATGACGTGTATAGAAGAAATTGTCGAAATTCAGTTGCTTTCCACTTTTTAACTTCAGAAAAATCCCTTGGTTTTCTCGAAAATTCTTGAGGAGCGTATTTCGACCAGTTTCGAATTTTTTCAGACAACTCATCAATAACTTGCCGACGTTGTTTGACTTTAGACTTTGGTGTTGTTAGATTATTAATAATTCTTTTAACGCAACCAAGAAAGACCAAATGCATAGGATCAATAGGAAAATTCAATATCATATCTATTGGTAATGCCATCAATGGTGAGTCTCCCGTGTGGTGCTGCTTTTGTTCTTGATCTCGGAAACTTCGATCAGTTCTTAGTGGGGCATCAAATGTGTCAAAAATTACTTTCGTGAAATAATTTCCCTTTTGTGTGCAATAATCACATCCAAAGTAACTGTTGTGATTCACAATGGCTTTGAAGTATGCTTTAGCTGGCGCATCGCAAATAAAAGGGCCAAGATCAATTTGAAAATGTTTGTTGTTAAATTGTAATCCAACCTCAAGCAACTCTTTAATTTCACTAACAAATTTACTAAGGTATGTTTCCAATTTTTTGGGCTTTTCATTACCGCAAAAAAGGCCAATGACAAAGGGTTCAACATCATTAGTAGTAGTACAACGACCTAAAATTGGCCAAAATTGCAATCCAGTGCTTTTCTGAATTGGGATTCCATCAATGTTAAATGAAAGCTTGAGAACCCTCTTTAATTTGTCTTTCAAACCAGAATTAAGTTTAAATTTAATCCCTTCAGCAAGACCTAGGTGATAATACTCTCCATTTTCTAATATATCAACTACTAAGGCTTCCCGAAGATTGGAATCCAAGATTGTTCTAGAGTCAATCGGTAGAGAATTATGATAGGGGTGCAAAATTCTAAGGAGTTTATTAAAGGCTTCATGGCTTATCTGGTGTTCCAATGCCCACTGTTTTAAACTATCTTCAAAACTAGGTAGTTCATGGTCTGAATCGTTGCTTGAAGTTTCATCAAAGCTTGAATCTATGTCTCTCTCGAAGATATCTTCATCAGATTCCAATGAATCACAATCAGATGTTGATGCTCCCAAAAAAAATGTTTTATTTAGTTCAGCAGGATTGAAACCTGGTACGCTTCCCTCAACACGACTCGTACTGGGTTGGCCTTCATCAACATGACTCTTACTGGGTTGGCCTTCATCAACATTACATGCATAATTTTCAACTTCTAAGTTTGAGGAAAGAGACGGATCACAATCTTGTAATTCTACAGAATTTTGTTCGGAAGATTGTTCTAAAATTTCTCTAACAGATTCAGACACGTCCCTTATTTTTTGTCTTTTTGAAATATAAAAATTCCGCCTTTTCATGTCTGAAAGAAAATACCAACAACCAATTTTCATACTATATGACAAAACTTTAGTACGCGAAGAAAATGTTAAAACTAAAATTATCTGCCAAATAAGGAACACATTATATTTTTCTCTTACTGCAAAATAGGAAGAACTGACACGGTATCTATGGCCCATGTAAGAAAACAATTCTGTCAAACAAGCTAAGCCTCGTAGTGGCAATTGCTAAGCCTAAAAGCGTATGAAAAGCTAAGCATATTTCTCTGTAAGTGCAGGAAAAGCGCTAAGCCTAATAAAATATTTTTCTTGAATAAATCAAGTTAAGCCTTGTCCGGGCATCCCACCTAACTGTAGTTCAGTCTTGGAAGTTCCTTACCACCCTCTCCTCTAAGCCTAAAAGCGAAAGAAAAGCTAAGCCTAATAAAATATTTTTCTTTAATAAATAAAGTTAGGCTTCGTCCGGGCATCCCACATAACTGTATGTGCTATGCACCCGCTAAGCCTAAAAGCGTAAGAAAAGCTAAGCCTATTCCTCTGGAAGTGCACGAAAAGCGCTAAGCCTAATTAAAAATATTTCTTGAATAAATCAAGTTAAGCCTCGTCCGGGCATCCTACATAACTGTAGTTCAGTCTTGGAAGTTGCTATGCACCCGCTAAGCCTAAAAGCGTAAGAAAAGCTAAGCCTATTCCTCTGGAAGTGCACGAAAAGCTCTAAGCCTAATTAAAAATATTTCTTGAATAAATCAAGTTAAGCCTCGTCCGGGCATCCTACATAACTGTAGTTCAGTCTTGGAAGTTGCTAAGCACCCGCTAAGCCTAAAAGCGTAAAAGCTAAGCCTATTCCTCTGAAAGTGCACGAAAAACGCTAAGCCTAATAAAATATTTTTCTTTAATAAAGTTGAGACTCGTCCGGGCGTCCTAAGTCACTATAGTGGCAAGTTGTGATAACATTTCAGGAGGCCTGTTTGACATAAAGTAAAAAAATAATGGAGTTCCGCCAGTGTTAGAGGTCGGTGGTTGCATAAGATAATTTCGGTTTATTTTACATTTATTCATAACACATTGATAAATACAATGAAATCACAAATATTTAACTGATTACTATTAATAATTTACTTATTTACCGAATATTTGTGGATTATCTTGACCAAAACCCCGATCTCTAGCTAGACCACTCTGGAAGTACTGAATCTGGCTGAAAACGGAATTTCAATTGCTCTAGAGCCCTTGCTTGCTATCAAGGATGAAGCAGTTGAATTTTCAATTTGAGAAATTATATAGTGAAAAAAGTGCTTCTTTTCGATTAATCTGGTTTTTAAAAAGACAGCCAAAAACCATAGCCCACGAGCACTCAAATTTTTTATTTCAACATAAAAAAGATGCTCGATAATGCTACGACTTCCAGTGGAATCTCTAGAGTCCCAAGTTGAACAAGTTAGGACCCCAACTGTAAAATATTTTTAGCGGTTTCCATTTGACTGATCTAGAAGCGCTTGAGATTGGCCCTCTGATACATTACAAAATTTTGATAGCGGCGGAGTGCCAGGGCTGATCAGAATGAAATAAAACATGCGTTATTTCCAGAGAAGCTTTATTCTAGCTACCTTTTGTGAAAGGGAAGAAAATGGTGGGAGTGGTAATTTTATAAGCCTTGTCTTTAAATTTGTTAAAACATTCTCAACCAAAATGTAATCCTCAATTTTTTATGCAGAATTATTTTAGGTAGAGATAATTTCCAAAATATTTTCATTAGAACCACGGTAGGAAGACTAAGAGAAATGATAAGCATTTAGCCTTTTTCTAAATTTGTCCAAATTAAATTTTGACATCAAGCCGATCGCAATATCAATGGAACACGCAAATCAAATCGAGAGCGAATCAAGATGGAACACGCAAATGTTTCATATCGCTCTCAGGTTGATCTTTGAGCGCTCTTGAGCGGTAAATGGAAAACGTTATTAATCTTCTAGCCCATTTCAAATTAAAAGAAACTGTTAACAAGTAAATTTGGTCCTTAAGGGTGGTTATTGCAGTCTTGGAAGGCTCCAATCTTTAAAATAGTCGACTACCTAGCATCGTTTAAATTAAACTAAAGCAACGAGTATTTGGACAGTATACATATTGACATATATTTTAAATAGTGTTCTTAATTTTTCGCAAAAGAAAAAAGCGTAAACTTTTCCACAAATCGGAAAAATAAAAAAACCCATAAAGTTAGTTTGAATTATCCAATTTCCATTTTTTTTTTTTTTTTTCATAATTGACTAACTGCACCCTAAAGTAAAAGTAAAACTAAAAACAATTTTACAAACGAGGGGTGAACCAAGGGAAATTTTCCGACTTACAGCCTTAATTATAAATATGTTCCCCAATAATCAGTCAGCTTATCCTCAATTAACTGACAAAATTATATTTCGCAAAAATAGACTTACTTAGTACTAGTAGATAAGCCAAATCGTTGAACTTGCAGATTTAATATGTAGTAGACCAAAGAGGCACACAGAGAAATTAAGAAACTGAAAATTAAAAATAATTAATCCACTTAAACTTGTACTATTATTCAAACTGCATAATTACCAGATAGCCAGTTGAAAAACAATTGAAACCTCTACATAATAGCCCCGTGTTTGAGTGCGGTTAAAAAATTGAATTTCGATACCGTTGCTTTGAATTTCGATACCGTTGCTTTGACCCGTTCTCTACAGGCTTTTACTTGTCGCGTAAGGGCGGATGAGGTGTGACTCGCGAGCGCCCACAGAAAACTAAAATTTTTCAACAAGATCTCTTGCTTTCCGCGAGTTTAAATTCGTTTGCGCTCTACAGCCGCTAGGGAATAGGTCACAGTTAACATATTTACAGATTGACTTTAAATCTTGACTTCTTACTAAAGTCTGTTCTTTAAATGCCAGTCGCAATTGTCTAAACTTTTTAACGGACTCTCTTCATAAATTGTGTAAAACACATTTTTTCTTCCAAACCTTTTTTTGCGTTTTTATCCCCTGTCGAAGCCCATTTTTACTTCTTTTATTGGTGTTTGTGTGGTATCTATGAATAAGTAAATGTCGGGGGAAGAAATAAAACTATATATTCGCTATTTTATAGTTCAAGGTTTAAACTACATTAGTTCATACACAACGAATAGCACCTACAAAATTCGGCGAATGCTATTAAAGGGAGGTTGAAGAATAAAATCAAGTGATTTTTTAAGTATTATTCTACTAATTATTAAACATATCAACTATGCAGTATAGTTAATTAGCTGTTTAACGTAGAACCTTTTAAGTAAAAGCATACGATTTATTACAATTAAATTGATCTGAAGAACTATAGTAAATTAAAATTATGGCTCTCGGGCATCCTATAATTTCTATATTTTTCAAGCTCTCATATTATAAGACACTAATGTAAATCAATCTCGATTAAAGTATGTGGGTACAATAGTCCTTTCGACGAGTACTTTGCTCGGTTAAGGACAGGTAACTCTAACGGGATCAAGTTAATGAATTCTTGATTTAAAGCAGTCGCGAATATCTTATGATTTAATCTAGGTTTACTACACATTGCAAAAGTTTCCAACCGTTTTAATGGTGGAAATATACTATAATTGTAATTCTAGATCTAGTACCTATAAGTTTAAAATTTTAACCCTTCTAAACAGTTAAAAATGGTTTCAAATTACTTAGTGTGAATGCAGCTATAGTTTTAAACATGTTTTATGCTTAAAACGAGGAGTTAGTTCCATAAAATCTGTACACTACGTGATCAAGTAACTAACTACAGTCTTTGGCCGTGATATATATTAAGGCAATTACGTAATCAATTTCGTGGAGTAATCAACTCCTCGTGTAAAAATTGACAGTAACATTAAAACATTTCATAGTTATATGATTCGAATTTTAAATTTCCAGTTAGACAAGAATAAATAAATAGACAATATTTAAGTTAGAATATATAAATAAACACGTATTCTGAGGTTTTGGGATATCCAATAAAAATTATTTTATCACACTTAATAATCTCGATTAAGTTCAACAAGATTAACGTTGATTAACGTTTGTAAATCATTAATATACCTGCTATAATCGTGCATATAGCATAGTTTAATCGTGTACATAGTATATTTTGATCTTGTATATAGGATTTCAAAGACAACCAGTTGATTAACGTTTGCTAATCATTAATATACCTTTCAAAATCATGCAAAAAGTGAAATCGTGTATATAGTATAGTTATTATTATGATGATTACGCTTATTTCTTAACGTAACCTAAAGTTCACATGTTTATTTGAAGTAAAAAGGAATCTTAAATTAAACTTACAAAGATCAAAACTGAAGCGGATCGATACACAATGAAAAACCCTTTAAGAAAAGTAGATTGAACGACTCGCCATAAATCGTGGGAAACACTATTTTTCTCTTTCCGTAATATTTTTATGTCTCAACCCCCTTTTTTACTTCTTTTCTTGTTCGTATTTGGATAGGATTATTGAATGAAGAAACGTAAGGGGGCAATGAGCCTCTAAATTCGATCTCTTTTAGCGTGCAAGGGTTTTACTCCATTAATTTACGCACTACGAATAGAGAATTCAGTGAACAAAACCGACTAAAGCTATGTAAGAGCCAATATTTGAAGAACGGAAAGTAGTCGATCCTCTTTCTCCCGCCTTTCTTTCTGTTCGTTTAATTACCATGTACATTCACAAAAATTATTTTGGTGGGAAATCATGGGCGCCCGCAGAAAGTTTTGCAAGGGGGGGGGGCATTGGTAATTTTGGTGTAGCCGAAGTAAATGGGGGTCTGGGCGCGAAGCTACCATCCGCTCCGGGATTTTTTTTTTTGGGGAAAACTTAAACTATTGTTTAACGTACCTTTTAACTGAGCCTTATTAATGTACCGAAATTATCATAAACATTAGATTGAATAAACAAGCAGTCCAGCATATCGTTGAACAACGTTAAATACACCATTTTTTTAAATATAGAATTCTCAAATAGTTTAAAGTTCTAGAAAGTATAAATTTATAATTTCTCACGCTTTTTTTGGCTTTCGTGCAAAAATAGCCTTGAAAATTTAAAACTAATCAAAACCTAGCCTCTTTTCATGCCTCTAATACTATTGTAATTATTTTTACTAAATAAAATTAGAAACTTCATCCTGTAAATAAAAACCACATAAAAATAATAAAGTTTAAAATATATGGGATATATCGTTAACTAAAAACGTGTTACTTTAAAACTTTGTATGCTTTATTTGAAAAATATAAACCTAAAGCTAAACGGGGCCATCTATGATCCAAGGGGGGCATGACCAGTCCAGGGATGGGGGAAATTGCCCCGTTTGCCACCCCCTGCGGGCGCCCATGTGGGAAATCGTTATTAAATTAAATAGTTAATTATCGGTTTATCGTATAATTTTTTTATTTAAAGCGTTCGCTTTCTTATAATATGATTGATCAGAAAATATATCGACAGGGTTTAGACACTACAAGAAACCCTCGAATAATCAGGGAATTTGAAAACTGGCCTAAAATGACCGGTACAAGTCAAGGAAGTTAAAAATGAGCCCAGAAGGTCGGGATAAACTCAATGAAATGTTTATAATACGACCTATTATTAATAATCATTTTCAGCAGTAAATATTAGCCTCAAGATTTTTTGCTCATATTCTAAGCAAATTGCGCATTGAAAACAGCTCGTGAAAATCAGTCAAGAAAAATACTTAATTTTATTCAATAAAATCAGTTAGAAATGATCAGGAAATACCGGGAAAAGTCAGTAAATCTCACTTTGAAAATGTTGCACGAAACCTGTATAGTGTTCCGAATAGGATAAATAGGATAACCATTATTATGTTTTTTTTTCATAATTTTTAAATTCCGACTTTTACCGGTCTGTTTGGGCCAATTTTCAAATTCCTGACTATTCGAGGTGTCCTTGTAGTTTGTAAACCCTGTCGATATATTTTCTGATCAATCGTATTCTAAGAAAGCGAAAGCTTTCAATATAGAAATTATACGATAAACCGCTAATTAACTATTTTATTTAATATCGATTTCCCAAAAAAAAAATGTTTTTTTGAATGTACATGGTAATTAAACGAAATGAAAGAAAGGCGGGAGAAAGAGCATCGACTATTTTCCCTCCTTTTAATATTGGCTCTTACATAGTTTTAGTCGGTTTTGTTCACTGAATGCTTTAAACCCTTGAATGATGGGTTTAATTGATGTCATGGTTGAAATATATGTAGAAAAAGTATTTACGAAAAACTCATGACGTAGTTTGAAATTAAATTTATTTTAGCAAAGTATTTTAAAAACTAAATTCCATGTTGGTGTAAACAGCCAACATGGTCCGACACAACGTTTCGAATCGTACGCGATTCAGTATAAGCGTGACGAGTAACTCGAATTGCGTAGAGAATATAGGTTTAAAATCAGTATACAGGTATAGCGCGCGACAGGAAATATTCATCAATCACAAAAGCTTATTGAAGGGTGAGTCCAGATATCAAGGGTGTAACATTCCAGATAGATGAGAGAATACCCTCTTTTTCTAAGTTCATGGTGCCTTTTGTTTTATGAATATTTTTTCAGCTGTTTTTCGGTTTTAAGTATGTTTTTCTGAGTGTACTATGGTTTTGTTTTCGAAATTAATAATGTGGCCCGTATTTTTTTGTATGTACAGCTAGACTATTGTTAGGATCAAGGTTTTTAACTGCGCGTTGATTTTATGCTAGTTTGGACCTATCTAATGGTTTCACCTATGTCTTGACAAACGCCGCAAGGGATTTGATAAATAACGCCATCAGGATTAGTCTTATAATGCTCATTATTTAGAACGTTTTTAGTAGGATTCTTAAACATGTTTTTTAAGGTTTTTCCTTTTTGATATACTACATTTATTTTCTTATTTCTTAATGTTCGTTCATGAGTATTATTATTTTTGCCAAGATTTTAAATAAATATCGGAAATTACTTTAGGGGGTTAGCAAGTATGTAAATTAGTTTTAAATTTTCGGGGAAAGTTTCTGAATATAAGTTGTTTATCGATGATGTCGTTATCGGCTTGGTTGTGAGAATTATATTTGTTTATGCGTTGAAACATTATTTGCTAAGTTAGTTTTAATTTTATGTGGTATTTTTAATTTCGTGTGTATTAATAGGGATGGATAAGTTAAGTATGGGTATTACAATAATACGTACTGGGTGATTTACTTTATGGATTTTTGGATTTCCACTAATTTGGCCTAATATAACATTAAGATTTTTAAGTTTATCCTTAAACCCTTGCACGCTAAAAGAGATCGAATTTAGAGGCTCATTGCCCCCTTAAATTTCTTTATTCAATAATGCTATCCAAATACGAACAAGAAATGAAGTAAAAAAGGGGGTCGAGACGTATGAAAATATTAGGGAAAGCGAAAAATAGTGTTTCCCACGATTTATGGCGAGTCGTTCAATCTACTTTTCTTAAAGGGTTTATCATTGTGTATCGATCCGCTTCAGTTTTGATCTTTGTAAGTTTAATTTAGGATTCCTTTTTACTTCAAATAAACCTGTGAACTTTAGGTTACGTTATGAAATAAGCGTAATCATCATAATTATAACTTTACTCTATACACGATTACACTTTTTGCATGACCATGAACGGTATATTAATGATTAACAAACGTTAATCAACTTGTTGTCTTTGAAATCCTACTAGTAACTAGCTTAATCTTGTTTGAATTTATTCTAGATTATTTAGTGTAATATTAGGATTTTTATTTGATAACCAAAACCTCAGAATACGTGTTAATTTATATATTCTACATTAAATAGTGCATTTTCAGTTTATACCGCGGTTGCTCCTCGATCCATAATTTCGTTGCTCAGTGGCATATCTATATGACAACTTAATGTATAACTAGAGGCAACCCGGCTATTTCCCAGAAGATATAATTTAACCGGAGTAGCAGTTTAAAGGCCTTTTCATTAACATACAGTGTAGTTCAGATCAAAAAACTCAATATCTTCTACGGAGTGGTAATATTAACATTGAGCCCGTGCTAAACGAATTAATTTTTCAAAACTAGCGAGTTTGAATAGCTCTATCCTTATATGAATTAGCTTACCAGGCGCCAGACCCATGCGCTCAATCTGAGCCACCCTGTATACTATTATACTACATTGTTTATAGTTGATGGTTTTATAGGAGTTGATTGTTCAATTTTAGTAGATTGTTAAATTTTTATTTTTCAATTAGTTTTTAAATAATAAAAACCCTTGATATTCACTAGATACTTTATAAGTGGAATTGAAATGTTATTTCCATAAGTTTCCAACGTGTAACTTATGACGTGTTCAATTAGTTTTTATTTAAGAAACAGAAACGTTTCTGTAACGCTTTATAGAACACCTTTCTTTTCACGTGGAACTGTAAACGATATTTGCATACGTTTATAACGTGTAACTTGTGACGTGTTCAATAAGTTTTTTATTTAAGAAACACAAACGTTTCTGTTACGCTTTATTGAAGACCATTCTTTTTACGTGGCATTGTAAACGTTATTTGCCTACGTTTGTAACGTGTAATTTGTGACGTGTTAAATTAGTTTTATTTAAGAAACACACAATCGTTTCTGTAACGCTTTATTGAAGACCATTCTTTTTACATGGCATTGTAAACGTTATTTGCAAACGTTTGTAACGTGTAATTTGTGACGTGTTTAAATAGTTTTATTTAAGAAACACACAAACGTTTCTGTAACGCTTTATAGAACACCTTTCTTTTTACGTGGAATTGTAAACGATATTTGCATACGTTTATAACGTGTAACTTGTGACGTGTTCAATAAGTTTTTTATTTAAGAAACACAAACGTTTCTGTTACGCTTTATTGAAGACCATTCTTTTTACGTGGCATTGCAAACGTTATTTGCATACGTTTGTAACGTGTAATTTGTGACGTGTTTAGTTTTATTTAAGAAACACACAAACGTTTCTGTAACGCTTTATAGAACACCTTTCTTTTTACGTGGAATTGTAAACGTTATTTGCATACGTTTATAACGTGTAACTTGTGACGTGTTCAATAAGTTTTTTATTTAAGAAACACAAACTTTTCTGTTACGCTTTATTGAAGACCATTCTTTTTACGTGGCATTGTAAACGTTATTTGCATACGTTTATAACGTGTAACTTGTGACGTGTTAAATTAGTTTTTTATTTAAGAAACACAAACGTTTCTGTAACGCTTTATAGAACACATTTCTTTGTAAGTGGAGTTGTAAACGTTATTTGCATACGTTTATAACGTGTAACTTGTGACGTGTTCAATTAGTTTTTTATTTAAGAAACACAAACGTTTCTGTAACTCTTTATTTTACAACATTCTTTTTACGTGGAATTGTAAACGTTATTTGCATACGTTTATAACGTGTAACTTGTGAAGTGTTCAATTGTTTTTTTATATTAGTAACAAAAACGTTTCTGTAACGCTTTATAAAACACCATTCTTTTTACGTGGAATTGTCAACGTTATTTGCAAACGCTTATGACGTGTAATTTGTGACGTGTTCCATAAGTTTTTAACATTCGTAACAAAAGCGTTTCTGTAACGCTATGTTTAACATCATTCGTTTACGTGTATAAAATACGTTGATATTACGATTTAAAAACGTTTCTTTTTTAGCGTCATCATTCTATTTTAATTTAAACGTTTTTGAAACGTTATAATATGTTTTTTTTTTAGAATGTTTGAAAATGGTGCTATTTACACCTTAACCGCACGGTGCTTATAACGTTTTTACACGTAATATCGACGACGAGACTAAATATCGACCAATACAACACGTGTAAATGCTACCTGGGAAGTAAGTACTAATTTAAAATATTTGAATTTGAGAAACTCTGGTAAAACTAAAAAATCTGAAATCATCGCAAACATCTTTACCCTAACGAATTATTATCCGCCATTTTACAAACAAATATTTTACATTTTTCAACGCTAGATGACGCTAGTAAAAACCGGAAACATGCTCCCAATTTTATTTTATTTTTTGTTTTTAATAGTTCATTCCCCCCTTCGGCCTGTTTTTTTGGGAGGATGGTAGCTTTTGTACGTGTGAAGGTGCAAGAGTCATGTCCTTGATTTATCATTTCTTGGCCCATGCCTGAGCTAACTACACTAGCATTTTGAGAGGTAGTAGCTGCAGAATATATTAATCCCGTCGAGGAGGAAATACCTGAACTGGTTAAATTAACTGTTACCACGGTAGAAATAGGTAAACTGACAGGGTTTCCTAAACTCATAGATGCAGAGGACGAAGCAATTTGATTGCAATATTAAAATCTCCCGATAATATAGGGTTAGGTCAGGGTCAGTTCCCATATGCCTTATTGTGACTGAATTAGCCTTTTCTCGTGAACTCTGGGGTAAATTAACTTAATTTTCTAGTGGATCAGTAATACTCCCTTCACTGTTGAAGTTTGCATTAGATCTGGTGGAGGGGGGTCTCTTTCAAGGGAATTTAACTGTTGTAATCTACTTTGTAAATGGGCATGTACCTGATCCTCAAATAGCAATCGTTACTGATTAAGTGTCTTTCAATCCTGTATAATTCTATTCTGGACACACAATGTTTGCTTATCCAAGGCTTCTTTAGCCTGTAGTATCTATGTGTTGTTGCTGCTCCAACTCTCTACGTTCTCGAATAATCCCCTCTCGTTCCCTAGCTAACTGTTCTTGAATTTGAAATTTAACGTAGGATCATCGTCTATTGCACTAGTATTAGTTGCTGTATTTGATTGTATAGGATTATTTACGGGTTTCTCTTTAGCTGCTTGCGTCAATACCCGGATTTCCTGCTCCGTATGTTCCAGTCTATTACTAAATTTATCAAAAACTCTACTGGAAATGGCTTAAACTAATCGTTCCTCGTTAAATAGTTCTCTGTCAGCATTTTGAACGGTATTCCTGTCGGTTAAATCAGATAAGATTCTAAATTTTGCCCTACGTAAAGGGGTTCTATGAGGAGTTGGTGCAGGGGTATGATAATTAGTTTCTTCTGGAGTATGATATGTTGGTGGGATTACACCAGCTTGTCGAATATGATCAATTTGTGGATACGTCCCAGAGAAAAACATCCATATATCATTACTATGAAACATAACTACCATTACAAGTCCCCAATCTAAATTCGTTAATCGAAACATGATAATCAATAATATAGAGCTTAATATCCCAAAAAGATTACCTAACATAAGAATGGTTACCTATAGAGCCTAAGGCCTAACACTTGAATTATAATTTTAAATTAGTAAAAAAATAAAAAAGGTGTGCTAAATTAAAAAATAGCTGCTGCAGCGAATTTTTAGAGGAACCAAATTGTTTCTAAATCAGAAAAAATCAGAGAAAAATTATGGTGCAAAAATTATTCACCGCAAACTATTATTAAGAAAGTTACACGCACTTATTAGAGATGCGCCAAGGCTTACCCATGGTTTGGCATTGCCGAAAATTCCCTTACCAAAATACAAGTCTAAATTAAAGCTATATTAAGGATGAAAAATATTTAAGTCTTCAGTTAAGCTTAAACAAGTATTAAATATGGATCATTTACTATATTGTTTTTTAACACAAAAATAAGTCTTTTTTAAGTCTAAATTTGATATGAAATGGTGATCAAAATTGGCGTTTTAATAAAGTCGCAATTAGGACTAAATTAAGACTGTTATAAGCATTGTTTAAAGACTCAAAAGGCAGATTTATTTAGGATTCATTTTAGACTTATTTTAGAGTATTCTTAGTATGGTTTAAGGATTCAAAATTAATATATATGTAAGACCAATTTAAGACTTAATTTTAACTGTCAATAGTACGGTTGAAAGACTTATAATGCAGATTTATTTAAGATTAATAAATGACCAATTTAAGGCTTAATTTTGACTTTCATTAGTACGGTTGAAAGACTTATAAAGCAGATTAACATAAGACCAATTTAAGGCTTAATTTTTACTGTAGTTAGTATGGTTTAAATTTAAACCTCCATGATCACAACTGGCAATATTTTTTTTTCCTTTTTGGAGTCTTTTACATCTTGATATGGCCTATTTACTAATTGAATGAGAGTAAATGTACATTTATATATTTTAATTTTATCTTAAAATATATAATTTATGATCGTAACATACAAAATTAAATTAGCTTCCTTCGGTTACATTACATGGTTCCGCGACATAGTTTACATTATTATTAAAAATTAAAAAGCAAGGTAGAAAAAGGTTTTGAATTGGAACTGCTTGGATAATGTTAGGAGTGTCATCGATTTTTTTTTTTTTATATGGATTGTTTAAGTTTCCAGGTTTTTGAAACTTGAATGGCAATGAACAATTAAATTTGGAAATGACTGCGAGATAATTTATTGTACACTCGCAATTTCCTCTTTGGCAAACACAACGTGGGCTGTGCTTTAAAAATATCTTAATTTTTCCATAATTAACCCTGCCATTATTTTTAAATGAGACAATATCATTTTGGTGCCTTATTGTTCGTGTGTACGATTCAGAGTGAAACATAATGTTTTTGATTTTTAACCGTGAAAAAAGTCGAATTTGATTAACCCCATTATCCAAAACATTCCTTAAAGGCTCGTGCATGTAATTGAAGTGGGCATGCCCACTAAAATTCTCCGAAGCCTGATCCCGCTAAATATTAATTTCGCAGAAGCTTACCTTCGGTTGCAGAATACCTGAGAAAATTCCGGAAAAGATAAAATTTCACACAGAATAAATTTGACATTATTTCACATAGAATAAATTTCAATATTAAGTTAGGTAAGGTTAGGTTAGGTAAGGTTAAGAAAAAACTCAGTCAAAAAGAATTATGGCAATGTGTTGGTAAAGATTTACTTGAAAGTTCATCTTGTGAAGGAAAAGAATATTTAACCTATGGGATTTTTACATAGGAAGGTTAAAATTTCAATCTCTTGTAACTTTCTTAATAATGGTTTGAGGTGGAACATTTTTGCACCAGAATTTTTTTTCATTATACTGAATTAAAAAAATTCTTGAAAACTCTCAAAAGGTTAATATTAGGGTTAAAAATATATGTAATAATGATTAAGTTAATTATTCAAATTCATTTACCTTAGAAGCTGCAAAAAAATTTGATAATTTCGAAACAAATCTTTCAAGCATTGCATTGTTAATTGGAACACTTTGTTAGTCAATCACGACATCAATGCGGCCTGGAATATATTTAAAGACCACATTTTCTCCATAATAGACAAACATGTCCCGAAATGTAACTCGTCTAATAATAGAGCATCTCGCCCATGGCTCTCTAAACACACTCGCCACCTCCTTCGCAAGAAAGAGAAGTTATGGAAAAAATTAAAAAGAGCAATTGCCCTTAACATGCCTTCTCGTGTTGTTAATCTCAGACTTCTTTATAAGTCTACCCTCTCAGATGTCAAACGAGAACTATATCAGACGAAGCGACGACGGTGTGGTGTTCGCCCCCTCCAACAAGAGCTGATCTGCGGCTTATTCTGAAAAAACTAAAACAAGGCTCCTCAGCTGGCCCAGACATGATTCCGAATAGACTTCTCCGAATGTGTTGTAACACACTTGATGGTCCTCTCGCCATTCTCTTCTCTTCCTCTCTATACTCAGGCCAGCTCCCTGATGATTGGCTCACTGCTAATGTAGTGCCTATCTACAAAAAAAAGTGGCTCTAAATAGGATACAAAAAATTATCCCCCAATAAGCCTCACCTCCGCAATCTGCAAGACCCTTGAAATTTATTTACATGGTATAATCTACAACCATGTAAAGCACAAATTATATCCCGCGCAATATGGTTTCCTCAGAGGTCGCTCCACTACTACAAACCTTTTATCAACCCTATCTGAGTGGCTCCAGGCGCTTGATGCAGGCTTCCCCATGGATATTATTATCTAGATATTTCAAAGGCTTTCGACTCAGTGCCTCATTTGCGCCTCCTATCTAAACTTCGAGCCCTTGGTTTGGACGGTAATCTTCACGATTGGCTCACCACTTACCTCTCTTGTCGCACTCAAAAGGTCTCTCTCAATGGCACTTTAAGCGATTCTGTACGTGTCCTCAGTGGTGTTCCCCAAGGCAGTGTCTTGGGGCCTCTAATCTTTTGGATATACATCAATGATATGCCATCTAACATTTTAAGTGCTCTTATTCTATACGCTGATGACGCCAAACTATACCGTACCATTTGGACCTACATACCCTGAGTCAATGGCTTCTTTTTCAACCCAAACAAATCCTTCCACTTGAGAATATCTACGGTAAAAGGCGAGACTAACAACTCTCTTTCTCCATACTTAATATTCGGAACCCTCCTTCAGCGTACGCCTCACCACCGCTACCTGGGTGTTATAATTATAATCTCAAGCAACCTCTCATGCACGTATCATTGTGCAGATATTACCTCAAGAACCTGTAAAATTACGGGTGCGATTCGAAGGAACTTCTCCTATATGAACTACAAAATAGTTACTACCCTTTACAACCAATATGTGAGACCTATTCTCGAATACTGCTCCTCCATCTGGCGACCTCACCTTATTAAAGGCAATATCGTGCTCGAGAACATTCAATTCGCCGTGACCAAAGTCCCCTTGCTCCTTCGAACTTTTCACGAAAGGAAGAAAGTTCTCAACTGGCCCTCACTCCAAACCAGGTGGGACTTACGTGATCTATTACTCATATACAAGATTCTTGCGGACCCGCTTCAGAATTACTTCTCTCAAGTCACTGACTCTCAAACGCGTGGTAACTCGCGCAAACTTTTCGTCATGCGCACCCGGCTAAACGTGGTTAAAAACTCCTTCTTCCTTCGCGTTATCCCCAAGTGGAACGCTCTCCTTACTGAACTGGTTGTGTCTACCTCTATCAATTCCTTCAAATCAAAGCTTCCCAAATTGCTCATGGTCAATCCCTCTAACTAAACCATCAATACCACTAAAAAGTTGTTCACTACTGCGTCACTCCTACCCTTACGTCACTAACTACTACTACGCCACTATCACTCCTACGTCACTACTGCTACATAACCAACTTCTACTTTGTCACCTACTACTCATCGTAAAATGTCTATACCTCTACTTCGTCAATAACCCTAAAGCGTCTTTATTTTTATTTAATTTTACACATTTTGTGAGCCAATTTGGGAGCTGTTAAGAATGTAATCACATCCCTAGCTCCTTACAAAATCCAGGAAGAAGAAAAAAAAAGCTCAAAACAACGTGGCTTCTTAATGAGGTAGCTATTCCAAAAGAATGACACTAAAACCTTGGAAGAGAGAAGTAGTATGGAATGGAAAATACGGTACGAATAGTACAGAGATCTTATCCCATGCCTAACACAGTAAAAACCAGGACGTCCGCTGTAAAAGCCAGCTGGTGGGCTAAGAAAGCTTTGAGTTTCAAATTGTATCGTCTGCTCTCGGTCTTAGGAAACGTTAGTTTAGGCCGCGTCGCGTGTTTGGACGTGTCTGTTAGTCATGAACTATTGCAGCACGTTAAATATTTTTATACAATCACTAAATATGCCTAACCTTGCCATTTAAGAAATTCGAAACTCGTTCTTATTAAAAACTTAAAATCAGAAAAAATATCTGAAAGATCAAGAGAAGAAAAGAGAAGCAATCTCTCAATATCTGATATCATCATAGTCTTACACGTGGATTTAAGCCTTAACCTCGAAGAGTTCAAGCAGAAGACAATTCGGGCAAAAATGTACAAACAAAACTTAAAATCGCGCGATAGATGGCTCTACAACCTTAGGTACTGGAAAATACTGCGGGCATGGCCCACCCTGTTTACCACTCCAGAATCACAAGCAATCTCCTCCAAGCTAAAACTATCAAAGAGAAAAGCCCTCTCTCAATCACGTGATAAACCAAGGAGTATTTTAGCCTGGATTAACAACTACCCAACATGTGATTCCAGTGTAAAAACCGGTCATTGATAGTTCAATAGCTGTCCTAGCACATGGGACTGAAATTAGGCACAGAAATAAGTAGTGTCCCCTGGAAATTAATGATCACAGCTGATGGGGCTGCACACATCCCCGACCGAAAAAAGCGAGACCAAAAAAAAAAAAGAAGAAGAAAAAAAAACACGACGGAGCGAAAAAACGAAACTAACGTGCGCAAAAAAAGAAACAAACTAAGCGAAATGAATCGGCGGTGCCTCCATTTGTAACTGGTGGGTCTTTGAGACTTTGACAGAGAGTAAGCAAACTGGTTTTACATCTTAAAGTATTTTAATGGGATAATATAATTTAAACAAATAACATTATAAATATTCAAGTTTAAACATGATATCCTGAGTTCGTTCTCCCACCAATTGACCTCCGTAGGTTTGTAGCTTTCCATTTTATGAATGATCTCCCTGGAAGTCACGTGACATTCTAGATATGATGATCCCACATGATGTGAGTTGCCGCTGGCGCCCTCTGTAGGAGGTTTCTTCAGGGGTTGAAAGCATGATTGAGTCCCATTTGATAGCATGTAGTTCATGATCCTTGGTAAGCTTTTTGGTCTTTCATTAAATGTATAAAAAGGGTCCCCATTACAATACTAGTCGTTCTTTATTCAGGTTACAATTTTATTCAAGTTTATATGCTTCTTTTTCGGTATAAAATTGAATATGTCTTTAGCCGCGCCGGTAAGCCCACTCGTTTTTGTTAAAATAGCCCTAGGCCATCAGCATTCAGGCAAGGATTAAAATCTCCACCCGAATCCGTTACAACCTAATCCAACATTTAATAGTACAGTATTGGTACATACCGTCACGGTGCGTGAACAAACCTTTTGCGCTTAACTAAAAACCAGTTGAAAAAGCTAACAGTCGCTCGTCAGAACTCTTGGAAGAACGAGTGTGAAAAGGTTAAGATTATATATAAGTTTAAATTAATGTATGGATCAATACAAGACTGATAGGTATGGTCCCCACCATGGGTCGACTGATCATCATGAAATTTTAGACACACCAAATTGGGGCCAATTGGTTGGTTTTGAGTGATAAATATTGATTGGTTGAGGAATTATAGCATTTTGAAAGTACCCCACGTTTTCGACCTCTGCGAAAGTTCGTTTTCGTACCCCTAAACATAAATTTGAGTCATACCTTTGGGTATTTATAATTTTAAGAAATTTATCATTTATAGAGTATTTGTAGCGTAGAATCCTAATATCTTTATTCGCTAATTTTTAACTACGGGTCATTTGGGGGTCAGACTCTGGGATTCCCCCCCTAGAGGAACAACTCTGAGTTTTTACTCTAGATCATATTGAAATAGGTCAGGGCTGCCACAAAAGTCAGGGAATTTGAAAATGAACCAAAAAAGTTAGGGAATTTTAAGATATTTTAAAAAGTCAGCTAATTTAAAGATCTTTGAAGAAGCCAGGAAATTACAATCATTATCTGCGAAAATGATTTGAAGCTAAGCGTGTCAGTTGTATAGATTAGAACAATGATATGCGTGCAAAAAGTCTGGGGAACGCAATTACAAAATAATTTAAAAAAAAAAAATCTGTAGTATTAGCTGAAACGGTCAGGGAAAAATCGATGGAAAATTCAGGGAATTTGAATCTGAAAAAACTGTGGCAACCCTGTAGGTGCTTAAATAACCTTTCTTTTGATATAAGAATAGACTCTGTTAGTTTTCTTAGACACTATATTCGCATTTTTCGATTTTTACGAAAAATTAAGCTTTGGGAAAAAAACTTAAACATTTTTATTCCAAAGGACAAATCTCCAGAGGAAAAACTTCGATTATTTATTTTATAGCTTATTTGAATCGATGCTTAAATAAGCTGATTTTTGATATATAAATTGACCCTGCTCTTTACTTCCTAAATCGAAAAATGACGCTTTCAAAAAAAAAACAATAAAATAAAATGAAGCATTTTTATTCCAAAAGGCAAAAATGTACTCTAATAACGTATATATTTTTTTATTAATAGTGTTTCAGGGTTATCTAAAGAAATTTTTAGCAATTTTATATTATTTTTAGCCTGTAGTACAATATTTTCGTGTAGATTAACTCATGGTATTTAAAATGTATAAAATACAATTTATGGTACGAAACATTCGTCTTCTCTAGATGAGAAATCTATATTATATATCTGTACAATTGAAGTTAAGCATTGGAGCTGATAAGTGTAGAGTTAGAAGCATTGGCTCAGTTCATAGCTTTAGACTAGGAGTATGAATACATAATTTTTATGGTAAAAATACATCTCTTAGAACAAACCATAAATTTCGATTTAAAAATATTGAACTACTTTTATAATGAGGGGAAGTTTTTACGTAACGAATTATAAGTAGGAGCATAAGAAAAATAATTACCATAAGTGTAACAGGAAGCCCAAGTTCACTGTTACAATTTCTTTTGTTTAACTTTAATCTTCCTAAATTCCTTAGTTCTAATCCTAAAGGTTACTCACCTTGTACTTGGGTTTCATACTGGCCAATGGTTAAGTTGATTATCGACTTCTCTATAGAAAGAATACTTCCAAAATTATGCTCAACGAAGTTCGTTTTTATTCCTTCACCAAAGATTCCTTATTATTTAAATATTGAGTTTTTATTAACTCTTACTTCCAAACTTCTCAAAGAGAAAATCCTAACCCAAGTCGAGAGAGACTAGTCTCCAGTCGAGTCACAACAGAAACTGAACTTTTTCATTTTTGTCATAGCAAGGAAAGTTTTGGGCGGGGAAACGCAAGAGGGCGCCACCAACCTTACTGGGCTTATACGATGGCGGGCTTTTCAAATTGTTTGCGCCCTGTTGCACTCTCCCACCCAAACCTTTTATTTTCATTTTTTTTGAAAATAAACAAAAGTTATTCTTTTAACGAAGAAGTTTTAAAAAGTTAATGTTTTTTCTGTTTTGATTGTTGTTGGTTTGCTTGTATTTTCTTCCTGCACTCGAGTCGGTATCGGAAACGCGCTGGACAAAAGACGGGGTAATGTATTCCACTTTTCCCACAAGCGACGCAGATGTAGTCCGAGGTAGGGGGAATAATTACTGGCCATCCCTCTTGATTTATTGGATAAAGGGACGATATCTCTTGCATCGTTATTCCTTCCCAAATTAGGGGAATTCTGTCCCTGTCCGGTGGAGGTCGAGACAAAGGTGTTCTTTTTATTTTCCTTTCCTCTTCCGTTAGATTCCATCTTCTCGAAGGAGAAACCGGGAGATATCCGTAGACTCCATAGGACAACGTATTTAACCTTTTTATTTCAACATCTGTTGGTTTCCGGTTCAGATCTCTATAGGATGTTTGGTTTTTCGATTTCGACGTTCTTTTATGTAACGTAGATTGTTGTTGGTTCGAGAATTGGAATTGATTCGAAAAATGATCGTAGGGGAGATGTTCGTTCGCACTCGAGGAGTTTGCTTTTGACGTTGAAAAAGTTGACTTTGAATCATTTACGAACTCGTCTACATTTTGTCGTAAAAGTTCTTCTAACTGAAAGGAAGGGGTAGTCACATTCATTTCACTTTCCGGAGTTGGTTCATGAAGGATTAGGAAGTCTTGTTCGTTCTGAAGGACTGAAGTGTCGTTAGAATTTTTTTCTTCATTCATATCTTTTCCTTTTTCTTGTTCTCGTAGAGATTCTTTCGAAGTTGCCAATTTCTTTTGCAAGTCTTCGTTTTTTCTTGGTTTTTCTTTTTCCTTCTTCAACGATTTTTCTCTTTTTTCTAATTCGACATCTAGTATTAAAGCTTCTCCTGTTTCTGGATCAGGTTTAGAGTCGAAATTTTCTATGAATTCATACCGAGCTTTATGTTCTCTATAATAAGTTTCTCTCCTTTCCCTGTGTTTCTGGGTTTCTCTTTCGTATTCCTTAGACCTTTCCATCCTCTCTATTATTTCCTTATGCCGTTTTTTTTTTGTTCTTCTATTGAATTCCATTTATCTACTTTTTTCTTTTCTTCCTGCCACCGTTCTTTGGCTAATCTTTCGTTTTCCTCTTCTTTCCATTTTCGCAGTCTCTCTCTCTCTCTTCAACGTGTCTGTAATAGCGGATTTTTATTACTTCTTCCTCTTTTTTATGTTTTTGATATTCACTTTCATCTTCCCTTTTTTTTTCTTTAGCAGCTTTTTCCTCCCTTTCCTGTCTCCATTTCTCGTTCGATTTTCGTCTCTCTTCGGCAATGTATTTTATTAAGTTTTCCATCTCTAGACGTTCTTGTTCTTTTCTTTGTGCTTCGTCGAAATTTTCCTCCCTTGACTCACACCTCCTTTTTTTTGACAGTTCATCGGAGCTTTCTGAGTTGTTGTGTTGTTCGTCGACTTGTTTTTCGAAATAATGTCCTTCTTCAATTGAGGGTGACACAGTGGGGTTGATCTTTTCACCCGATTTGGTAGTTTTTTCAGTCCTTTTCTTCTCCCTAATTTCTTTAACATGTTTTTCTAGAAGTGTTCTCTTTGTTTCTTTTTCCCACTTGCGCTTTTTTAACTTTTTCTTGTTTGTTTAATCTGTTTTTTCTTTTCATCTTCATCAACATCCTCTTTCTCCACCGAAGAAGCCTTATCTCCGCTCTTTTTGTCTTTTTCGTCCATTCTTCCTGTCGAGATCTTTTTCTCTATTCTTTCAATGGTTTGGCTTTCTTTTGTTTCTTTCAGCTTCAGTTGTTCTTGGAGAAGGTTTGGTTTCATTTCGGTTTTCGGGTTTTTTGAATTAAACATTTCTCTGATTTGTACTCTTGTAGTTACGGGGTTTGAATACGTGACTTCGGGAAGGATACTTTCCCATTCCCCGAAGGGAAGTTCGGTTATTTTATCGTAAAAACTCGAAAAACCACCTCCGGATACAACTATGCATCGTCTTTCCAAAATCCATATGGATTTTTCCTTTAAGTTTATTGTTATAGCCTTTATTTCATTTTTCAGAGGGTAGCACAGGAGGACTTGAATTTCGTCTTCACATTTAAAAATTTTTATTTCCGGAAAGGCTTTTTCTTTCTCACTATCCTGTTCGGAATCCACTTTGTCGGCCAAGGCTATTAGAAGACGACTTAACGTTTTTTCCTGCCAATTCGTTGTGGTGGATAACGATACGGCTTTTTCCACTTTTATACCTCCAACGTCAGGTATCAGAATTTCGGGCCGTTTTGGTCGTCCTTTCTAAAAGTAAAATATCTGAATTTAGTTAATTAAGTCTTTCGTTTTTTCGCGAAACGAACTCGTTCCCATGGGGGTTTGGCAATGGGATGTCGGTTAAAGTCAAAATCTTCGACCTTTAAATCTATAAGGTTTTTTGAATTCAAGTAGGCCTTAACTTCCCTGGGGGAACGTAACCGTTTAGGTTTTGGTCCGGATGGGTAATAATATACATTGAAAGAAACGATTTTTGGGTGAACTGTATGTCTATAGCAGATTTCCCTAAACCATCCTTTTTTGTAAGGTTTCTCGTAATTTGTGGGAATTTCATCCCTAAGAGAAGGGAATTCCCCGCCAGGGGAAGATGAATCACTTTCCGCGTCAGTAGTTTAAGCCTGTACAACAAGTCTAAAATAAACAAATGACGTCATCAAGTAAACAAATTTGCATAAGCCATGCCCCCAAAATAAACAAATTTGCATAATTAGCCCCGCCCCCAAAATCAACAAACAGCGCATCCGTCAACAAATGAGGTCATATGTCAACAAATTTGCCTAATTAACCCTGCCCCCAAAGGCTACAAATTTGCATCATACACGCTCCCAAAGGCTACAAATTGGCCTAATTAGCCCCGCCCCTAAGGTAAACAAATTTTCATAATAGCCCCGCCCCCAAAATAAACAAGGAAGGGGACATCTTTCCACCCCCTCCATCAACGTATTAGCCTAATTGGCCCCACCCGGAAAGTCCCATAATCAATATTAAAGGGACAGTGACACCAAAAACGTTTTTTTCGTTCGTCTTCATTGGTAGAAATAAAGGGTTTCGAATGGCTATCAGGCGAGTCAGCCAAGGTCAAATGATACGAATGTGGTTCTTTTGTTCCCCACGTACAAATGACCACTGAATCGCCCTCTGGTAGGGGCCTTCTGTACTCGTGACCTCCCTGGTTAGACCTATTTTAAACATGTTTTACCCAATTTTGATTGATTTTTCAAGGTTTTTCATTGGTGTATGCATTTTGTGACGTCATAAGATCAATTGGTGTGTATTGTGACCTGTTGAAAAAGCAATGTTATTCACCCTTAAGACTGGAGACGATTATTTTTAATTGTTAACTCTATAATACAATGATGATATATCTGAAGTAGTGTCACTCCATGTCTAGTAACTACACTTTCAGACTTATAAGAGATGATTAAAATCTAGCGGTGTCTGGAAATATAATAAAAACAACTTGATAACATGTTAACCGTGCAATTTGAAACACTTTCTCACACTTCCAGGCTATGCTTCTACAGTTACCTAGCATTACTTTGTGAAATAAATATCATCATAATCATAATGAACAAATATCGGTTCAAGTAAAATCTAAACCTGCTAAAGGCTACTACTTTCCGAAAAAGAGATCAAGCTAAAACTGATTTGAAGCTATATATGGCGTCTCGTTCCGGAAAAAAATTTACTTGATTTTAAAACTGGTTCTTAATAATCGCATTCCAAGAGAACAGTTTCAATCTGGTATTTGATCAATTTTAACTACAAAACCCGTTGAAACAGTACTGTTGCACAATATATCGAAATAATTTATGGTATGTGTTTAAAATACACGTAAAATATAATAAAAGCGAATGGATGCGTGAATCAAATATGTAAGCGAAATACCGAAGGGAAATTTAAAGCTCTAGGCGTTGGCTTGAAACTTGGCCATGAAAATACCAATGCGTTTAAAAGTGTTAGTGACTTAATTTTTAAAACAAGCTAATTCAAAACAGTCTTTAAACAAAATCTTCAGTTAAAAATAAAAATTTATTATTATTATTCCAACTTTATTATTTGGTACCGCAGAGAGAATAATTTCCAAGGTGTACGTTTTATATATAGGTCAAGGATCGCGTTGAGTAGGATTTTAAAATTCAATAATGTAAAACAAAAGTTCAAATATTTTACCCGTGAAATTAAAAGAAACTAAAATAAAGCTATGTTATGAAAATAACCTTCTTATATTGTGAAAAATTTCATATCGGCTTGAGCACTGCCTAGAATTAAAGACCAATTCTCAGTGATTGACAAAGCTTAGAGAAAAATGTCATAAGAAAAGAATGGTCAGTTAAAAGTGTTAAATTTACAAAACTATACTTAAAGGTTTTCTACTTTCCAACTCGGAGATCGAGACTGTCACATCGCAAAACTAGTAACTAGCGTAAAACTCCCATTCTAAAAAATGGTTGTAGCCCTAAGATATAAAATTAAGATATAAAATTCCAAAAGAGTTGCATTCTCTTTAGAAATGTCTCAAATTATAAGGAATGTATGAATAATAAATATGTTTGGGAAATATATATCTCTAGGTGTTGGCTGGAGCCACGGCCATGAAATAACTACGTAATTAAAAGAGCTGGTGAGTGAGTGTTTTCTTAAACAAGACAATTTGCGCATTCTTTAAGAAAAAATTCAGTTTATTCAATAAAAATTCATGAAAAACTACATTAATTAATAGTTGATGACAGAGAAGTTCCGATGTGTACGATAGAATTTAGAGCTCAAAGAGCGCGTTGAATCTAGATTTCTTTTATATAAGAACGCCTGACACGATTTCAAACGCATGCAATATATGAATTACAGAAAAGAGATCGAGAAATTTACCATATATTTGTAAATACCTTCTTGGATCCACTTTACACTAAAAGCCAAACGTTCACTAAATAGTGTGTATAAAATATTAAAGCCCTAGAAAAGATGTGGTTGCTTGTTCGGGATACTTCGGGCAAACTGTGTTTCAAGACGAAATTGTCTAAAAAGTAAGACGGCTTTCGACCAGAACTTCAACGGCATTAGTATTGTTTCATAGGTTTATGTACAAAGAAACCACATTTTGATGAAACTTAGACTGTTTCTTTAGACAAATTTTATTAATCCGTAGCAAAGTCTTAAATTAATTTAATTATATTCTTACATGTGTTGTTATTCTTCACACATAAAAATAAAAACGTTCGCTGCCAACTTATAAACGGAGCCTTTATCAAAAATTGCCGTGATATACCTGGATTGGGAAATCACCGAAACTGGTTTTTTGAGTCTTACTGGGAGAACAGGGAAGGACAAAGAAAGTGTTCAAAACTAATTAGTTTTATGATAGGCTTGTAATTTTATCTCAAGACAAAACAAGAAGTATATCCTTGGTCCGTCTAAAAAAAGAGCGAGGGTGGGTCGACATTTACATTGGCCAGTTTGAGAATGACCTCCGCAGAAATTCTCCAACGAAACCACGCTATTACACTCGCAAGCTCCGAGATTAAAAAATTGAATAGAAACTATTGCAAATAATTTAATGAAAACGAGACTTTTGTCTCCAAACGTTTGTATCCTGTAGGGTCGAGTCCGTACGTTCCTGGCGCACACCTATCACAGTTTTAGACAACTACATTAGGTTTACAAGTACATTGTCCTCCTAGATTAGCTCAAGAGGTACTGACTTATCCCGGTGGTTCGAAATTACATTCTGTTATGAATTGAATGAAGCCTTAGTATTTCCTTAATTTCATTTATTCAAGCATTTGAGATTTTTACCATGCGCTTGTCCGTAAGCGTAAAATCCAATACTGTACAAGTATTTCTTGCAAACATCGGGAAGTATTGATCTAATTACGCCGTAAAAGGCTTGACCGTAACGGACCTTTCGTATTCTTGTCTTCTATGCATGTTCATCGGAGTGCCTTGGAAGAATGGAATACTGTCTGTTCTCGGTATCAGCGCGATCTATTACAAGAAGATATTTTTGAAACTGTGTCACTTTGGACACTATAAAACGACTCATTTCTTACGGAACCGTTCAAAATGGAAGCTGATGGTGTATCGATTTGCGAATTGTATTGTTTGAGCTCTTAGTTTACTAAAGTTAAGCAGAACCTAGAAAATATTCTTGAATCTAATCTGTATCATATCTGGCACATACAACGCCTATCTTTGAAACACTCAAAATTTTAGATATATACCAAATCCGAGAATATTTTAGCCTGATATTCATACAAAATCGATTAATAACACTATTTATAATCCTTTCAGCTTAAGTAAATTGGCAAAGTACTTTACTCGTAAAAAGTACATATTAGAAGTTCCCCTTACAAGATCTTCATTAAAACTAAACTCTATTCTCTGTAAATATACAAAAATTTAATGATATAAATCCTCCCACGAATTTAAGCCTTGGCATGAATAAACATTGTTTTTGCTATTTCATCTTAGAAAAAATATAACTAATCTTATCCAATTAACGATAAATTATGGGATATCAATCCAATTTTCATTAATCTTCACATAACTCTTGTACGGCCTTAAAGTCGTTTTACGACTTGGCCTTTCTAATCTAATGTTGTGTAAAAATTGGAAACCAATAAAATATTATTATTATTATTTTTATTATTATTATTATTATTATTATTATTGGAACCTGAAACCACCACATATTTGAGCCAATATCAATGTCCGAGTTAATGATATACCGATTATCTGAAGACCAATTTGGAGCAAGAGTTAAAGTTGCCCAAAATATATTTTAAGTGAATAGTTGATTTCATTTCTCAACGTCTCGATTGGGTAGTATGTGACTGCAAAGTACGATAAAGCTTGGTACATCGCATTAATACTAGAGACATTTAAAGAAGAAAACGACTTTTTAATGAAGTTTACGAAAGAGAGAGAAAAAATGTTAAAAGCGAAAGTATTTATAACGCATCGAATATATCCAAAGGGAACTTAATAAGATTGATTATTCTTATTATTAAAAGATTTTTGGGTGTTTGTAAAAATGCCTTCACGATGAAACTAATCAGGCATAAGAAAAGAGCTCAAATTCCCGGCTAGTTATTCGAAAGAATAAGGTATGAAAATACTGTATCAGGTAAAGATGTTTTAAGTAATCTTTGAAGCGTATAGCTCACTCTTCAAAAAGTAAAGCTATGGTCCTTGGGAGATATCAATGTTAAAAAAGTGTAAATTTAATATGACTATTGTATTAAATCTAATTAAATTTTTATAAATTTCAATAGTATAATATTTAATTCATTTTTACTGGTGCTGATTGGTTTCGTTTTACGGAAATTTGGGTGCTTGAAAACCTTATCATCTGGACAAGTATTTCCTCAAAAGTAACTTTCATTAATAATCAATGTTTGTTAAGATATTCGGGTTTTAGAATGTTAATATTTTACGTAAAATAGACTACGCGAACCAAGATTTTAATTTCTTTTCTTCGAAGTTTGAGTGAATATGGGCTATGTAAAGGGAAACTATGAGTTAAAATGGAGGAGATTTTGAGTCTATTTTCGACTAGGAAAAACAACATTTTGAATGACTTTTAAGCTAATCATTATAGCTATATGAAAACTAGGTCTCTTACGGAAAGGAATGTGGAGAATCGAGTGATAATGCCCAAATTATTCTCAAAATTTGCGGATTCAGTTGAATAATGCGAAAAACGAAAACATGTTTTTGGTCGGCTACATGTGGAACCCTGCGAAGTGCTAAAATCATATACCTATATTAATATCACTACGAATCCCAGGAACTGTAATTATATTGACCAAAAAATATTTTGGGGTAAGTAAGTGTTCTACATTTGCTGGTCCAAATACTGATTATTAGAATATTATAAACTATCTACATTAAGGAACAGAAAATATCTTATAAAAATATATTATGGTCCTTTATTCATCTTTCAGCAGTAATGAATGCATAATTTCAAAATCTGTTTCTTTAAGTTTAAAGGTTTTATTCCTAGAAACAGTGAATGTGTGATCTAAAACTATGCATAGAATGAAGTTAAGAGGCACATGAGATATGTCCTCACCGAGAGGCTGCCCGACCGATTATTATGCCCAGTCTCTTTCGTAAACTTCATTAAAAAGTCGTTTTCTTCTTTAAATGTCTCTAGTATTTATGCGATGTACCAAGCCTTATCGTACTTTGCAGTCACATACTACCCAATCGAGACGTTGAGAAATGAAATCAACTATTCACTTAAAATATATTTTGGGCAACTTTAACTCTTGCTCCAAATTGGTCTTCAGATAATCGGTATATCATTAACTCGGACATTGATATTGGCTCAAATATGTGGTGGTTTCAGGTTCCAATGATAGTTTATAATAATAATAATAATATTTTATTGGTTTCCAATTTTTACACAACATTAGATTAGAAAGGCCAAGTCGTAAAACTACTTTAAGGCCGTACAAGAGTTATGTGAAGATTAATGAAAATTGGATTGATATCCCATAATTTATCGTTAATTTGATAAGATTAGTTAAATTTTTTCTAAGATGAAATAGAAAAAACAAAGTTTATTCATGCCAAGGCTTAAATTCGTGGGAGGATTTATATCATTAAATTTTTGTATATTTACAGAGAATAGAGTTTAGTTTTAATGAAGATCTTGTAAGGGGAACTTCTAATATGTACTTTTTACGAGTAAAGTACTTTGCCAATTTACTTAAGCTGAAAGGATTATAAATAGTGTTATAAATCGATTTTGTATGAATATCAGGCTAAAATATTCTCGGATTTGAGTGTTTCAAAGAAAGGCGTTGTATGTGCCAGATATGATACGGATTAGATTCAAGAATATTTTCTAGGTTCTGCTTAACTTTAGTAAACTAAGAGCTCAAACAATACAATTCGCAAATCGATACACCATCAGCTTCCATTTTGAACGGTTCCGTAAGAAATGAGTCGTTTTATAGTGTCCAAAGTGACACAGTTTCAAAAATATCTTCTTGTAATAGATCGCGCTGATCCCGAGAACAGACAGTATTCCATTCTTCCAAGGCACTCCGATGAACATGCATAGAAGACAAGAATACGAAAGGTCCGTTACGGGCAAGCCTTTTCCGGCGTAATTAGATCAATACTTCCCGATGTTTGCAAGAAATACTTGTACAGTATTGGATTTTACGCTTACGGACAAGCGCATGGTAAAAATCTCAAATGCTTGATTAAATGAAATTAAGGAAATACTAAGGCTTCATTCAATTCATAACAGAATGTAATTTCGAACCACCGGGATAAGTCAGTACCTCTTGAGCTAATCTAGGAGGACAATGTACTTGTAAACCTAATGTAGTTGGCTAAAACTGTGATAGGTGTGCGCCAGAAACGTACGGACTCGACCCTACAGGATACAAACGTTTGGAGACAAAAGTCTCGTTTTCATTAAATTATTTGCAATAGTTTCTATTCAATTTTGGAATCTCGGAGCTTGCGAGTGTAATAGCGTGGTTTCGTTGGAGAATTTCTGCGGAGGTCATTCTCAAACTGGTCAATATAAATGTCGACCCACCCTCGCTCTTTTTTTAGAAGGACCAAGGATAAACTTATTGTTTTGTCTTGAGATAAAATTACAAGCCTATCATAATACTAATTAGTTTTGAACACTTTCTTTGTCCTTCCCTGTTCTCCCAGTAAGACTCAAAAAACCAGTTTCGGTGATTTCCCAATCCAGGTATATCACGCCAATTTTTGATAAAGGCTCCGTTTATAAGTTGGCAGCGAACGTTTTTATTTTTATGTGTGAAGAATAACAACACATGTAAGAATATAATTAAATTAATTTAAGACACTGCTACGGATTAATAAAATTTGTCTAAAGAAACAGTCTAAGTTTCACCAAAATGTTGTTTCTTTGTACATAAACCTATGAAACAATACTAATGCCGTTGAAGTTCTGGTCGAAAGCCGTCTTACTTTTTAGACAATTTCGTCTTGAAACACATACATACAGAAACTATCGATATAATTCCTTCTCTATTATAGTTTAAAGACTTCAAAGCGATAGTTAATATTAAATCAACATTGTAAGAACGTAGATATATACGGAATGTGTGCCTCGCTTTTTAAATAAAAAATTAATTTTTGAAAGTGTTTTGACGGGATAAAGTTTGCCCGAAGTATCCCGAACAAGCAACCTCATCTTTTTTAGGGCTTTAATATTTTATACACACTATTTAGTGAACGTTTGGCTTTTAGTGTAAAGTGGATCCAAGAAGGTATTTACAAATATATGGTAAATTTCTCGATCTCTTTTCTGTAATTCATATATTGCATGCGTTTGAAATCGTGTCAGGCGTTCTTATATAAAAGAAATCTAGATTCAACGCGCTCTTTGAGCTCTAAATTCTATCGTACACATCGGAACTTCTCTGTCATCAACTATTAATTAATGTAGTTTTTTATGAATTTTTATTGAATAAACTGAATTTTTTCTTAAAGAATGCGCAAATTGTCTTGTTTAAGAAAACACTCACTCACCAGCTCTTTTACGTAGTTATTTCATGGCCGTGGCTCCAGCCAACACCTAGAGATATATATATCCCAAACATATTTATTATTCATACATTCCTTATAATTTGAGACATTTCTAAAGAGAATGCAACTCTTTTGGAATTTTATATCTTAATTTTATATCTTAGGGCTACAACCATTTTTTAGAATGGGAGTTTTACGCTAGTTACTAGTTTTGCGATGTGACAGTCTCGATCTCCGAGTTGGAAAGTAGAAAAACTTTAAGTATAGTTTTGTAAATTTAACACTTTTAACTGACCATTCTTTTCTTATGACATTTTTCTCTAAGCTTTGTCAATCACTGAGAATTGGTCTTTAATTCTAGGCAGTGCTCAAGCCGATATGAAATTTTTCACGGGTAAAATATTTGAACTTTTGTTTTACATTATTGAATTTTAAAATCCTACTCAACGCGATCCTTGACCTCTATATAAAACGTACACCTTGGAAATTATTCTCTCTGCGGTAGCAAATAATAAAGTTGGAATAATAATAATAAATTTTTATTTTTAACTGAAGATTTTGTTTAAAGACTGTTTTGAATTAGCTTGTTTTAAAAATTAAGTCACTAACACTTTTAAACGCATTGGTATTTCCATGGCCAAGTTTCAAGCCAACGCCTAGAGCTTTAAATTTCCCTTTCTTCGGTATTTCGCTTACATATTTGATTCATGCATCCATTCGCTTTTATTATATTTTACGTGTATTTTAAACACATACCATAAATTCTTTCGATATATTGTGCAACAGTACTGTTTCAACGGGTTTTGTAGTTAAAATTGATCAAATACCAGATTGAAACTGTTCTCTTGGAATGCGATTATTAAGAACCAGTTTTAAAATCAAGTAAATTTTTTTTTCGGAACGAGACGCCATATATAGCTTCAAATCAGTTTTAGCTTGATCTCTTTTTCGGGAAGTAGTAGGTTTAGATTTTACTTGAACCGATATTTGTTCATTATGATTATGATGATATTTATTTCACAAAGTAATGCTAGGTAACTGTAGAAGCATAGCCTGGTAACGGTTAACATGTTATCAAGTTGTTTTTATAGTATAGCCTAATTATATTTCCAGACACCGCTAGATTTTAATCATCTCTTATAAGTCTGAAAATGTCGTTACTAGTAAATCAGAGCTGACTGGTCAAGTGGTTAGGTGTATTAAGTCCCGCGTGAATACAATTATATTTAACAAAAGCTCTCAAACATCTTCACCTAGAAACGGGGTTTCTTGCTTGTAAATGAATGATAACTACTAACAAATAATTTTAGTTTTGAAAAGTATTAGATATTTCTTTATAAACCTCAGGGGGATAATTGACACGTCCTGGAAAAGAAGCCTTAACTTCGTAGAATCAAAAAGATTGTAGCGTGTAATACATCATAGTTTAATTTTACAATATATAGCCTGTGTGGATCTTTGAAGTAAGTTACAATATTCTAGCTTTTTTGTTTACTTTATAATTTTATAAAATGCATTCCGCTAATAATTTTCGTTCTATTATGAAAAAGCTACAGTGACCATTTAAATATTTTAAAAGTATTTCTATACTCGCACGATTACCTTAGATGTAGAAAATTAAGAGATTAAACACGTAGAAAGACCTTGAAAGCGCCGCGAGGTTTCTATATACTTCGTTATGGTATTTAGATTGAAGAGGTAGTTTCCACTCGAAAACCATAATTTTTTATACTTTATAGTCCCGTCCAAATTAACCAAATATCAGTAATATGTTAAATTGGAAACCCCTTTTTACAAAATTATAGTAAGTAGTCAGTTTCAGTGATTTACTCGAGTACGGGTCATGTAGTTTTGATTATCTAAAGTAACTGTTCCACCTGAAAATCGTGAGTGGTTTAAGCTAGACAAAAATGTTTTTACTTTAGTGTTATATCTCTCGCGAAAGAATAGCTACTTTTAGCGGATGTTTTGATTTTCTATTATTTTACTACAAAGTTCACTAATTCTATTGAGCCAAAATCATTAAAACTTATATTAAAATTGTATGGAAAAATACAGATGTAATTTAAGGGAAATAGAAGGAAACAATTTAACTTTAATCTTATGTTACTCCCGAACAATCAAAGATGTAACGAGATATTATTACACCTTAACCCTTTTCCATAAATATACAATGTCATTTTTCCAATCAATTTTATACAATCGAATCATTTAATTAAATTGTGATGCTTTTCTACACCGTACCCAAAATATATTTTAATTTTTCTACAAGGCTTTGGGAAAATTAAACTATTGTTAAAACTGTACTGTATAAAATCACTTAGATTTGAAAAACGGGATTTGAGTTTGGATAAAATAATTAAAAAAATCTATTCTAGTAAGGACTGAAATTGTTTTAAATGACATTTATAACGAAACCTTACATTTTTTCACACAATGGATAATCCAGGTCGAAGAATATAAGCTCATTGGATTATGATACCTTTCAAAGATCAAGAATTCATAACTCTTACCATAATAATTAACTGCATCATCTTCATCAAAAAGAGTTTAACAAGATGGTCAAGTCCATAAGACAAAACAACAACTTGATGGAACTTTACGACTACCAATCCCGTTTAAAGTTCATTACAAAGGTAAGGTATTGCAGTTTAACTCTAATTAACAACCCTCATCCTCCCTCATAACATTATTTTACTTTGTTTCCCATAATATAATCAGGCCCCGAACCCTTTAAATATAGTTTCAAAATTGGGATACCTTTCGGTGCTGCATTCTCTCTTTAAATATATCCAAAAGTTCAAAACCTTTCAATTGAAAGGTTCTGTATGAGAAGAATGTTTTTAACACCTTTGCCACGTTGGATTGCAGCCTAGGATAATCTCAGAGATATATCCTCACAAATGGAAGCTTCTGTACAAACCGAAGATCTCTATCTTCCTTCCCACGTTGGACTTACAACCTTGGATTGTAGAGGAAATATAACAAGACCGATACGACATGGAGTGACACTACTTCAGATATATCATCATTGTATTATAGAGTTAACAATTAAAAATAATCGTGTCCAGTCTTAAGGGTGAATAACATTGCTTTTTCAACAGGTCACAATACACACCAATTGATCTTATGACGTCACAAGTTGTATACACCAATGAAAAACCTTGAAAAATCAGTCAAAATTGGGTAAAACATGTTTAAAATAGGTCTAACCAGGGAGGTCACGAGTACAGAAGGCCCCTACCAGAGGGCGATTCAGTGGTCATTTGTACGTGGGTAACAAAAGAACCACATTCGTATCATTTGACCTTGGCTGACTCGCCTGATAGGCATTCGAAACCCTTTATTTCTACCAATGAAGACGAACGAAAAAAACGTTTTTGGTGTCACTGTCCCTTTAATATTGATTATGGGGCGGGTTATGTAGGGTAATTTGTGGACTTTCCGGGTGGGGCCCATTAGGCTAATACGTTGATGGAGGGGGTGGAAAGATGTCCCCTTCCTTGTTTATTTTGGGGGCGGGGCTATTATGCAAATTTGTTTACCTTAGGGGCGGGGCTAATTAGGCCAATTTGTAGCCTTAGGGAGCGTGTATGATGCAAATTTGTAGCCTTTGGGGGCGGGGTTAATTAGGCAAATTTGTTGACATATGACGTCATTTGTTGACGGATAAGCTGTTTGTTGATTTTGGGGGCGGGGCTAATTATGCAAATTTGTTTATTTTGGGGGCGTGGCTTATGCAAATTTGTTTACTTGATGACGTCATTTGTTTATTTTAGTCTTGTTGTACAGTCTTAAACTACTCGCGTCATAATTGGGTGGCGGGCGTTCCTGAATTTCTTCTTCCTCATCTCTTTGATCTTCCCCTTCTGATTCCTCTTCTCTGCGTGTTTTCCTTTTTGGAACGTTTGTTGAGTCCGACTTTGGTGAACCTTTCCTTTTATATTTAGAAAGTCGTCCTGCATTTCGTTTTAGGATCTCTCGTCCTTTCTCTATGAGAGATACATCGTATACCGAGGAACTCGAGGATTTTTGCTTCCTTCGCTTTTGGTCTGGTTTATCTGAAGAGCTAGAGGAGGCATCCCTTTTCGTTCTCGGTAGTTCAGGGAGGCAATTCTCTAAAAAAATCCGAAGCATTCGAATTCGGAGAGTTCGAATCATTCGCATCGCCTTCATTCGGGTTGGGTACAAAAAAGCCTATTCTCTAACCCTTATTCGAATGCTGATTCGGATCCCTTCGAGCCCGAATCCGAATCATAGTGTACGTCATTTTTATGTGGAGAAAGTAGGAGATCGCGAGGTATTATTTCTCTCTTATTGGTCAGAATTCGGGCGGGAATATTTAAACATATTTAGATTTTTAAAATAATATTTTTGGGACATTATTCAACTCGATCAAATGTGTTTGATTTCTTGGGAAATTTAGCATTATTATATTGATCAAATTATGAATATGCCTCTTAGTTATTTTTATTATTTAAATTTAATGAAACTGAGAGTGTAAACTTATTTGAAATTAAGGGTTAGTATAGGAATACGGTTTCTTCATTCAATAAACGTTTAAGTAAAATGGTAATTTCAGACTAATGTAGTTTATATGGTTTTCATAATACCATTGGTTTAAATAACCATTTTAATTTAAATTTAGATGGCAATAAAATTACCAATCGTTGGTATTTATCTAGAAGAATCCTTTCATGAAAGAAATTTGATACGTAATAAAAACAGTAATTCAAAGTAGTGCTCCAAATCATAAGATTTAATATTAATTGAATTTAAATCCGATCATCTAGCGTACTAGACTTTTAATTATTAGATTTAATATCAATCTTAAATAAATTCAATCATCTAGCGTTAAACTTTTATGTTATTTAATTTAAAATAAAAGCAATCATCTACCGTTAAACTTAAAATGTTTAGATTTAATTTTAAATAAATACAATCAATTAGCGATAAACGTATAATTATTGACTAACAAAAAAATCGCCGGCAAGTTGGTATACGTTTACGCTTAAAATATTGGTAGCCGCCCGGGTCCAAATTCTCGAAGCTCCGTCAAAATTCGACGGTCAAATTGAAAATTATTGGCAAGAGCCTCGGACCGTCGGACGGAGCCAGCAAATATCTCTAGACTACCAACCTTGGGACGGAGCCGGGTTTTATCAACCAAGGCCAAAAATATTGACTCGTTAACCTTACCTATTCAACCGAAAAATCTAACATAAACGTAAATAGATGGGCCCCCACGCAATCGACACGTTTAAGATACAATTCTAATTACTTAATTGACCACGGGTAGTTATTTTTATTGCCGCAAATTTGATTATTTTGATTTGAAGTTGAAGAAACATGGCGGTTAAATTTTACGTACAATCACCTTGAGACGAGGAAAAACGGGGCTGAAAAAAAGGAGGAAAACACTCAAAAAGAGAGGAAACTTGATTCGGACGGCTCTATCGGCCGCCGAATGGTTCGAATCAACCCGAACCGAATGATTCGCATTCGTGCCCTTCAGAATACGCTTATTTGTATTTTTGGCCCAGACAACGCGAATTCCGAATGATTCGAGCAGCTTTCGATCCGAATGAAGTTAGAGAATAGCCTCCCAGGAGTAAACGTAGAGGGTTGAACGTCAATGCTGGTATTGTCTGCCTTCAGACCCTCTTTCGGGTTATCCTCTTTTGACTTTTTCCTTTGAGGTTTTCCGGAAGATGAGGATGAAGAACTAAGGGCGTGAACGGGTCTTTTTGTTTTAACTCGTTTTTCTTCCCTGGCTTTTAATTCTCCTTGAGAGAAGGTTTCTTCAAGGAACCTCGCTTTGTCATTTTCCTCTTGATCGATGCCCTTCGATTTTTTCTTAGTTGGTTTTCCGGAATAGGACGATCTTGACCCATGGACTGGTCTCTTCTGATTTGCCCTTCCTTCTTCGGGGACCATTTCTTCCTGAGAGGAACTTTCTAAAGGGAATCTTTTTTCCCAGTCTTCCTCTGAGGGAATAGGGCTTAATTCTGGCAAGGGTTCTTCTGGTTCATATCTTCTTTTCGGAATAGTTTCCTCAAGATTAGGTTCTGGTCTCAAGTTTCTTCTTAATTGATCAGAATCCGTTTCAGGAATAATTTCGTATGTGATTCTTGTTCTCTTCCGGATCATCATACTCTTGGTTCCCCACTTGATTCTGGAGCTAATACTCTCTCTTCTCGTGGGAGAACTTCCGTATCTTCGGACTCGGGTCTTTGGGGAGGTTGATCTTCCCCAAGGGGAACTTCCTTGGTATGATATAACTTTAGTTGATCAATTTTAATCGCTCCAATATTTTGCTTAGTGATGACATCTTCCAGAACATAGACCAAGGGACTTATTTTTTCGATGATTTTGTATGGACCAGACCACTTAGGACTTAATTTCGCCATCTGTCCTTCTTCAGCTCTTGATAGAGGGTGCGTTAATCTCCACAATAACGTTCCGACTGCTTTTCTTGAGCTAGCCTGGAGAATTCTTTGGCTAGAGCCCATTGTCTTTTTAATTCCTTTATAGTGGGACTCCTGTCCTCCAACTCTTCGACTGGCATTCCTATTTCCAGATCCCAGGGTAATCGCGGTTCTCGACCCATGTTCAAATAGAATGAAGATATTTTTGTCGTATCATGCGGTGCTGAATTTATCGCGAAAGCTAGAGCATTTAGAGTTTCATCCCATGTTCGGTGATTGTTTTCAACATAAATGGAAATTGTTTCTCCCAAGACTCTGTTTACTCTTTCCGTCAAATCTGATTGAGGATGATAAGGAGTCGTGTGAATGGGACTTATCCTGAAGAGCTTACAGGTATCTCTCCAGAGTGTAGAAACGAATTAAGTCCCTCTATCGCTTAAAATTTGTTTCGGTGCTCCCCACCTGCAGACGACGTTCTTTAAGGCCTTGGTGCTAGTTTCCGCAGATATATTCCTGAGTGGAACTAGTTCAACATATTTTGTCATGTAATCTGTAAATACTAGAAGATATTTATAACCTCGTCGGCTTCTAGGAAAGGGCCCATAATGTCTATTCCAATTTTATCCCAAGGTGAGGTTGCTTCGGTTGATATCATTAATCCAGGCCTTCTTCGATTACTGATTTTGTACTGTTGACAGAGGACACACTCACGGATATACGTTCGAATGTCTCTTAACATTGCCGGCCACCAGAATCTATGTCCAACTCTTTCTATCGTCTTATGCCTTCCTCGGTGCGCTGCTAAGGGATGGTCATGTAGCAGTCGAAAGACTTCTCGACGCAATATTGTTGGTAAGAAAATTCTGGATGGTCTCGCTTCGGTGGCTTTTCTATAGATTAATTGATTTTTCATTTCGAACTTGGGGTGTGGGGGAGGATTTTCTTGATCGAAGTGTTCTCTTAATCCTTCCATAGCCGGGTCCTCCCTTTGAGCTGCGATTATCTCGTCTTGGTCAAAGATATGGTAATTGGCATGCGGGTATGGAGGTATAACATGGGCGATCACTGATCTATCTGTTCCTTCGTCCGACGATTCCGATGAATTTCTTAATTCCCCTGATTCCAATTCGGAAGACGAGCTGGAGAACCTGGCCATAGCTAGTAATGCCAAAGGAGCTCTGGATAAAGCATCAGCGACTACGTTCTCGACTCCTTTCTTATGCTGGACTTTAAAATCGAAGGTTTGAAGATACATGGCCCATCTTACAAGTCGAGAATTCGGTTCTTTCATACCGAAGGTTAGCGCCTTGTGATCCGTGACTACTGTAAATGGTTTACTTTCCAGATACGGTCGGAAATGATTTATTGCCCAATATATGGCTAGACATTCTTTTTCAGATGTTGAATATTTTGGTTCAACATTTCTCAAGCTCCTGCTGGCATAAGCAATTGGGACTTCCACTCCATCCTGAATTTGTGTTAAAAAAGCTCCGAGTCCCAAATCTGATGCGTCAGTTGTTAAAATACAGGGAAGTTCAGGTCTATAGGCGGCTAATGGCGGAGCAGAACTGATGGCTTCTTTTAATTTCCGGAATGATTCTTCCTGCTCTTTACCCCATTTAAAAGGTGTTCCCTTTTTCTTCAGCTTATTTATTGGAGCAGCTATTGTAGAAAAGTTCGGAATGAATCTATGATGCCATCCCGCCATTCCCAGGAAACGTTGAACTTGTTTTAGATTTTTCGGTGTTGGGAAATTCGTTATCGCTTCTATTTTTGACAGATCTATGTGGATACCCGCTCCGCTCACTACATGTCCAAGTACGGTAGCTTCTGACTGAGCGAAACGACATTTCTTCAGTTGTAGCGTGAGTCCAGCATTTTGTAGACGATGAATCACATATTCCAGTGCATTTTTATGATCTTCCCAGGTCTCGGAGGGAATCAAAATGTCATCTAAGTACACCACTATAGAGAAGGGTTCTCCGTCTCTAAATATTTCATCCATCAGCCTTTGAAAGGTCGATGGAGCTCCAGTTAGACCAAACGGGAGAACATGGAATTCATATTTCCCAGCATGGAAAATGAAAGCGGTTTTGGTGCACAGTCTGGACACATTTCTACTTGCCAGTATCCACTTTTTAAGTCGAGTGCAGTAATATACTTTGGCTTTCCCAACTTATTTAATGTCTCTTCAATCCGTGGTATTGGGTAGGGATCTTTTTCTGTTACTTTATTTACTCCTCTTAAATCCACACAGAATCTAGTTTTGATCTTTCCAGTGCCGGATCCATCATCTTTCTCTACTATAACAATCGGAGATGCCCATGGAGACGTAGAAGGTCTATTTATTCCATCTTTCAACATTTCGGAAATGTGCTGTTCGATAATCGCCTTCTTTCGGTCGCTCACTCGATACGGCATCTTAGTAACTGGCTTTGCATTTCCAGTGTGGATTTCATGAACTACTAGGTTAGTTCTTCCAAATTTATTGCTAAACAAATCTGGGAAACGGAGGAGTAATTCCTGTAATTCCTTCTTATATCTCATTGGAAGTTTAGTTCTATCAATCGCTTCATTGACGTTTTGAACAATTTGAGGGGAAGGTGGGCCTTTATCTTTTTGGAGGTCTGGAAATTTCAAAGTAGCTCCGTTGATGTGACAAGATTTGTCCTTAAAATTCATAATTACCTTCCAATCTTCTAGAAAGTCTTGTCCTAGGATAGCATCGCAGAGTAAAGATGGGATTATGTGGAACTCTTGAAGTGAATTTTCTTGATTCACCATTTTCGAATTTTATCTCGCAAGTTCAGTTTAATAGATCCTTTCGTAAAAGTGTAGTGACCATCTCCCATTATAATGCATTCCGTCACTTTCTCATTGGGAGCAAAATTTTCTTCTTCGCCTCGTTTTTTCTTTATTTCTCTCCATTGTTCGATACTAATCATTGAAACTTCCGCTCCATTGTCTAATCGGGTAGGTATTGTTCCATGTTCGAAAACAACGGAAATGATATGAGGAAGTCTCTAATATCTCCTCCTTCGTTTAATTAATCCCAACCTAAGGGGAGGAGGTGATTCGGTTGAATCGGAACTGTTTGAACTTATTGAGTGGTGGCGGGAGGCTGGGCGTTTGTAACTCTGCCTCCCGCTCCGGCGTTTCCCTGGTTCTGATTTCTGAAAATTCATGGGGAAGGACAGTTCCTGGCCAAATGTCCGATTCCGTTACAGTTAAAACACGTAATTTCATTTCTAGGATTACTTGAGGGCTGAAAAGTTCTTGTGGTATTTCCCCGGGGACATTGGTATCGAGTTCCCGTTGGGGGAAGCGCTCTTGGTCTGGCGTTATTTGAACTAGAATTTTGCTGTCTTCGGTTTCTATCGTAACCTCTTCCTCTTTGTTGACTTGGATTATTAGCTCGTGGAGGGTATTCTGTTGAAAGACCCGGATGAAAATGAGAATAGGTTACATTTGGCTGTTGTGTATATTGGGGAGCCATGCCTGGAAATGCCCATGGCAAATACATAAAAGGACTTATCGGTGCGGGATATGGGTCGTTCTCTGACTCATTCCCGCTAGGGAAAGTCTCGTAATGTGACCAGGCTACTCCATAGGGGCTCATTGGACCGATTCCACTCGGTAGTTGAGGTCTAACTGGTGGAGACGGTGTTGCAAATGTTCCTTCCGTTGTTACATCTGTAGCTATCGGAACCAAGGATCCCGGTGTCGATGTTGAGACACTAATAGGTATTGAGGTCTTGGCTGATGTTGTTTTTGGAGTTTCTCTCATGTTTTTTTCTGAAATGTCGGCAGAAGTGTTTTCATTTTTCTCCTTCTTTGTTGGAAAAAGTCCGAGTGTTTGTTCAATTCTTAAGGAATGATGATGTAACTCTGAGACTGATTTAGCTTCCATGAAGACCAATAACTGTTTTATTTCCGTCCTAAGGTTTCTTTTGAGAGTGGCAATCAACTCGACTTCGGAAATTGGAGGATTCAAATCTTGATTAACTCGAGCAAAATGACCAAAAAATTCCAACATAAGACTAAATAAACTTTTTATACGGTAGTGATATCTATACTACAGCATTATTTGATACGTATTAAAATTACTTTTAATCATCACGTTAATTACTCGGAGATCCCTAAAGATTTTAATAAAATAATTTAATTATACTTTTGTAAAATAAGTAATGATTTGGTTTATAGCGATAATTTACGCGAGGGAGTGCGGTATATACAAATTCAACATTTCGAGTGGATGGTAAATGCCGTTTATATTGTGCCAATTTTTTTGAATATCCCGTCGCTGCTTTTGATACTGGGTGGGTTTTTTTCCAAACAAATGAACCAACCGCAGGTTCCCAACTAATCCTAGAGTTATTATAATAATGTCGTTGCCTTTCCTGTGAACGAGTAATATTATGGCGAACATCATCCAGGGTAGCTTGCATAGGGGCAATAACATCTCGGATATAGACCTGTACTTGGTCTGGATTACCCTGTAAACGAGGATTAAAAGCTGCTTCCAGCCATGGGAAACGTGCTTCCCGTCCATGATTGATAAAGAACGGAGAATGTCCGGTAGATTCGTGAGGGGCACTATTATACGCCAACTGAAATAAAGGTAAATTAACATCCCAAGTAGTATGCTTATTACCCACATAAGAACTGATCATGTCGCCAATAACCCGATTAACCCGTTCAGTCTGATCGGTCTGTGGATGATACGGAGAGGTATACGTACACTGAATATTCATCTTTTCACATGTAGTACGCCATAACTCAGAAATAAACTGAGGGCCATTATCACTAAGGAGACGAACGGGGCTACCCCATTGCCGAACCACACGTGAAACCAAAGCATCGGCAATTGTAGCTGGTGTAGATATGGGTAAAGGAACAAACTCGACCCATTTAGAAAAATAGTCGGTAAAAACTAATAAAAAACGATTACGGTTATTACATAGTGGGAGGGATCATATCAAATCCACGCCAACCATTGACCAAGGACCATCGACTACAGTACATTGCATCGGGCCAGGCTTTAAGGTGTTACGAGGTTTCCGTTGCTGACAAATCAAACAGCTTCGTACATACTTAGTAATATCACTTCATCTTCGGCCACCAGAACTGGAACTGGGCGCTGGCAAGTTTTCTTTATACCAAGATGACCAGAGTATTGGTGGTCATGAATAAGGTTTAAAACCTTAGGGATTAATGTATTGGGGAGTACTATCTTGAACAGCGCTGGAGCCAATTTTCGGTATAAAATATTATCATGTATAGAGTATTGGTGCTGGTCAGGAACAGGGTTTCTCCCGTCTGGGCTACCAATGGTTAGAGCTTCATATATATTCCCATACCGAGCATCAGTTATTTGGTGTTCACGAATTTCCTGTTGAGACAATGTTGATGGAGATGTCACGACATCCGAAATATTAATGCAGGCTCGTACCGCAAAAATTTTTCCATCTTGATGGGGTGAAAGAATAATTGTGTTAGAACCGAGGTCATCACCAACTATCTTCATTCAGGTCGTCTAAAAAAGGGGAGGGGCAATCAACTGGGGCCCGAGATAGAGCATCGGCAACCACATTAACGGAACCACGATTATACAGGATTTCAAAATCAAAAACCTGAGATAAAACCGGAACGCAAGTCCAGAGTGGTAATAAAGGTAGGTTGACCCAGGACATCTATAAGATCATCAATGCGAGGAATAGGATAAGGGTCCCGAATCGTTACTGCATTAAGACGCCGCAAGTCTACATAAAACCGACTAAACGAACTCACTGGAGCACTTTCGTCACATTCATACAAAGGTAGTTTCATTGGGACTACTACTACAGGGGACGCCCAAGGACTTTGTGAGCGAACAATAATATCATTGTCAAGCATTTCCTCTATGTGGCGTTCAATGAGGCGTTCCTTTAAACGCGAGACTCTATAGGGTTTTAAAGCAATTGGTGCAGCATCACCAGTATTAATAACGTGGTGAGTTAAAGACGTTAACCCAGGCTTCGCAGAAAATACTGAAGGGAATTTACGTAAAAGACACCGTAGCTCTTGACACTGGGGAGCTGACAATTTAGTACGAGAAATAGCTTTTTCTATTTCCGCCTCAAAGTCCTCATCATTACACAGTGGGGTCTCATTACGACCTTTATCGAAGGCAATGGTAATTTGGGACCGCTTACCCAATGTAACTGTACCGGAGTCGTAATCCATTGTTACCGCATGATTAATTAAGAAATCACGTCCAAGAATACCAGGTTCAACTAAGTTCTCGATCAATGAGAACTCATTTGAAAAGGGGTGATTCTTAATTTTAAGACAAATGTGTCGTCTATCCAACAGAACCTGAGAAGACCCATCAGCCATGGTAACAAGGGGACGGTCTGAAGAAGGCAGCCAATCTGGAAACAGGGATGTCCAAATGTCCTCATTAAAGTGTGAAAGGTCAGAACCTGAATCTAATAAACAAGATAAATTTCGGCCATTTGGTAACACAACGGAAACGTGAGCATAGAGAGTCGGCAAACTAAAAATCATATTTAAAATATTTTGACGAAAACGCACAGGGTTAATATTAGATGGTGGCCTTGAGCAAGAAGTAATTTTTTGACCCAGAACGGGTAGGGCACTATTTGGAAACATGGCCAACCAAATTACACGTCCAACAAGTCGGACCACTGGTTGGTAAAGAACCGGAAGGGGCGGGAGAAGAACCAGGAACCACAGGTAATGGGCGTTGAACAATGGCTGGAATTGGAGGGGGTCGAACAAAAAAAGGATTAGGGGATGGAGCCAATCGAGCCATACGTCGACGAGCATATGAAATCTCCTCTTCTACGATTGATAAACTGGTGCAAGAACGAAAATTAATATGAGCAATGAGGTCCTTATGTAAGCCCTCTTAAATTAAATCCAAAATGTCTTCATCAGGCAAGGGAACAGGGAGCTGACTATTAAGGGACACAACGTCACTAATAAATGTATCAGGATCCTCACCCGACGGCGATGTAGTAGCTGTTGTATTAATGCTCGTTTAAAATCGGAAGTTAAATGCCGATCAAGGAAAGCAGTTTCAAAATTTGAAAACGTGGAAAAGGACTTAGTATCCCACCAGGTCTCTGCACTACCCTTAAGAAAAACCGGGAGTTTTTGTAGTAAAATATCAGGAGTAATGTTTTCCGAAACACAATTTTTTTTTAAATCCTTAAGGCAACGTAAGGGGTTCTCCTGACGAGATCCGGAAAAAGTAAATGTCGGAGTAGGAATATTATACCTTGGGCGTGGTTGACGAATAGCCTGTCCCAAGAGATCCACGTTCTTTGCTATTAAAGCCATACAAGCAGCCATTTCCGAAGTACTAGCGGCGGTCTGATCTGTAGTAGGCATCACTAGTTTAGCGGAAACCCGATCAAGTAAATCTTTAAATTCGTCAAGGGAATCCTTGGGCGCAAGAAGTTGTGAACTGGCCCGCTCTGCAGGTATACGTGGTACGGAAGCACGTGTGAGATCACTAACAAGAGCACTCCGTTGGCGAAGAAAAGCAGCACGGGTAACAGGCATAAAAGGAATAAAACTAAAAAAAACTACAAGCTAAAAAGGGAAATCACCATAATAAAAACCAACCTAGGATCAGACAAAACACATAAACCGTCAAAAAGTCATCTCAAATAAAAACCGATAAAAGAAAACCCAACAGTTTTCTAGCCCAACCACCTCTATCACCAATGTAACGTTTTGATATAGTATTACAGGGCCATTACTAACCCCTGGCTCTTGGTCCAGATCGCTGTCAGACTAAAACTGTATTGGATTTAATTTAACTTAAATAACTCACTTCAAATAATTTCAATAACTCCTGGGAGGAAGAGTATCTTCCAGACAAAATATTATAAAGAGTTCTCCTTAAATTAATCGTTCGTTTTCTCCTAGTTATAATTCTGCCAGCCTGCCCCCTTTCGAAGCAAGCATCTCCACTTTTATAATCTATGACTACCGCGACTAGGGCGCCAAAACGGGGAACTCAAGAACAATTATTGTCTAATGTATCGTCTGCTATCTTTGTTACACTATCCAACCATTTCATTTGAGGTGAGATTCAATTTTTTTTTTTTATTTCACTACTAGGTTATTAATAACCCATTTTGAAAACGTTTAATTGTACGCGTTAGGATAGGAATTTTAGGCCTATGGTAACTGAAGCCATAATCATTTGAATCTAAATTCAGACAACAATGAAAAAAAAAAAAAAAAAAAAAACTGTAATTTAACACAAATTGGGGAAACTAAAATAGTACCTCCCCGACAACCACGTTATCTACCTAACCTAACTTAACCTTACCTTATTAAAATTTTTATATTAAGCGTGTTGTTCATAGGGAGGAAGACGAAGATCGGAAGCATTCGGACAGTACTGGCTGAATTCAGCGTCAAGCTGGATACAACCTACATTATATTTCATCAGGCGTTATCATCGACACGCGTGTCCAAACGCAGCTTATGTAATGTAGAAAAAAGCATCTAGCCATAGTTTTGATTTTACGAATCTAATCTCTTAAGGCCCTTTTACAAAAGAGCGGCAAGCTTAAGCGTAAGCCGATGCATGGAGCAAATAACAAGAGGAGGCATAGGTTCCAAAATCTCATTTTTAAACGATGTATGAACCTATGCCTCCTGTTGTTATTGCTTCATGCATCAGATTACGCTTCAGCTTTCCACTCTTTTGTAAATGGGCCTTTATACTGTATAAAACGTGTAGCCGGGGAAAATATTTAAGGGTTTACTATTTATTTTCTTTTTTCTTATTTTCTAATCTATTTTCCCTCAGGGTTACTTATTTACCTTTTTGAGGAATTGGAAGAAGATCCCTTTAAGGGATATTTTCTAAATATTATAATAAAATATTACCCTTGTGTTATAATTAACGTTAATCACCTTTCCTCCGAGTGACTGGATGAATATTTTCTTAATTAAAAAATTACAACTTTATTCTAATCGTTTACTCGGTCTTTTATTTCTATCTTTCTTGAAAATCTATTATCAATCTGTCTTGAAATCTATCATCAATCTATTTTGCTATCTTATTGAGATCTCTTTTTATGCAAAGAAAAAGGGGGTGACTTTGCAACAGGGAGTCCAGCTGGAATATTCCAGAGATTTGTATGGAAGGAGCGCCACCCATTTGGCGAAACGACCTTCCAGCGGGGACACCTGTTGCAAACGTAACAAAATTAAGCCCAAATCCTTTTTGTCAATCTAAAAATAATAATTGTTCGTGTATGGCAGAATTAATTCGTACGCTGAACATATGTTTTAACATTGAATTATCTGAAAATGTTTTATAAAATTCTCACGAATACACTGAAACCATTTTTATTTTCTTCCTATTCAATTCCCACTCTCGAAGAAGCCTAACACCCTCAGTTACAATATATTTTTTTTATCGTAGGCGTAATTTCCATGAATATTATTTACTGTTCTATTTTATTTAATCTGATGCAAATGGGCTCCTCCAGTTTGGATTTCCCGCCAAAAAATATTTGGATAAAAATTTTGTACACCTGGTGGCACCTTCTAGCATTTTCCCTCCCTCTTCATTTTTGACTAGAGCAGACAGTTCGAGTCTGGCGTTCGTAGAATTCTTTTTTGATGAAAATTCTAACTTTGATAGGAGTCTTTAACATTTTGGATAATAAGTTTATTTAGTATTTTTCATGTGATAATTTTGTATGGTTCGAATTGAAAGAACAAATAACGCTTCGAAAAATAAAAGTTTGAAGAGCAAAATGGTTAAAGACGCTTCGATATGGAAGCTCATTCAAACATCTCGAAGGAGAAAATCACATTATTATTTTAGAAAGTAGATAATTCTTTTAATTTAATCCCTAAAAAGCTAAAAGATATTAAAAATAAGGGGAATAAGACTTCTATTCCTTAAGATGAAATCTAAGTAGGACCCTTTGATTCAACCCGAAAAAGTAACTACATTTAACAGCCTTGACATTTAACTGAAATTATAATTGTAGCTGGGCAAATTTTGGGAAACTTGATTAGAACGGAAGAATATTTGTACCCGGTTACATAACAAGTAGATTCCTTTAATTAAGAACGAGTTTGCATACTTCTTGTTACCTTAATGATTTATTAATTAAGATATATCTTAAATTTCTCCTAAGCCTAGGCTTTTCTTTCCACATGATGGTCTTAGTGTAATAAATATTTTCAA
>OY987225.1:8777819-8904509 GCA_963920705.1 Odiellus spinosus | reverse complement strand
GAATATATATATGAATATATATATATGAATATATATATGTGTATATATATATGTATATATATATATGTATATATATATATATATATATGTATATTTGTATATATATATATATGTATATATGTATATATATATATATATGTATATATGTATATATATATGTATATATGTATATATGTATATATATATATATTTGTGTATATATATATGTGTATATATATATATGTATGTATATATATATATATATATGTATATATATTTATTTAACTGTTTCGGGGCCCAATAATTGTATGTATAATTAAATATAATTTGATTCCTTATTATTATTAGTCGGTAACGCCATCTGTTGAGATGATTCATCATAAAATTTGTAATTCAATGGCGTAAGCCCCTGCAAGTTGGTTTATGAGTATGAACATTCCGAATTCGTCAATACGGTATAGCAGTAGTAGCATACCGAAAAATGGATTAACCATTAAATTTCTTTTCAAAATAGAGAAGAGACTTTGTTCTGTGTTTCAAAGTTTAAAACCCAGTTCGTGATACATGTTAAAAATTCTTCTTATTAAACAAGATGGTGTTTAATAAATCTTCTAGATTACATCTTTTTTTACTCGTTTTTAGTCACACCAATTTCAATTGGTGTAGGCTCTAATTATATACCGTACTGGCTGAAGTGAAATTTTAAAACTTTTACATGAAAAATTTTAAACTTTTACATGAAAAATTTTAAACTTTTACATGAAAAATTTTAAACTTTTACATGAAAAATTTTAAACTTTTACATGAAAAATTTTAAACTTTTACATGAAAAATTTTAAACTTCTACATGACAAATGCCTCTATCCAGCATTATCTTAATTGGTGTGCCTTATTATGGGGTTGACCATGTTGTTTATATTAAAATAAGTCGCTCCCTTTTCATTTTCAAACAGACATCTGAGCTTTTTAGTGAGATATTGAGGCGGGTATTCGTTTTGGTGTACGAACAAAGACCATTTAATCATTTTTGTGTGATTTTCATCACAATAGTCTCTTCAAAGGGGCAGATATTATAAAAAAAAACAGTTGGGCGGATGCCCATCTAGAATGGATGGCTATCTGTGACAGATATTACAATTCAGAATGGACAGATATAATTTTTATTACTTCTCAGAATGGACAGATATAATTTTTTATTGCAACTCAGAATGGGCAAATATAATTTATTACAACTCGGAATGGACAGATATTATTTATTATAACTCGGAATGGGCAGATATAATTTATTACAACTGAAATGGACAAATTTCCCTTTTAAATAACTGCAATTAAGCCAAACCTCTCGCAGATAACTCTGCCCTTTATATGAAACATTTTCATTGAAAAATCAAACATTTGACGTTAAAAATGTGTAGTAAAATAATTTCTATTTATATCATAAATGCTAATTTTATATTAATAATTAAGAAAATAACGTACACTAAATATAAATGCTATAGGCGCAATAAATAGGTTACACATGTTATATAATATTTCATAGTTCCTTTCGAATTGCAGTGTTTCTCATTGAAAAATTAATCATTTGACGCAAGAATGTGTAGTTAAAATAATTTAAATATTTATATTTAATATTTAATATTTATTATTTATAATTAAGAAAATAAGGTATACTAAATATAAATACTACAGGCACAATAATTAAGTTACACTATTTATATTCCAACAAAAATTGCATACCTCCTTTCCAATTCCACAGTTTCGTATAAAGGGCAGAGTTATCTGCGAGAGGTTTGGCTTAATTGCAGTTATTTAAAAGGGAAATTTGTCCATTTCAGTTGTAATAAATTATATCTGCCCATTCCGAGTTATAATAAATAATATCTGTCCATTCCGAGTTGTAATAAATTATATTTGCCCATTCTGAGTTGCAATAAAAAATTATATCTGTCCATTCTGAGAAGTAATAAAAAATTATATCTGTCCATTCTGAATTGTAATATCTGTCATAAATAGCCATCCATTCTAGATGGGCATCCGCCCAACTGTTTTTTTTTTTTTTTTTATAATAAAGAGAAAAGTCGGCATTTAAGGAAGCTTGAAAATATTTATTACACTAAGACCATCATGTGGAAAGAAAAGCCTAGGCTTAGGAGAAATTTAAGATATATCTTAATTAATAAATCATTAAGGTAACAAGAAGTATGCAAACTCGTTCTTAATTAAAGGAATCTACTTGTTATGTAACCGGGTACAAATATTCTTCCGTTCTAATCAAGTTTCCCAAAATTTGCCCAGCTACAATTATAATTTCAGTTAAATGTCAAGGCTGTTAAATGTAGTTACTTTTTCGGGTTGAATCAAAGGGTCCTACTTAGATTTCATCTTAAGGAATAGAAGTCTTATTCCCCTTATTTTTAATATCTTTTAGCTTTTTAGGGATTAAATTAAAAGAATTATCTACTTTCTAAAATAATAATGTGATTTTCTCCTTCGAGATGTTTGAATGAGCTTCCATATCGAAGCGTCTTTAACCATTTTGCTCTTCAAACTTTTATTTTTCGAAGCGTTATTTGTTCTTTCAATTCGAACCATACAAAATTATCACATGAAAAATACTAAATAAACTTATTATCCAAAATGTTAAAGACTCCTATCAAAGTTAGAATTTTCATCAAAAAAGAATTCTACGAACGCCAGACTCGAACTGTCTGCTCTAGTCAAAAATGAAGAGGGAGGGAAAATGCTAGAAGGTGCCACCAGGTGTACAAAATTTTTATCCAAATATTTTTTGGCGGGAAATCCAAACTGGAGGAGCCCATTTGCATCAGATTAAATAAAATAGAACAGTAAATAATATTCATGGAAATTACGCCTACGATAAAAAAAATATATTGTAACTGAGGGTGTTAGGCTTCTTCGAGAGTGGGAATTGAATAGGAAGAAAATAAAAATGGTTTCAGTGTATTCGTGAGAATTTTATAAAACATTTTCAGATAATTCAATGTTAAAACATATGTTCAGCGTACGAATTAATTCTGCCATACACGAACAATTATTATTTTTAGATTGACAAAAAGGATTTGGGCTTAATTTTGTTACGTTTGCAACAGGTGTCCCCGCTGGAAGGTCGTTTCGCCAAATGGGTGGCGCTCCTTCCATACAAATCTCTGGAATATTCCAGCTGGACTCCCTGTTGCAAAGTCACCCCCTTTTTCTTTGCATAAAAAGAGATCTCAATAAGATAGCAAAATAGATTGATGATAGATTTCAAGACAGATTGATAATAGATTTTCAAGAAAGATAGAAATAAAAGACCGAGTAAACGATTAGAATAAAGTTGTAATTTTTTAATTAAGAAAATATTCATCCAGTCACTCGGAGGAAAGGTGATTAACGTTAATTATAACACAAGGGTAATATTTTATTATAATATTTAGAAAATATCCCTTAAAGGGATCTTCTTCCAATTCCTCAAAAAGGTAAATAAGTAACCCTGAGGGAAAATAGATTAGAAAATAAGAAAAAAGAAAATAAATAGTAAACCCTTAAATATTTTCCCCGGCTACACGTTTTATACAGTATAAAGGCCCATTTACAAAAGAGTGGAAAGCTGAAGCGTAATCTGATGCATGAAGCAATAACAACAGGAGGCATAGGTTCATACATCGTTTAAAAATGAGATTTTGGAACCTATGCCTCCTCTTGTTATTTGCTCCATGCATCGGCTTACGCTTAAGCTTGCCGCTCTTTTGTAAAAGGGCCTTAAGAGATTAGATTCGTAAAATCAAAACTATGGCTAGATGCTTTTTTCTACATTACATAAGCTGCGTTTGGACACGCGTGTCGATGATAACGCCTGATGAAATATAATGTAGGTTGTATCCAGCTTGACGCTGAATTCAGCCAGTACTGTCCGAATGCTTCCGATCTTCGTCTTCCTCCCTATGAACAACACGCTTAATATAAAAATTTTAATAAGGTAAGGTTAAGTTAGGTTAGGTAGATAACGTGGTTGTCGGGGAGGTACTATTTTAGTTTCCCCAATTTGTGTTAAATTACAGTTTTTTTTTTTTTTTTTTTTTTTTTTTTTCATTGTTGTCTGAATTTAGATTCAAATGATTATGGCTTCAGTTACCATAGGCCTAAAATTCCTATCCTAACGCGTACAATTAAACGTTTTCAAAATGGGTTATTAATAACCTAGTAGTGAAATAAAAAAAAAAAATTGAATCTCACCTCAAATGAAATGGTTGGATAGTGTAACAAAGATAGCAGACGATACATTAGACAATAATTGTTCTTGAGTTCCCCGTTTTGGCGCCCTAGTCGCGGTAGTCATAGATTATAAAAGTGGAGATGCTTGCTTCGAAAGGGGGCAGGCTGGCAGAATTATAACTAGGAGAAAACGAACGATTAATTTAAGGAGAACTCTTTATAATATTTTGTCTGGAAGATACTCTTCCTCCCAGGAGTTATTGAAATTATTTGAAGTGAGTTATTTAAGTTAAATTAAATCCAATACAGTTTTAGTCTGACAGCGATCTGGACCAAGAGCCAGGGGTTAGTAATGGCCCTGTAATACTATATCAAAACGTTACATTGGTGATAGAGGTGGTTGGGCTAGAAAACTGTTGGGTTTTCTTTTATCGGTTTTTATTTGAGATGACTTTTTGACGGTTTATGTGTTTTGTCTGATCCTAGGTTGGTTTTTATTATGGTGATTTCCCTTTTTAGCTTGTAGTTTTTTTTAGTTTTATTCCTTTTATGCCTGTTACCCGTGCTGCTTTTCTTCGCCAACGGAGTGCTCTTGTTAGTGATCTCACACGTGCTTCCGTACCACGTATACCTGCAGAGCGGGCCAGTTCACAACTTCTTGCGCCCAAGGATTCCCTTGACGAATTTAAAGATTTACTTGATCGGGTTTCCGCTAAACTAGTGATGCCTACTACAGATCAGACCGCCGCTAGTACTTCGGAAATGGCTGCTTGTATGGCTTTAATAGCAAAGAACGTGGATCTCTTGGGACAGGCTATTCGTCAACCACGCCCAAGGTATAATATTCCTACTCCGACATTTACTTTTTCCGGATCTCGTCAGGAGAACCCCTTACGTTGCCTTAAGGATTTAAAAAAATTTTGTGTTTCGGAAAACATTACTCCTGATATTTTACTACAAAAACTCCCGGTTTTTCTTAAGGGTAGTGCAGAGACCTGGTGGGATACTAAGTCCTTTTCCACGTTTTCAAATTTTGAAACTGCTTTCCTTGATCGGCATTTAACTTCCGATTTTAAACGAGCATTAATACAACAGCTACTACATCGCCGTCGGGTGAGGATCCTGATACATTTATTAGTGACGTTGTGTCCCTTAATAGTCAGCTCCCTGTTCCCTTGCCTGATGAAGACATTTTGGATTTAATTTACGAGGGCTTACATAAGGACCTCATTGCTCATATTAATTTTCGTTCTTGCACCAGTTTATCAATCGTAGAAGAGGAGATTTCATATGCTCGTCGACGTATGGCTCGATTGGCTCCATCCCCTAATCCTTTTTTTGTTCGACCCCCTCCAATTCCAGCCATTGTTCAACGCCCATTACCTGTGGTTCCTGGTTCTTCTCCCGCCCCTTCCGGTTCTTTACCAACCAGTGGTCCGACTTGTTGGACGTGTAATTTGGTTGGCCATGTTTCCAAATAGTGCCCTACCCGTTCTGGGTCAAAAAATTACTTCTTGCTCAAGGCCACCATCTAATATTAACCCTGTGCGTTTTCGTCAAAATATTTTAAATATGATTTTTAGTTTGCCGACTCTCTATGCTCACGTTTCCGTTGTGTTACCAAATGGCCGAAATTTATCTTGTTTATTAGATTCAGGTTCTGACCTTTCACACTTTAATGAGGACATTTGGACATCCCTGTTTCCAGATTGGCTGCCTTCTTCAGACCGTCCCCTTGTTACCATGGCTGATGGGTCTTCTCAGGTTCTGTTGGATAGACGACACATTTGTCTTAAAATTAAGAATCACCCCTTTTCAAATGAGTTCTCATTGATCGAGAACTTAGTTGAACCTGGTATTCTTGGACGTGATTTTTTATTAATCATGCGGTAACAATGGATTACGACTCCGGTACAGTTACATTGGGTAAGCGGTCCCAAATTACCATTGCCTTCGATAAAGGTCGTAATGAGACCCCACTGTGTAATGATGAGGACTTTGAGGCGGAAATAGAAAAAGCTATTTCTCGTACTAAATTGTCAGCTCCCCAGTGTCAAGAGCTACGGTGTCTTTTACGTAAATTCCCTTCAGTATTTTCTGCGAAGCCTGGGTTAACGTCTTTAACTCACCACGTTATTAATACTGGTGATGCTGCACCAATTGCTTTAAAACCCTATAGAGTCTCGCGTTTAAAGGAACGCCTCATTGAACGCCACATAGAGGAAATGCTTGACAATGATATTATTGTTCGCTCACAAAGTCCTTGGGCGTCCCCTGTAGTAGTAGTCCCAATGAAACTACCTTTGTATGAATGTGACGAAAGTGCTCCAGTGAGTTCGTTTAGTCGGTTTTATGTAGACTTGCGGCGTCTTAATGCAGTAACGATTCGGGACCCTTATCCTATTCCTCGCATTGATGATCTTATAGATGTCCTGGGTCAACCTACCTTTATTACCACTCTGGACTTGCGTTCCGGTTTTATCTCAGGTTTTAATTTTGAAATCCTGTATAATCGTGGTTCCGTTAATGTGGTTGCCGATGCTCTATCTCGGGCCCCAGTTGATTGCCCCTCCCCTTTTTTAGACGACCTGAATGAAGATAGTTGGTGATGACCTCGGTTCTAACACAATTATTCTTTCACCACATCAAGATGGAAAAATTTTTGCGGTACGAGCCTGCATTAATATTTCGGATGTCGTGACATCTCCATCAACATTGTCTCAACAGGAAATTCGTGAACACCAAATAACTGATGCTCGGTATGGGAATATATATGAAGCTCTAACCATTGGTAGCCCAGACGGGAGAAACCCTGTTCCTGACCAGCACCAATACTCTATACATGATAATATTTTATACCGAAAATTGGCTCCAGCGCTGTTCAAGATAGTACTCCCCAATACATTAATCCCTAAGGTTTTAAACCTTATTCATGACCACCAATACTCTGGTCATCTTGGTATAAAGAAAACTTGCCAGCGCCCAGTTCCAGTTCTGGTGGCCGAAGATGAAGTGATATTACTAAGTATGTACGAAGCTGTTTGATTTGTCAGCAACGGAAACCTCGTAACACCTTAAAGCCTGGCCCGATGCAATGTACTGTAGTCGATGGTCCTTGGTCAATGGTTGGCGTGGATTTGATATGATCCCTCCCACTATGTAATAACCGTAATCGTTTTTTATTAGTTTTTACCGACTATTTTTCTAAATGGGTCGAGTTTGTTCCTTTACCCATATCTACACCAGCTACAATTGCCGATGCTTTGGTTTCACGTGTGGTTCGGCAATGGGGTAGCCCCGTTCGTCTCCTTAGTGATAATGGCCCTCAGTTTATTTCTGAGTTATGGCGTACTACATGTGAAAAGATGAATATTCAGTGTACGTATACCTCTCCGTATCATCCACAGACCGATCAGACTGAACGGGTTAATCGGGTTATTGGCGACATGATCAGTTCTTATGTGGGTAATAAGCATACTACTTGGGATGTTAATTTACCTTTATTTCAGTTGGCGTATAATAGTGCCCCTCACGAATCTACCGGACATTCTCCGTTCTTTATCAATCATGGACGGGAAGCACGTTTCCCATGGCTGGAAGCAGCTTTTAATCCTCGTTTACAGGGTAATCCAGACCAAGTACAGGTCTATATCCGAGATGTTATTGCCCCTATGCAAGCTACCCTGGATGATGTTCGCCATAATATTACTCGTTCACAGGAAAGGCAACGACATTATTATAATAACTCTAGGATTAGTTGGGAACCTGCGGTTGGTTCATTTGTTTGGAAAAAAACCCACCCAGTATCAAAAGCAGCGACGGGATATTCAAAAAAATTGGCACAATATAAACGGCATTTACCATCCACTCGAAATGTTGAATTTGTATATACCGCACTCCCTCGCGTAAATTATCGCTATAAACCAAATCATTACTTATTTTACAAAAGTATAATTAAATTATTTTATTAAAATCTTTAGGGATCTCCGAGTAATTAACGTGATGATTAAAAGTAATTTTAATATGTATCAAATAATGCTGTAGTATAGATATCACTACCGTATAAAAAGTTTATTTAGTCTTATGTTGGAATTTTTTGGTCATTTTGCTCGAGTTAATCAAGATTTGAATCCTCCAATTTCCGAAGTCGAGTTGATTGCCACTCTCAAAAGAAACCTTAGGACGGAAATAAAACAGTTATTGGTCTTCATGGAAGCTAAATCAGTCTCAGAGTTACATCATCATTCCTTAAGAATTGAACAAACACTCGGACTTTTTCCAACAAAGAAGGAGAAAAATGAAAACACTTCTGCCGACATTTCAGAAAAAAACATGAGAGAAACTCCAAAAACAACATCAGCCAAGACCTCAATACCTATTAGTGTCTCAACATCGACACCGGGATCCTTGGTTCCGATAGCTACAGATGTAACAACGGAAGGAACATTTGCAACACCGTCTCCACCAGTTAGACCTCAACTACCGAGTGGAATCGGTCCAATGAGCCCCTATGGAGTAGCCTGGTCACATTACGAGACTTTCCCTAGCGGGAATGAGTCAGAGAACGACCCATATCCCGCACCGATAAGTCCTTTTATGTATTTGCCATGGGCATTTCCAGGCATGGCTCCCCAATATACACAACAGCCAAATGTAACCTATTCTCATTTTCATCCGGGTCTTTCAACAGAATACCCTCCACGAGCTAATAATCCAAGTCAACAAAGAGGAAGAGGTTACGATAGAAACCGAAGACAGCAAAATTCTAGTTCAAATAACGCCAGACCAAGAGCGCTTCCCCCAACGGGAACTCGATACCAATGTCCCCGGGGAAATACCACAAGAACTTTTCAGCCCTCAAGTAATCCTAGAAATGAAATTACGTGTTTTAACTGTAACGGAATCGGACATTTGGCCAGGAACTGTCCTTCCCCATGAATTTTCAGAAATCAGAACCAGGGAAACGCCGGAGCGGGAGGCAGAGTTACAAACGCCCAGCCTCCCGCCACCACTCAATAAGTTCAAACAGTTCCGATTCAACCGAATCACCTCCTCCCCTTAGGTTGGGATTAATTAAACGAAGGAGGAGATATTAGAGACTTCCTCATATCATTTCCGTTGTTTTCGAACATGGAACAATACCTACCCGATTAGACAATGGAGCGGAAGTTTCAATGATTAGTATCGAACAATGGAGAGAAATAAAGAAAAAACGAGGCGAAGAAGAAAATTTTGCTCCCAATGAGAAAGTGACGGAATGCATTATAATGGGAGATGGTCACTACACTTTTACGAAAGGATCTATTAAACTGAACTTGCGAGATAAAATTCGAAAATGGTGAATCAAGAAAATTCACTTCAAGAGTTCCACATAATCCCATCTTTACTCTGCGATGCTATCCTAGGACAAGACTTTCTAGAAGATTGGAAGGTAATTATGAATTTTAAGGACAAATCTTGTCACATCAACGGAGCTACTTTGAAATTTCCAGACCTCCAAAAAGATAAAGGCCCACCTTCCCCTCAAATTGTTCAAAACGTCAATGAAGCGATTGATAGAACTAAACTTCCAATGAGATATAAGAAGGAATTACAGGAATTACTCCTCCGTTTCCCAGATTTGTTTAGCAATAAATTTGGAAGAACTAACCTAGTAGTTCATGAAATCCACACTGGAAATGCAAAGCCAGTTACTAAGATGCCGTATCGAGTGAGCGACCGAAAGAAGGCGATTATCGAACAGCACATTTCCGAAATGTTGAAAGATGGAATAAATAGACCTTCTACGTCTCCATGGGCATCTCCGATTGTTATAGTAGAGAAAGATGATGGATCCGGCACTGGAAAGATCAAAACTAGATTCTGTGTGGATTTAAGAGGAGTAAATAAAGTAACAGAAAAAGATCCCTACCCAATACCACGGATTGAAGAGACATTAAATAAGTTGGGAAAGCCAAAGTATATTACTGCACTCGACTTAAAAAGTGGATACTGGCAAGTAGAAATGTGTCCAGACTGTGCACCAAAACCGCTTTCATTTTCCATGCTGGGAAATATGAATTCCATGTTCTCCCGTTTGGTCTAACTGGAGCTCCATCGACCTTTCAAAGGCTGATGGATGAAATATTTAGAGACGGAGAACCCTTCTCTATAGTGGTGTACTTAGATGACATTTTGATTCCCTCCGAGACCTGGGAAGATCATAAAAATGCACTGGAATATGTGATTCATCGTCTACAAAATGCTGGACTCACGCTACAACTGAAGAAATGTCGTTTCGCTCAGTCAGAAGCTACCGTACTTGGACATGTAGTGAGCGGAGCGGGTATCCACATAGATCCGTCAAAAATAGAAGCGATAACGAATTTCCCAACACCGAAAAATCTAAAACAAGTTCAACGTTTCCTGGGAATGGCGGGATGGCATCATAGATTCATTCCGAACTTTTCTACAATAGCTGCTCCAATAAATAAGCTGAAGAAAAAGGGAACACCTTTTAAATGGGGTAAAGAGCAGGAAGAATCATTCCGGAAATTAAAAGAAGCCATCAGTTCTGCTCCGCCATTAGCCGCCTATAGACCTGAACTTCCCTGTATTTTAACAACTGACGCATCAGATTTGGGACTCGGAGCTTTTTTAACACAAATTCAGGATGGAGTGGAAGTCCCAATTGCTTATGCCAGCAGGAGCTTGAGAAATGTTGAACCAAAATATTCAACATCTGAAAAAGAATGTCTAGCCATATATTGGGCAATAAATCATTTCCGACCGTATCTGGAAAGTAAACCATTTACAGTAGTCACGGATCACAAGGCGCTAACCTTCGGTATGAAAGAACCGAATTCTCGACTTGTAAGATGGGCCATGTATCTTCAAACCTTCGATTTTAAAGTCCAGCATAAGAAAGGAGTCGAGAACGTAGTCGCTGATGCTTTATCCAGAGCTCCTTTGGCATTACTAGCTATGGCCAGGTTCTCCAGCTCGTCTTCCGAATTGGAATCAGGGGAATTAAGAAATTCATCGGAATCGTCGGACGAAGGAACAGATAGATCAGTGATCGCCCATGTTATACCTCCATACCCGCATGCCAATTACCATATCTTTGACCAAGACGAGATAATCGCAGCTCAAAGGGAGGACCCGGCTATGGAAGGATTAAGAGAACACTTCGATCAAGAAAATCCTCCCCCACACCCCAAGTTCGAAATGAAAAATCAATTAATCTATAGAAAAGCCACCGAAGCGAGACCATCCAGAATTTTCTTACCAACAATATTGCGTCGAGAAGTCTTTCGACTGCTACATGACCATCCCTTAGCAGCGCACCGAGGAAGGGATAAGACGATAGAAAGAGTTGGACATAGATTCTGGTGGCCGGCAATGTTAAGAGACATTCGAACGTATATCCGTGAGTGTGTCCTCTGTCAACAGTACAAAATCAGTAATCGAAGAAGGCCTGGATTAATGATATCAACCGAAGCAACCTCACCTTGGGATAAAATTGGAATAGACATTATGGGCCCTTTCCTAGAAGCCGACGAGGTTATAAATATCTTCTAGTATTTACAGATTACATGACAAAATATGTTGAACTAGTTCCACTCAGGAATATATCTGCGGAAACTAGCACCAAGGCCTTAAAGAACGTCGTCTGCAGGTGGGGAGCACCGAAACAAATTTTAAGCGATAGAGGGACTTAATTCGTTTCTACACTCTGGAGAGATACCTGTAGGCTCTTCAGGATAAGTCCCATTCACACGACTCCTTATCATCCTCAATCAGATTTGACGGAAAGAGTAAACAGAGTCTTGGGAGAAACAATTTCCATTTATGTTGAAAACAATCACCGAACATGGGATGAAACTCTAAATGCTCTAGCTTTCGCGATAAATTCAGCACCGCATGATACGACAAAAATATCTTCATTCTATTTGAACATGGGTCGAGAACCGCGATTACCCTGGGATCTGGAAATAGGAATGCCAGTCGAAGAGTTGGAGGACAGGAGTCCCACTATAAAGGAAGTAAAAAGACAATGGGCTCTAGCCAAAGAATTCTCCAGGCTAGCTCAAGAAAAGCAGAAGAAATTTTACGACCTACGACGAGAAAACTTAGAATTTGAAGTCGGAACGTTATTGTGGAGATTAACGCACCCTCTATCAAGAGCTGAAGAAGGACAGATGGCGAAATTAAGTCCTAAGTGGTCTGGTCCATACAAAATCATCGAAAAAATAAGTCCCTTGGTCTATGTTCTGGAAGATGTCATCACTAAGCAAAATATTGGAGCGATTAAAATTGATCAACTAAAGTTATATCATACCAAGGAAGTTCCCCTTGGGGAAGATCAACCTCCCCAAAGACCCGAGTCCGAAGATACGGAAGTTCTCCCACGAGAAGAGAGAGTATTAGCTCCAGAATCAAGTGGGGAACCAAGAGTATGATGATCCGGAAGAGAACAAGAATCACATACGAAATTATTCCTGAAACGGATTCTGATCAATTAAGAAGAAACTTGAGACCAGAACCTAATCTTGAGGAAACTATTCCGAAAAGAAGATATGAACCAGAAGAACCCTTGCCAGAATTAAGCCCTATTCCCTCAGAGGAAGACTGGGAAAAAAGATTCCCTTTAGAAAGTTCCTCTCAGGAAGAAATGGTCCCCGAAGAAGGAAGGGCAAATCAGAAGAGACCAGTCCATGGGTCAAGATCGTCCTATTCCGGAAAACCAACTAAGAAAAAATCGAAGGGCATCGATCAAGAGGAAAATGACAAAGCGAGGTTCCTTGAAGAAACCTTCTCTCAAGGAGAATTAAAAGCCAGGGAAGAAAAACGAGTTAAAACAAAAAGACCCGTTCACGCCCTTAGTTCTTCATCCTCATCTTCCGGAAAACCTCAAAGGAAAAAGTCAAAAGAGGATAACCCGAAAGAGGGTCTGAAGGCAGACAATACCAGCATTGACGTTCAACCCTCTACGTTTACTCCTGGGAGGCTATTCTCTAACTTCATTCGGATCGAAAGCTGCTCGAATCATTCGGAATTCGCGTTGTCTGGGCCAAAAATACAAATAAGCGTATTCTGAAGGGCACGAATGCGAATCATTCGGTTCGGGTTGATTCGAACCATTCGGCGGCCGATAGAGCCGTCCGAATCAAGTTTCCTCTCTTTTTGAGTGTTTTCCTCCTTTTTTTCAGCCCCGTTTTTCCTCGTCTCAAGGTGATTGTACGTAAAATTTAACCGCCATGTTTCTTCAACTTCAAATCAAAATAATCAAATTTGCGGCAATAAAAATAACTACCCGTGGTCAATTAAGTAATTAGAATTGTATCTTAAACGTGTCGATTGCGTGGGGGCCCATCTATTTACGTTTATGTTAGATTTTTCGGTTGAATAGGTAAGGTTAACGAGTCAATATTTTTGGCCTTGGTTGATAAAACCCGGCTCCGTCCCAAGGTTGGTAGTCTAGAGATATTTGCTGGCTCCGTCCGACGGTCCGAGGCTCTTGCCAATAATTTTCAATTTGACCGTCGAATTTTGACGGAGCTTCGAGAATTTGGACCCGGGCGGCTACCAATATTTTAAGCGTAAACGTATACCAACTTGCCGGCGATTTTTTTGTTAGTCAATAATTATACGTTTATCGCTAATTGATTGTATTTATTTAAAATTAAATCTAAACATTTTAAGTTTAACGGTAGATGATTGCTTTTATTTTAAATTAAATAACATAAAAGTTTAACGCTAGATGATTGAATTTATTTAAGATTGATATTAAATCTAATAATTAAAAGTCTAGTACGCTAGATGATCGGATTTAAATTCAATTAATATTAAATCTTATGATTTGGAGCACTACTTTGAATTACTGTTTTTATTACGTATCAAATTTCTTTCATGAAAGGATTCTTCTAGATAAATACCAACGATTGGTAATTTTATTGCCATCTAAATTTAAATTAAAATGGTTATTTAAACCAATGGTATTATGAAAACCATATAAACTACATTAGTCTGAAATTACCATTTTACTTAAACGTTTATTGAATGAAGAAACCGTATTCCTATACTAACCCTTAATTTCAAATAAGTTTACACTCTCAGTTTCATTAAATTTAAATAATAAAAATAACTAAGAGGCATATTCATAATTTGATCAATATAATAATGCTAAATTTCCCAAGAAATCAAACACATTTGATCGAGTTGAATAATGTCCCAAAAATATTATTTTAAAAATCTAAATATGTTTAAATATTCCCGCCCGAATTCTGACCAATAAGAGAGAAATAATACCTCGCGATCTCCTACTTTCTCCACATAAAAATGACGTACACTATGATTCGGATTCGGGCTCGAAGGGATCCGAATCACCATTCGAATAAGGGTTAGAGAATAGGCTTTTTTGTACCCAACCCGAATGAAGGCGATGCGAATGATTCGAACTCTCCGAATTCGAATGCTTCGGATTTTTTTAGAGAATTGCCTCCCTGAACTACCGAGAACGAAAAGGGATGCCTCCTCTAGCTCTTCAGATAAACCAGACCAAAAGCGAAGGAAGCAAAAATCCTCGAGTTCCTCGGTATACGATGTATCTCTCATAGAGAAAGGACGAGAGATCCTAAAACGAAATGCAGGACGACTTTCTAAATATAAAAGGAAAGGTTCACCAAAGTCGGACTCAACAAACGTTCCAAAAAGGAAAACACGCAGAGAAGAGGAATCAGAAGGGGAAGATCAAAGAGATGAGGAAGAAGAAATTCAGGAACGCCCGCCACCCAATTATGACGCGAGTAGTTTAAGACTGTACAACAAGACTAAAATAAACAAATGACGTCATCAAGTAAACAAATTTGCATAAGCCACGCCCCCAAAATAAACAAATTTGCATAATTAGCCCCGCCCCCAAAATCAACAAACAGCTTATCCGTCAACAAATGACGTCATATGTCAACAAATTTGCCTAATTAACCCCGCCCCCAAAGGCTACAAATTTGCATCATACACGCTCCCTAAGGCTACAAATTGGCCTAATTAGCCCCGCCCCTAAGGTAAACAAATTTGCATAATAGCCCCGCCCCCAAAATAAACAAGGAAGGGGACATCTTTCCACCCCCTCCATCAACGTATTAGCCTAATGGGCCCCACCCGGAAAGTCCACAAATTACCCTACATAACCCGCCCCATAATCAATATTAAAGGGACAGTGACACCAAAAACGTTTTTTTCGTTCGTCTTCATTGGTAGAAATAAAGGGTTTCGAATGCCTATCAGGCGAGTCAGCCAAGGTCAAATGATACGAATGTGGTTCTTTTGTTACCCACGTACAAATGACCACTGAATCGCCCTCTGGTAGGGGCCTTCTGTACTCGTGACCTCCCTGGTTAGACCTATTTTAAACATGTTTTACCCAATTTTGACTGATTTTTCAAGGTTTTTCATTGGTGTATACAACTTGTGACGTCATAAGATCAATTGGTGTGTATTGTGACCTGTTGAAAAAGCAATGTTATTCACCCTTAAGACTGGACACGATTATTTTTAATTGTTAACTCTATAATACAATGATGATATAGTGTCACTCCATGTCGTATCGGTCTTGTTATATTTCCTCTACAATCCAAGGTTGTAAGTCCAACGTGGGAAGGAAGATAGAGATCTTCGGTTTGTACAGAAGCTTCCATTTGTGAGGATATATCTCTGAGATTATCCTAGGCTGCAATCCAACGTGGCAAAGGTGTTAAAAACATTCTTCTCATACAGAACCTTTCAATTGAAAGGTTTTGAACTTTTGGATATATTTAAAGAGAGAATGCAGCACCGAAAGGTATCCCAATTTTGAAACTATATTTAAAGGGTTCGGGGCCTGATTATATTATGGGAAACAAAGTAAAATAATGTTATGAGGGAGGATGAGGGTTGTTAATTAGAGTTAAACTGCAATACCTTACCTTTGTAATGAACTTTAAACGGGATTGGTAGTCGTAAAGTTCCATCAAGTTGTTGTTTTGTCTTATGGACTTGACCATCTTGTTAAACTCTTTTTGATGAAGATGATGCAGTTAATTATTATGGTAAGAGGTATGAATTCTTGATCTTTGAAAGGTATCATAATCCAATGAGCTTATATTCTTCGACCTGGATTATCCATTGTGTGAAAAAATGTAAGGTTTCGTTATAAATGTCATTTAAAACAATTTCAGTCCTTACTAGAATAGATTTTTTTAATTATTTTATCCAAACTCAAATCCCGTTTTTCAAATCTAAGTGATTTTATACAGTACAGTTTTAACAATAGTTTAATTTTCCCAAAGCCTTGTAGAAAAATTAAAATATATTTTGGGTACGGTGTAGAAAAGCATCACAATTTAATTAAATGATTCGATTGTATAAAATTGATTGGAAAAATGACATTGTATATTTATGGAAAAGGGTTAAGGTGTAATAATATCTCGTTACATCTTTGATTGTTCGGGAGTAACATAAGATTAAAGTTAAATTGTTTCCTTCTATTTCCCTTAAATTACATCTGTATTTTTCCATACAATTTTAATATAAGTTTTAATGATTTTGGCTCAATAGAATTAGTGAACTTTGTAGTAAAATAATAGAAAATCAAAACATCCGCTAAAAGTAGCTATTCTTTCGCGAGAGATATAACACTAAAGTAAAAACATTTTTGTCTAGCTTAAACCACTCACGATTTTCAGGTGGAACAGTTACTTTAGATAATCAAAACTACATGACCCGTACTCGAGTAAATCACTGAAACTGACTACTTACTATAATTTTGTAAAAAGGGGTTTCCAATTTAACATATTACTGATATTTGGTTAATTTGGACGGGACTATAAAGTATAAAAAATTATGGTTTTCGAGTGGAAACTACCTCTTCAATCTAAATACCATAACGAAGTATATAGAAACCTCGCGGCGCTTTCAAGGTCTTTCTACGTGTTTAATCTCTTAATTTTCTACATCTAAGGTAATCGTGCGAGTATAGAAATACTTTTAAAATATTTAAATGGTCACTGTAGCTTTTTCATAATAGAACGAAAATTATTAGCGGAATGCATTTTATAAAATTATAAAGTAAACAAAAAAGCTAGAATATTGTAACTTACTTCAAAGATCCACACAGGCTATATATTGTAAAATTAAACTATGATGTATTACACGCTACAATCTTTTTGATTCTACGAAGTTAAGGCTTCTTTTCCAGGACGTGTCAATTATCCCCCTGAGGTTTATAAAGAAATATCTAATACTTTTCAAAACTAAAATTATTTGTTAGTAGTTATCATTCATTTACAAGCAAGAAACCCCGTTTCTAGGTGAAGATGTTTGAGAGCTTTTGTTAAATATAATTGTATTCACGCGGGACTTAATACACCTAACCACTTGACCAGTCAGCTCTGAATTACTAGTAACGACATTTTCAGACTTATAAGAGATGATTAAAATCTAGCGGTGTCTGGAAATATAATTAGGCTATACTATAAAAACAACTTGATAACATGTTAACCGTTACCAGGCTATGCTTCTACAGTTACCTAGCATTACTTTGTGAAATAAATATCATCATAATCATAATGAACAAATATCGGTTCAAGTAAAATCTAAACCTGCTAAAGGCTACTACTTCCCGAAAAAGAGATCAAGCTAAAACTGATTTGAAGCTATATATGGCGTCTCGTTCCGAAAAAAAAATTTACTTGATTTTAAAACTGGTTCTTAATAATCGCATTCCAAGAGAACAGTTTCAATCTGGTATTTGATCAATTTTAACTACAAAACCCGTTGAAACAGTACTGTTGCACAATATATCGAAAGAATTTATGGTATGTGTTTAAAATACACGTAAAATATAATAAAAGCGAATGGATGCATGAATCAAATATGTAAGCGAAATACCGAAGAAAGGGAAATTTAAAGCTCTAGGCGTTGGCTTGAAACTTGGCCATGGAAATACCAATGCGTTTAAAAGTGTTAGTGACTTAATTTTTAAAACAAGCTAATTCAAAACAGTCTTTAAACAAAATCTTCAGTTAAAAATAAAAATTTATTATTATTATTCCAACTTTATTATTTGCTACCGCAGAGAGAATAATTTCCAAGGTGTACGTTTTATATAGAGGTCAAGGATCGCGTTGAGTAGGATTTTAAAATTCAATAATGTAAAACAAAAGTTCAAATATTTTACCCGTGAAAAATTTCATATCGGCTTGAGCACTGCCTAGAATTAAAGACCAATTCTCAGTGATTGACAAAGCTTAGAGAAAAATGTCATAAGAAAAGAATGGTCAGTTAAAAGTGTTAAATTTACAAAACTATACTTAAAGTTTTTCTACTTTCCAACTCGGAGATCGAGACTGTCACATCGCAAAACTAGTAACTAGCGTAAAACTCCCATTCTAAAAAATGGTTGTAGCCCTAAGATATAAAATTAAGATATAAAATTCCAAAAGAGTTGCATTCTCTTTAGAAATGTCTCAAATTATAAGGAATGTATGAATAATAAATATGTTTGGGATATATATATCTCTAGGTGTTGGCTGGAGCCACGGCCATGAAATAACTACGTAATTAAAAGAGCTGGTGAGTGAGTGTTTTCTTAAACAAGACAATTTGCGCATTCTTTAAGAAAAAATTCAGTTTATTCAATAAAAATTCATAAAAAACTACATTAATTAATAGTTGATGACAGAGAAGTTCCGATGTGTACGATAGAATTTAGAGCTCAAAGAGCGCGTTGAATCTAGATTTCTTTTATATAAGAACGCCTGACACGATTTCAAACGCATGCAATATATGAATTACAGAAAAGAGATCGAGAAATTTACCATATATTTGTAAATACCTTCTTGGATCCACTTTACACTAAAAGCCAAACGTTCACTAAATAGTGTGTATAAAATATTAAAGCCCTAAAAAAGATGAGGTTGCTTGTTCGGGATACTTCGGGCAAACTTTATCCCGTCAAAACACTTTCAAAAATTAATTTTTTATTTAAAAAGCGAGGCACACATTCCGTATATATCTACGTTCTTACAATGTTGATTTAATATTAACTATCGCTTTGAAGTCTTTAAACTATAATAGAGAAGGAATTATATCGATAGTTTCTGTATGTATGTGTTTCAAGACGAAATTGTCTAAAAAGTAAGACGGCTTTCGACCAGAACTTCAACGGCATTAGTATTGTTTCATAGGTTTATGTACAAAGAAACAACATTTTGGTGAAACTTAGACTGTTTCTTTAGACAAATTTTATTAATCCGTAGCAGTGTCTTAAATTAATTTAATTATATTCTTACATGTGTTGTTATTCTTCACACATAAAAATAAAAACGTTCGCTGCCAACTTATAAACGGAGCCTTTATCAAAAATTGGCGTGATATACCTGGATTGGGAAATCACCGAAACTGGTTTTTTGAGTCTTACTGGGAGAACAGGGAAGGACAAAGAAAGTGTTCAAAACTAATTAGTATTATGATAGGCTTGTAATTTTATCTCAAGACAAAACAATAAGTTTATCCTTGGTCCTTCTAAAAAAAGAGCGAGGGTGGGTCGACATTTATATTGACCAGTTTGAGAATGACCTCCGCAGAAATTCTCCAACGAAACCACGCTATTACACTCGCAAGCTCCGAGATTCCAAAATTGAATAGAAACTATTGCAAATAATTTAATGAAAACGAGACTTTTGTCTCCAAACGTTTGTATCCTGTAGGGTCGAGTCCGTACGTTTCTGGCGCACACCTATCACAGTTTTAGCCAACTACATTAGGTTTACAAGTACATTGTCCTCCTAGATTAGCTCAAGAGGTACTGACTTATCCCGGTGGTTCGAAATTACATTCTGTTATGAATTGAATGAAGCCTTAGTATTTCCTTAATTTCATTTAATCAAGCATTTGAGATTTTTACCATGCGCTTGTCCGTAAGCGTAAAATCCAATACTGTACAAGTATTTCTTGCAAACATCGGGAAGTATTGATCTAATTACGCCGGAAAAGGCTTGCCCGTAACGGACCTTTCGTATTCTTGTCTTCTATGCATGTTCATCGGAGTGCCTTGGAAGAATGGAATACTGTCTGTTCTCGGGATCAGCGCGATCTATTACAAGAAGATATTTTTGAAACTGTGTCACTTTGGACACTATAAAACGACTCATTTCTTACGGAACCGTTCAAAATGGAAGCTGATGCTGTATCGATTTGCGAATTGTATTGTTTGAGCTCTTAGTTTACTAAAGTTAAGCAGAACCTAGAAAATATTCTTGAATCTAATCCGTATCATATCTGGCACATACAACGCCTTTCTTTGAAACACTCAAATCCGAGAATATTTTAGCCTGATATTCATACAAAATCGATTTATAACACTATTTATAATCCTTTCAGCTTAAGTAAATTGGCAAAGTACTTTACTCGTAAAAAGTACATATTAGAAGTTCCCCTTACAAGATCTTCATTAAAACTAAACTCTATTCTCTGTAAATATACAAAAATTTAATGATATAAATCCTCCCACGAATTTAAGCCTTGGCATGAATAAACTTTGTTTTTTCTATTTCATCTTAGAAAAAATTTAACTAATCTTATCAAATTAACGATAAATTATGGGATATCAATCCAATTTTCATTAATCTTCACATAACTCTTGTACGGCCTTAAAGTAGTTTTACGACTTGGCCTTTCTAATCTAATGTTGTGTAAAAATTGGAAACCAATAAAATATTATTATTATTATTATAAACTATCATTGGAACCTGAAACCACCACATATTTGAGCCAATATCAATGTCCGAGTTAATGATATACCGATTATCTGAAGACCAATTTGGAGCAAGAGTTAAAGTTGCCCAAAATATATTTTAAGTGAATAGTTGATTTCATTTCTCAACGTCTCGATTGGGTAGTATGTGACTGCAAAGTACGATAAGGCTTGGTACATCGCATAAATACTAGAGACATTTAAAGAAGAAAACGACTTTTTAATGAAGTTTACGAAAGAGACTGGGCATAATAATCGGTCGGGCAGCCTCTCGGTGAGGACATATCTCATGTGCCTCTTAACTTCATTCTATGCATAGTTTTAGATCACACATTCACTGTTTCTAGGAATAAAACCTTTAAACTTAAAGAAACAGATTTTGAAATTATGCATTCATTACTGCTGAAAGATGAATAAAGGACCATAATATATTTTTATAAGATATTTTCTGTTCCTTAATGTAGATAGTTTATAATATTCTAATAATCAGTATTTGGACCAGCAAATGTAGAACACTTACTTACCCCAAAATATTTTTTGGTCAATATAATTACAGTTCCTGGGATTCGTAGTGATATTAATATAGGTATATGATTTTAGCACTTCGCAGGGTTCCACATGTAGCCGACCAAAAACATGTTTTCGTTTTTCGCATTATTCAACTGAATCCGCAAATTTTGAGAATAATTTGGGCATTATCACTCGATTCTCCACATTCCTTTCCGTAAGAGACCTAGTTTTCATATAGCTATAATGATTAGCTTAAAAGTCATTCAAAATGTTGTTTTTCCTAGTCGAAAATAGACTCAAAATCTCCTCCATTTTAACTCATAGTTTCCCTTTACATAGCCCATATTCACTCAAACTTCGAAGAAAAGAAATTAAAATCTTGGTTCGCGTAGTCTATTTTACGTAAAATATTAACATTCTAAAACCCGAATATCTTAACAAACATTGATTATTAATGAAAGTTACTTTTGAGGAAATACTTGTCCAGATGATAAGGTTTTCAAGCACCCAAATTTCCGTAAAACGAAACCAATCAGCACCAGTAAAAATGAATTAAATATTATACTATTGAAATTTATAAAAATTTAATTAGATTTAATACAATAGTCATATTAAATTTACACTTTTTTAACATTGATATCTCCCAAGGACCATAGCTTTACTTTTTGAAGAGTGAGCTATACGCTTCAAAGATTACTTAAAACATCTTTACCTGATACAGTATTTTCATACCTTATTCTTTCGAATAACTAGCCGGGAATTTGAGCTCTTTTCTTATGCCTGATTAGTTTCATCGTGAAGGCATTTTTACAAACACCCAAAAATCTTTTAATAATAAGAATAATCAATCTTATTAAGTTCCCTTTGGATATATTCGATGCGTTATAAATACTTTCGCTTTTAACATTTTTTCTCTCTCTTTCGTAAACTTCATTAAAAAGTCGTTTTCTTCTTTAAATGTCTCTAGTATTAATGCGATGTACCAAGCTTTATCGTACTTTGCAGTCACATACTACCCAATCGAGACGTTGAGAAATGAAATCAACTATTCACTTAAAATATATTTTGGGCAACTTTAACTCTTGCTCCAAATTGGTCTTCAGATAATCGGTATATCATTAACTCGGACATTGATATTGGCTCAAATATGTGGTGGTTTCAGGTTCCAATAATAATAATAATAATAATAATAATAATAATAAAAATAATAATAATAATATTTTATTGGTTTCCAATTTTTACACAACATTAGATTAGAAAGGCCAAGTCGTAAAACGACTTTAAGGCCGTACAAGAGTTATGTGAAGATTAATGAAAATTGGATTGATATCCCATAATTTATCGTTAATTGGATAAGATTAGTTATATTTTTTCTAAGATGAAATAGCAAAAACAATGTTTATTCATGCCAAGGCTTAAATTCGTGGGAGGATTTATATCATTAAATTTTTGTATATTTACAGAGAATAGAGTTTAGTTTTAATGAAGATCTTGTAAGGGGAACTTCTAATATGTACTTTTTACGAGTAAAGTACTTTGCCAATTTACTTAAGCTGAAAGGATTATAAATAGTGTTATAAATCGATTTTGTATGAATATCAGGCTAAAATATTCTCGGATTTGAGTGTTTCAAAGAAAGGCGTTGTATGTGCCAGATATGATACGGATTAGATTCAAGAATATTTTCTAGGTTCTGCTTAACTTTAGTAAACTAAGAGCTCAAACAATACAATTCGCAAATCGATACAGCATCAGCTTCCATTTTGAACGGTTCCGTAAGAAATGAGTCGTTTTATAGTGTCCAAAGTGACACAGTTTCAAAAATATCTTCTTGTAATAGATCGCGCTGATACCGAGAACAGACAGTATTCCATTCTTCCAAGGCACTCCGATGAACATGCATAGAAGACAAGAATACGAAAGGTCCGTTACGGTCAAGCCTTTTACGGCGTAATTAGATCAATACTTCCCGATGTTTGCAAGAAATACTTGTACAGTATTGGATTTTACGCTTACGGACAAGCGCATGGTAAAAATCTCAAATGCTTGAATAAATGAAATTAAGGAAATACTAAGGCTTCATTCAATTCATAACAGAATGTAATTTCGAACCACCGGGATAAGTCAGTACCTCTTGAGCTAATCTAGGAGGACAATGTACTTGTAAACCTAATGTAGTTGTCTAAAACTGTGATAGGTGTGCGCCAGGAACGTACGGACTCGACCCTACAGGATACAAACGTTTGGAGACAAAAGTCTCGTTTTCATTAAATTATTTGCAATAGTTTCTATTCAATTTTTTAATCTCGGAGCTTGCGAGTGTAATAGCGTGGTTTCGTTGGAGAATTTCTGCGGAGGTCATTCTCAAACTGGCCAATGTAAATGTCGACCCACCCTCGCTCTTTTTTTAGACGGACCAAGGATATACTTCTTGTTTTGTCTTGAGATAAAATTACAAGCCTATCATAAAACTAATTAGTTTTGAACACTTTCTTTGTCCTTCCCTGTTCTCCCAGTAAGACTCAAAAAACCAGTTTCGGTGATTTCCCAATCCAGGTATATCACGGCAATTTTTGATAAAGGCTCCGTTTATAAGTTGGCAGCGAGCGTTTTTATTTTTATGTGTGAAGAATAACAACACATGTAAGAATATAATTAAATTAATTTAAGACTTTGCTACGGATTAATAAAATTTGTCTAAAGAAACAGTCTAAGTTTCATCAAAATGTGGTTTCTTTGTACATAAACCTATGAAACAATACTAATGCCGTTGAAGTTCTGGTCGAAAGCCGTCTTACTTTTTAGACAATTTCGTCTTAAAACACAGTTTGCCCGAAGTATCCCGAACAAGCAACCACATCTTTTCTAGGGCTTTAATATTTTATACACACTATTTAGTGAACGTTTGGCTTTTAGTGTAAAGTGGATCCAAGAAGGTATTTACAAATATATGGTAAATTTCTCGATCTCTTTTCTGTAATTCATATATTGCATGCGTTTGAAATCGTGTCAGGCGTTCTTATATAAAAGAAATCTAGATTCAACGCGCTCTTTGAGCTCTAAATTCTATCGTACACATCGGAACTTCTCTGTCATCAACTATTAATTAATGTAGTTTTTCATGAATTTTTATTGAATAAACTGAATTTTTTCTTAAAGAATGCGCAAATTGTCTTGTTTAAGAAAACACTCACTCACCAGCTCTTTTAATTACGTAGTTATTTCATGGCCGTGGCTCCAGCCAACACCTAGAGATATATATTTCCCAAACATATTTATTATTCATACATTCCTTATAATTTGAGACATTTCTAAAGAGAATGCAACTCTTTTGGAATTTTATATCTTAATTTTATATCTTAGGGCTACAACCATTTTTTAGAATGGGAGTTTTACGCTAGTTACTAGTTTTGCGATGTGACAGTCTCGATCTCCGAGTTGGAAAGTAGAAAACCTTTAAGTATAGTTTTGTAAATTTAACACTTTTAACTGACCATTCTTTTCTTATGACATTTTTCTCTAAGCTTTGTCAATCACTGAGAATTGGTCTTTAATTCTAGGCAGTGCTCAAGCCGATATGAAATTTTTCACAATATAAGAAGGTTATTTTCATAACATAGCTTTATTTTAGTTTCTTTTAATTTCACGGGTAAAATATTTGAACTTTTGTTTTACATTATTGAATTTTAAAATCCTACTCAACGCGATCCTTGACCTATATATAAAACGTACACCTTGGAAATTATTCTCTCTGCGGTACCAAATAATAAAGTTGGAATAATAATAATAAATTTTTATTTTTAACTGAAGATTTTGTTTAAAGACTGTTTTGAATTAGCTTGTTTTAAAAATTAAGTCACTAACACTTTTAAACGCATTGGTATTTTCATGGCCAAGTTTCAAGCCAACGCCTAGAGCTTTAAATTTCCCTTCGGTATTTCGCTTACATATTTGATTCACGCATCCATTCGCTTTTATTATATTTTACGTGTATTTTAAACACATACCATAAATTATTTCGATATATTGTGCAACAGTACTGTTTCAACGGGTTTTGTAGTTAAAATTGATCAAATACCAGATTGAAACTGTTCTCTTGGAATGCGATTATTAAGAACCAGTTTTAAAATCAAGTAAATGTTTTTCCGGAACGAGACGCCATATATAGCTTCAAATCAGTTTTAGCTTGATCTCTTTTTCGGAAAGTAGTAGCCTTTAGCAGGTTTAGATTTTACTTGAACCGATATTTGTTCATTATGATTATGATATTTATTTCACAAAGTAATGCTAGGTAACTGTAGAAGCATAGCCTGGAAGTGTGAGAAAGTGTTTCAAATTGCACGGTTAACATGTTATCAAGTTGTTTTTATTATATTTCCAGACACCGCTAGATTTTAATCATCTCTTATAAGTCTGAAAGTGTAGTTACTAGACATGGAGTGACACTACTTCAGATATATCATCATTGTATTATAGAGTTAACAATTAAAAATAATCGTCTCCAGTCTTAAGGGTGAATAACATTGCTTTTTCAACAGGTCACAATACACACCAATTGATCTTATGACGTCACAAAATGCATACACCAATGAAAAACCTTGAAAAATCAATCAAAATTGGGTAAAACATGTTTAAAATAGGTCTAACCAGGGAGGTCACGAGTACAGAAGGCCCCTACCAGAGGGCGATTCAGTGGTCATTTGTACGTGGGGAACAAAAGAACCACATTCGTATCATTTGACCTTGGCTGACTCGCCTGATAGCCATTCGAAACCCTTTATTTCTACCAATGAAGACGAACGAAAAAAACGTTTTTGGTGTCACTGTCCCTTTAATATTGATTATGGGACTTTCCGGGTGGGGCCAATTAGGCTAATACGTTGATGGAGGGGGTGGAAAGATGTCCCCTTCCTTGTTTATTTTGGGGGCGGGGCTATTATGAAAATTTGTTTACCTTAGGGGCGGGGCTAATTAGGCCAATTTGTAGCCTTTGGGAGCGTGTATGATGCAAATTTGTAGCCTTTGGGGGCAGGGTTAATTAGGCAAATTTGTTGACATATGACCTCATTTGTTGACGGATGCGCTGTTTGTTGATTTTGGGGGCGGGGCTAATTATGCAAATTTGTTTATTTTGGGGGCATGGCTTATGCAAATTTGTTTACTTGATGACGTCATTTGTTTATTTTAGACTTGTTGTACAGGCTTAAACTACTGACGCGGAAAGTGATTCATCTTCCCCTGGCGGGGAATTCCCTTCTCTTAGGGATGAAATTCCCACAAATTACGAGAAACCTTACAAAAAAGGATGGTTTAGGGAAATCTGCTATAGACATACAGTTCACCCAAAAATCGTTTCTTTCAATGTATATTATTACCCATCCGGACCAAAACCTAAACGGTTACGTTCCCCCAGGGAAGTTAAGGCCTACTTGAATTCAAAAAACCTTATAGATTTAAAGGTCGAAGATTTTGACTTTAACCGACATCCCATTGCCAAACCCCCATGGGAACGAGTTCGTTTCGCGAAAAAACGAAAGACTTAATTAACTAAATTCAGATATTTTACTTTTAGAAAGGACGACCAAAACGGCCCGAAATTCTGATACCTGACGTTGGAGGTATAAAAGTGGAAAAAGCCGTATCGTTATCCACCACAACGAATTGGCAGGAAAAAACGTTAAGTCGTCTTCTAATAGCCTTGGCCGACAAAGTGGATTCCGAACAGGATAGTGAGAAAGAAAAAGCCTTTCCGGAAATAAAAATTTTTAAATGTGAAGACGAAATTCAAGTCCTCCTGTGCTACCCTCTGAAAAATGAAATAAAGGCTATAACAATAAACTTAAAGGAAAAATCCATATGGATTTTGGAAAGACGATGCATAGTTGTATCCGGAGGTGGTTTTTCGAGTTTTTACGATAAAATAACCGAACTTCCCTTCGGGGAATGGGAAAGTATCCTTCCCGAAGTCACGTATTCAAACCCCGTAACTACAAGAGTACAAATCAGAGAAATGTTTAATTCAAAAAACCCGAAAACCGAAATGAAACCAAACCTTCTCCAAGAACAACTGAAGCTGAAAGAAACAAAAGAAAGCCAAACCATTGAAAGAATAGAGAAAAAGATCTCGACAGGAAGAATGGACGAAAAAGACAAAAAGAGCGGAGATAAGGCTTCTTCGGTGGAGAAAGAGGATGTTGATGAAGATGAAAAGAAAAAACAGATTAAACAAACAAGAAAAAGTTAAAAAAGCGCAAGTGGGAAAAAGAAACAAAGAGAACACTTCTAGAAAAACATGTTAAAGAAATTAGGGAGAAGAAAAGGACTGAAAAAACTACCAAATCGGGTGAAAAGATCAACCCCACTGTGTCACCCTCAATTGAAGAAGGACATTATTTCGAAAAACAAGTCGACGAACAACACAACAACTCAGAAAGCTCCGATGAACTGTCAAAAAAAAGGAGGTGTGAGTCAAGGGAGGAAAATTTCGACGAAGCACAAAGAAAAGAACAAGAACGTCTAGAGATGGAAAACTTAATAAAATACATTGCCGAAGAGAGACGAAAATCGAACGAGAAATGGAGACAGGAAAGGGAGGAAAAAGCTGCTAAAGAAAAAAAAAGGGGAAGATGAAAGTGAATATCAAAAACATAAAAAAGAGGAAGAAGTAATAAAAATCCGCTATTACAGACACGTTGAAGAGAGAGAGAGAGACTGCGAAAATGGAAAGAAGAGGAAAACGAAAGATTAGCCAAAGAACGGTGGCAGGAAGAAAAGAAAAAAGTAGATAAATGGAATTCAATAGAAGAACAAAAAAAAAACGGCATAAGGAAATAATAGAGAGGATGGAAAGGTCTAAGGAATACGAAAGAGAAACCCAGAAACACAGGGAAAGGAGAGAAACTTATTATAGAGAACATAAAGCTCGGTATGAATTCATAGAAAATTTCGACTCTAAACCTGATCCAGAAACAGGAGAAGCTTTAATACTAGATGTCGAATTAGAAAAAAGAGAAAAATCGTTGAAGAAGGAAAAAGAAAAACCAAGAAAAAACGAAGACTTGCAAAAGAAATTGGCAACTTCGAAAGAATCTCTACGAGAACAAGAAAAAGGAAAAGATATGAATGAAGAAAAAAATTCTAACGACACTTCAGTCCTTCAGAACGAACAAGACTTCCTAATCCTTCATGAACCAACTCCGGAAAGTGAAATGAATGTGACTACCCCTTCCTTTCAGTTAGAAGAACTTTTACGACAAAATGTAGACGAGTTCGTAAATGATTCAAAGTCAACTTTTTCAACGTCAACAGCAAACTCCTCGAGTGCGAACGAACATCTCCCCTACGATCATTTTTCGAATCAATTCCAATTCTCGAACCAACAACAATCTACGTTACATAAAAGAACGTCGAAATCGAAAAACCAAACATCCTATAGAGATCTGAACCGGAAACCAACAGATGTTGAAATAAAAAGGTTAAATACGTTGTCCTATGGAGTCTACGGATATCTCCCGGTTTCTCCCTCGAGAAGATGGAATCTAACGGAAGAGGAAAGGAAAATAAAAAGAACACCTTTGTCTCGACCTCCACCGGACAGGGACAGAATTCCCCTAATTTGGGAAGGAATAACGATGCAAGAGATATCGTCCCTTTATCCAATAAATCAAGAGGGATGGCCAGTAATTATTCCCCCTACCTCGGACTACATCTGCGTCGCTTGTGGGAAAAGTGGAATACATTACCCCGTCTTTTGTCCAGCGCGTTTCCGATACCGACTCGAGTGCAGGAAGAAAATACAAGCAAACCAACAACAATCAAAACAGAAAAAACATTAACTTTTTAAAACTTCTTCGTTAAAAGAATAACTTTTGTTTATTTTCAAAAAAAATGAAAATAAAAGGTTTGGGTGGGAGAGTGCAACAGGGCGCAAACAATTTGAAAAGCCCGCCATCGTATAAGCCCAGTAAGGTTGGTGGCGCCCTCTTGCGTTTCCCCGCCCAAAACTTTCCTTGCTATGACAAAAATGAAAAAGTTCAGTTTCTGTTGTGACTCGACTGGAGACTAGTCTCTCTCGACTTGGGTTAGGATTTTCTCTTTGAGAAGTTTGGAAGTAAGAGTTAATAAAAACTCAATATTTAAATAATAAGGAATCTTTGGTGAAGGAATAAAAACGAACTTCGTTGAGCATAATTTTGGAAGTATTCTTTCTATAGAGAAGTCGATAATCAACTTAACCATTGGCCAGTATGAAACCCAAGTACAAGGTGAGTAACCTTTAGGATTAGAACTAAGGAATTTAGGAAGATTAAAGTTAAACAAAAGAAATTGTAACAGTGAACTTGGGCTTCCTGTTACACTTATGGTAATTATTTTTCTTATGCTCCTACTTATAATTCGTTACGTAAAAACTTCCCCTCATTATAAAAGTAGTTCAATATTTTTAAATCGAAATTTATGGTTTGTTCTAAGAGATGTATTTTTACCATAAAAATTATGTATTCATACTCCTAGTCTAAAGCTATGAACTGAGCCAATGCTTCTAACTCTACACTTATCAGCTCCAATGCTTAACTTCAATTGTACAGATATATAATATAGATTTCTCATCTAGAGAAGACGAATGTTTCGTACCATAAATTGTATTTTATACATTTTAAATACCATGAGTTAATCTACACGAAAATATTGTACTACAGGCTAAAAATAATATAAAATTGCTAAAAATTTCTTTAGATAACCCTGAAACACTATTAATAAAAAAATATATACGTTATTAGAGTACATTTTTGCCTTTTGGAATAAAAATGCTTCATTTTATTTTATTGTTTTTTTTTTTGAAAGCGTCATTTTTCGATTTAGGAAGTAAAGAGCAGGGTCAATTTATATATCAAAAATCAGCTTATTTAAGCATCGATTCAAATAAGCTATAAAATAAATAATCGAAGTTTTTCCTCTGGAGATTTGTCCTTTGGAATAAAAATGTTTAAGTTTTTTTCCCAAAGCTTAATTTTTCGTAAAAATCGAAAAATGCGAATATAGTGTCTAAGAAAACTAACAGAGTCTATTCTTATATCAAAAGAAAGGTTATTTAAGCACCTACAGGGTTGCCACAGTTTTTTCAGATTCAAATTCCCTGAATTTTCCATCGATTTTTCCCTGACCGTTTCAGCTAATACTACAGATTTTTTTTTTTTAAATTATTTTGTAATTGCGTTCCCCAGACTTTTTGCACGCATATCATTGTTCTAATCTATACAACTGACACGCTTAGCTTCAAATCATTTTCGCAGATAATGATTGTAATTTCCTGGCTTCTTCAAAGATCTTTAAATTAGCTGACTTTTTAAAATATCTTAAAATTCCCTAACTTTTTTGGTTCATTTTCAAATTCCCTGACTTTTGTGGCAGCCCTGACCTATTTCAATATGATCTAGAGTAAAAACTCAGAGTTGTTCCTCTAGGGGGGGGGGGAATCCCAGAGTCTGACCCCCAAATGACCCGTAGTTAAAAATTAGCGAATAAAGATATTAGGATTCTACGCTACAAATACTCTATAAATGATAAATTTCTTAAAATTATAAATACCCAAAGGTATGACTCAAATTTATGTTTAGGGGTACGAAAACGAACTTTCGCAGAGGTCGAAAACGTGGGGTACTTTCAAAATGCTATAATTCCTCAACCAATCAATATTTATCACTCAAAACCAACCAATTGGCCCCAATTTGGTGTGTCTAAAATTTCATGATGATCAGTCGACCCATGGTGGGGACCATACCTATCAGTCTTGTATTGATCCATACATTAATTTAAACTTATATATAATCTTAACCTTTTCACACTCGTTCTTCCAAGAGTTCTGACGAGCGACTGTTAGCTTTTTCAACTGGTTTTTAGTTAAGCGCAAAAGGTTTGTTCACGCACCGTGACGGTATGTACCAATACTGTACTATTAAATGTTGGATTAGGTTGTAACGGATTCGGGTGGAGATTTTAATCCTTGCCTGAATGCTGATGGCCTAGGGCTATTTTAACAAAAACGAGTGGGCTTACCGGCGCGGCTAAAGACATATTCAATTTTATACCGAAAAAGAAGCATATAAACTTGAATAAAATTGTAACCTGAATAAAGAACGACTAGTATTGTAATGGGGACCCTTTTTATACATTTAATGAAAGACCAAAAAGCTTACCAAGGATCATGAACTACATGCTATCAAATGGGACTCAATCATGCTTTCAACCCCTGAAGAAACCTCCTACAGAGGGCGCCAGCGGCAACTCATATCATGTGGGATCATCATATCTAGAATGTCACGTGACTTCCAGGGAGATCATTCATAAAATGGAAAGCTACAAACCTACGGAGGTCAATTGGTGGGAGAACGAACTCAGGATATCATGTTTAAACTTGAATATTTATAATGTTATTTGTTTAAATTATATTATCCCATTAAAATACTTTAAGATGTAAAACCAGTTTGCTTACTCTCTGTCAAAGTCTCAAAGACCCACCAGTTACAAATGGAGGCACCGCCGATTCATTTCGCTTAGTTTGTTTCTTTTTTTGCGCACGTTAGTTTCGTTTTTTCGCTCCGTCGTGTTTTTTTTTCTTCTTCTTTTTTTTTTTTGGTCTCGCTTTTTTCGGTCGGGGATGTGTGCAGCCCCATCAGCTGTGATCATTAATTTCCAGGGGACACTACTTATTTCTGTGCCTAATTTCAGTCCCATGTGCTAGGACAGCTATTGAACTATCAATGACCGGTTTTTACACTGGAATCACATGTTGGGTAGTTGTTAATCCAGGCTAAAATACTCCTTGGTTTATCACGTGATTGAGAGAGGGCTTTTCTCTTTGATAGTTTTAGCTCGGAGGAGATTGCTTGTGATTCTGGAGTGGTAAACAGGGTGGGCCATGCCCGCAGTATTTTCCAGTACCTAAGGTTGTAGAGCCATCTATCGCGCGATTTTAAGTTTTGTTTGTACATTTTTGCCCGAATTGTCTTCTGCTTGAACTCTTCGAGGTTAAGGCTTAAATCCACGTGTAAGACTATGATGATATCAGATATTGAGAGATTGCTTCTCTTTTCTTCTCTTGATCTTTCAGATATTTTTTCTGATTTTAAGTTTTTAATAAGAACGAGTTTCGAATTTCTTAAATGGCAAGGTTAGGCATATTTAGTGATTGTATAAAAATATTTAACGTGCTGCAATAGTTCATGACTAACAGACACGTCCAAACACGCGACGCGGCCTAAACTAACGTTTCCTAAGACCGAGAGCAGACGATACAATTTGAAACTCAAAGCTTTCTTAGCCCACCAGCTGGCTTTTACAGCGGACGTCCTGAGTAGTAAAGTACGCACCCGTTAAGCAAAAATTCATCCCCCTTTCCAGCCCCAGCCTGCTAGAGCCCCTCCCCAGGTTTGGGAGAACCTGTTTTTGACATCACCAACTTGTAAAAATTTTTTTTTTCAAAATTTCCGCTCGCGCCGGAGGGCTTTGGTACTAGCGAGGTTCTCCCTTCTCGTTATACAAAGGTTTCGCGCGTTTGATTTTTAAAGTGGTGGTGTCACGAATTAAAATTGTTATTATTTTTATTTGGATATTTGTTGTTCTCTATATCTGAATAACCAATAGAAAATAAGGGGGTTTTATATCATTGTCCCGAGGATTATAAAAGAATATATTGACATATATTAAGGCTCATAATTTATAATCACTTATTCAAGATCATCATGTCAAGAAAAACGCCAGAAAAAATTGTTATTAAACGTTATTGTCATTGTAATTATTTTAAAAGATGGAAATACAATGATTCGTATACTCGAAGATTCGCTATTGGGTTTGGGGTAACGTTGCTAACCCCCATTCTCGTTCCTATTGGTTTTGTTATGTCAGTCTTTTCTGCTGATCCAATTTATTTGATAACCAGTTTTTTACCGCTCCTTTACATCTACATTAAAATGGGAGAACCTTTAGACAAATTATGCCACAACTGTGGGCGTTTCCTTTAATTTTAAAATAAATATTTTAGTTTTCTAATGAGAGAATTTTTAGTCACTCGTGAGCTTTTCATCATGTGGGAATCGATATTCTCAGCTCTGTTCGAAATTATTCTAACTTATCCGCTTTTTTCAATTTTGATAATTTGGATATTTCTGATGTTTTTACCGGCGGAATATTTCGCGGCTTTTTTCTTGATTTTAATAAGCCCATTGACTGTGCCAATCGCCTTTCTAATTGGACTTTTGCAAGGAGACATGTACTGTGTTCTGGTTATTTTTGCACCGTACTTGTGGTTATCGCTACTTATTTACCAAGTCCTAAAGAAGCTCGTATTGATACCTGTGACATGTGGAGAAATACTATATAATGTGAGCCTGGACTATTACTTTCAAAACATCCAAAAATTATCACGAGTAAAAGAACAATTATAAATTTTATTTTTTGTGAAAAATTGTAATATGTTACAAAGAAATGTGTAATTTTTATTGTATATTATATAAATTAAAAATGTAATAAATGTTTTTTTTTTCATCAAAAGTTGGTATTTATTATTTTTAAAAGTATGGAAATTGTAAGAATTCCTTGAGTTTCCCTCGCAGATATTTTTATCGAGTTTCCCTCGTAGATATTTTTCTCGAGTTCCACTGGTAGATAATTTTTGCCTTAATAATCAGTTTCGAATGAAACTTTTTTCAAAGATAGTGATGTCATTCTCAAGTTTTATTTGAAACCCAGAAAGTTCGAATTTAGAACGTCATCGCAAGTTCCAATCATCTTGCCAAAGTTTTAATCCCCCGACGTCCACAATTTTTGTAAATTGTTCGATCATCGCAATATTCGATGAAAGATTAGAGATCCATGACCAGAAGTTCAGAAGACCAAATTCTTGAGCTCAATTTTTTATCTTTGCGCCGTCTGTATTTGCTTGATAGGTCTAAGTGGGTTTCTTGGACAGTTAACGTTTTTTCCAATATAAGACTTTTTATGATATTTGTATCAATTTAGTGAGGTTTGAACTCTAGCAAGAGATCTAGTTATTTTAAAGCTTCCTGCTCACCCGAGCAGAACTGCCTATATGTAAAGTTGGATTTTTACCAATGATGTTGCTCTTTGACCATTTAGAGCAACATTCTTTTTCGAGTTAATGCAAGACTCTACAACAAAAAAGGGATTTATTTTTCGAGTCATCACGGACCTAAGTCTGGGCCTAAGTAATTGCAAAAATTTAGAGACCGGAACGATACGATTTTTATTAAATTTATAGCAATTAATTCGCCCGTTAATAGTGATACTCTGATTCGTCTATTTCATCGTAGAGTCTTACACCAGGACTAAGATTGAAGGGTCCTTCTTACTCGACGCGAACGGTATTTTGGTTGGTACGTGTAAATATATTTTTATTACCATACTTGGAAAAAGAGATGAAAAGCAAAAAAAATAATTTCATGTTCCAGAAGACTTAGCAAAGATATGAGTAGTAAAAAAATCTTTGTCAACTAAAAGAAAGGGACTGAGCATGCAAAAGAGTTCATTTACCTAACCAAAAAAGAATAAATTACCACAACCGCTATCAGATTGCTTAAAAAATTAAAACTAAAAAATTACAATTTATGAAACTTAAGATTGAAGAAAACAAATCATGCATTTATGAAACTTAACGCAAAAAAAGAATAATGATGATTTATGAAACTTAAGGCTTAAGAAGACGATAGAGGACCAAAATCATGACAGCCAAAAGGAATAAAATTGCAGGTTCCAAAGACATAGTAAAGATATGAGGAGTAATAAAAATTATAGTAAAGATATGAGAAGCAAAGAAAGAGACTATGATAAAAAAATATATTACACTCCCCCATCTATACCGCATTGGTAGAACCAACATAAAAAAATATATTACACTCTGGCCGTAAAAGAGTGGTAATATATGGCCAGAGGTGTTTACAGTCCGCTGAAACAAAAAAAAAAAAAAGCAAAATTATATGACTGTAAAATTAAAGACTAGCGTGGTTTAGGGGTAAAAGTATGAATATTGTAAAAAAAAGTCCGGGGTTCGAATCCCCTTCGATAAAATAATATTTCCTACCCTTAAACCACGCTAGTCTTTTTTGTTCTTAAAAGAAAAAATTCTCATAAAAAACTCTCATTTAACATTTGGTTTCGTTACGTTATGGAACAATTCCATTGTACTTTAAGCTCTAACGCTTCACTCGATATTTTTCCAAATAATATTCAAAGTTCGTTTAAAAATGTACTCGTTAAAGAGCTACAACTTAATAATCACGAATGGAGTGTAGGGTTAAGCGAAATAATCTATCCCGCGTTATGGCATAACGTAAGCGGTCCTAAATATAACAAATTTTGGATATTGACGGACGAGAATAGCCAAAATAATTTACTAGACGAACCCTATATTTACTATAAACTCGAATTACAGCCTGGAAATTATAAAGCCACCACCCAAAATGATAAAATTATAGAATATTCTTTGCAAGAAATGCTAATTAATGAAATTAGTAAACTAATTCAAGAGAACGAGCTGACGAGGGACAAAATTGAATTTGGTATCACCAATCGTTTGGCGGGAAATAATAAACATTTAGAGCTATTTTCAAAAAATCCGTTAATTGACAAAAAATTACCTCGGTTTTTGAGCATTCGCACGGCAAATAATGTCGAAGTACGGATTCCTTCCATGTCTCCGTTAGCAACTGTATTCGAATTTAGAGAGAACGAATTTGTTAAAGATAATTTTCTAAGTCCTATACCATTAAGCAAGTACGCTAGGACGATAAGTTTGCAATATACAAATAATTACATTGATATCAGAATTCCGTCTCCGCTGGTTGAAAAAAGATTATTGGCAGGCAACGTGTTCGATTCAAAAGTGCCCAAGAAAAATTCGCAGTCGGATTATATAGCAGATTCAAAACCTCCGGGTGAAACTACTTTAATTAACTCCCCTGAAATATCCGAGGCTGTAAAAATCGATATCCCTCCATCTATAAGCGCAAAACCGTCGTTTAAAGAAACCACGCCCTTCAAGCCATCTATTCCCCCTATTCAACCTCTTACGAAAGAAGCGGATCAATCTGGTATCGAGGCCCCCGTAGTAGAGTCTGAGCCGATACCGCTTGAAAAGGCCCCAGAAAATAAATCAGTACCTACATTGAGCCCGGCGATAACAACTTTACCCCCGCCAACTCCCACTTCGTACGAACACTGGGCAAATTACAGGGTTTTGATGAAACCGGGGAGCATATCCGCTGATTTAGACGAACGAGGACGCGTTATTAACGAGACCTTAGCCCAAAAAATTTGCGACGCGTTTAGTTTAACTATATTTAATCGAGTTCGGGGGGCAGTTTTTAAAGTAGAATTTAATTACGCGAATGATCCTAGTTTTACCATGAGAGCTCCTCCAGGTATCGAAATTCGTTTATCGCCTCAATTAAGTCAGCTCTTAAATATTCCATACGCGTTTCATTCGAATATTACGGGCTATAATTTTATGGACCCCAAAACAGAAAAAATATATATTAAGGATAATGGTAATTATATCGATTACAGAATAAATCCATTTGGTAACCCGGTTCTTTCGAACCAAAACGATTACGTTTACTATAATTTTAATTTGGATCCTGAAATAGTTTTTAAAGGGAAAATGGATGAAAATAACGTTTATGTTCCCTTTTCCATGTACGAAGAGATTTTAGAAAAATTAAAAGAAAGTTTAAATTACGAGCCTTTGCGCGCTTATAATATAAAATTTGACATTATCAATCGCAATGAAGAAAAATACTTTCAAATTAGTCTCCCCCCGTACGTCGAGTGTTCAATTAGCGGCTCTCTCGCTGATATTTTAAATTTAGAGTTAAGCGGATATCAAAAAAATATATTAGTTAGTACTAGAAATTTACACGCTAATTATAAGAAATTTCAAGCGGATAAAAATAGTTCGATTAATTTTCGAGTTCACAATCATTTGTTTATCATGGGTGGTGACCATACGGAAACTTCTGTTCGACTAGATGGTAAAAATTATATGCCCATGTACAATCGTCAAAATAAAGAAATTATTCCATTTGGGTTGCATTTAAAAATTTTAGCCGCTTTAAGAGAGCAAATAAAATTACGTCAACTAAGGGGATGTTCTTTTAATATTTTTAAAGTAAATGAAAACGATTTTCGACTCGCGGTAGAATTACCAGCGGGTATTCGTTTCAAAATGAGCGAATCTTTAGCCGATTTATTTAAATTTCCATCAGATGAATACGTTAGTCTTTATTACCAGGGGGGTACTCTCGATCCGCTCGTGGTGAAGATTGACATTGAACCGAATAGTTTTCAATTTGCGTTTGAAATGAATCGTGATAAAGAGACCAATCAAAAAGTTTTTATAAGAAAAAGAAAGGCGGGTGATTTATCATTTTATAGCGACCAACCCTTATATCAGCAAAACACCAAAGTTTACACTTGCGAAATTCCCCTTGGGACATACACGTCAATAGAAGATGTTTTTTCTGCTATGATTGAAGCCTTACCCGCAGAGATTAACCAAAAAAGTATGCAGTTTTCGGTAAATAAAAATGGGACGGTCAAGGTTTCGTGCGATAAAAATATTTGGATTTGTTTTCATTACGTCTCACATCCCGACGATCATCTTGGGGGGTTAGGTGATATGTTAGGCTTTCGAATCGATCAAGACGCCGTTTACAAAGAAGTGACGAGCGAATATCCATACGATTTACAAAGAGGCATTCACATTATGTATATTTATAGCGATATAATATTACCGCAATTAACGGGTGATACAGAAAGCATGTTGCTAAGAGCCCTCAAAATTGAAAATTCCCACCAAGAAAATATCGATCAAAATGAAGCGAATTTTTTAAACATTGATTATTATCCTTTACGTCTCGATTCAAATCGAATTATAGAAATTGAATTAAAAACAGATTTTAACGAACTAATTCCCTTTACAAATAAAGGTCGAACTCTAGTAAAGCTTCATTTCATAAAGAATCGTCATTATGAATAGATATCTCGAATATTATAGTTCTCAACAAAAAGGGGGTGGTATCCGAGGTTTTCACGGGGGGGTATATCAGTCCGGCAGAGGCCTCGGTTCAATTTTTAGGTCTTTATTAAAATACGTCACGCCAATTTTAAAACCGTTAGCTTCAAATTTGGGCACCGAAGCGTTAAGCATGAGTCATAACATTCTTAAAGATATTCAAGGAGGTATGGAGCCTAAACCCAGTTTAAAAAGAAACTCGCGAATTGCCGTAGCCAATTTGATAAATAAAGTGGTGGATAATACCATTAGACCTCAGAGTGGAAGTGGCAATAAAAGGAGACGCAGGGGTTCAAAACTAGGCTCTGACAAACGTTTTAAAAATCCACGGAAAAAACGCAGAAAACCCCGTCAAATTAGATCGGATTATTTAGATTGAAAGAAAAAATGGCTCTTTACGAAGGAATGATGTCAAATTTAGATTTGTTTACTCGCCCTTTATTAAATAGAAATATTATTTCCAATAAAACGACTCAGTATCATCCCATCAGCCCCGTCAATGAAAATACCGAGCAAATAGAGTTTTTTATCGCTGGAAACCCATTATATCTTGATTTATCAAAACTACGCATTAAAATTAGAGCGCGTATTGTTCATACGGACGGGAGTATTTTAGAACCTGACGAGAAAAAAGTTTCCTTAAGTAACATTCCTATCGCGAGTCTTTTTAGCCAAGTTGAAGCGTATCTTGGAACAAAACCGGTACAATCTTCAAATGCTCTTTATCCATATCAGGCCTACTTGGCAACTCATCTAAATTACGGGCCGGCGGCCAAAGAAAGTCAATTAACCAATTGGGGATATTACAGTGATTATCCCTCTAAGCCAGACGATGCTTTTGTCGCGGCTGATTCTATTAAAAATGGCATTAAAACTCGCTCTACTTTTGTCCACCAATCAAATGTTTTTGAATTTTTAGGCCCTTTATTTTTAGATATTACTAAACTCGATAAATTTTTAATTAACGATGTGGATGTTCGAGTTAGATTACTTCGCGCTCCTAACGCTTTTTCTATTATTAGCACAGAAGCGAATAAACAATATAAAATTGAACTTGTCGAAGTTAGTTTATACGCCAAACATGTAGAAGTATTGGACCAAATTGTTTTGTCTCACGCGGCTGTAATGAGAAAAACTCCCGCCATTTATCCTTTGACAAACGTCACGATGAAAAGTTTCGTCATCATGGCGAACTCAACGGATGTCGTGAGGGAAAACGTATTTTTAGGTTTAGTTCCCAATCGTGTTGTTATTGGGTTGGTAACGAATAAATGTAAAAACGGTTCGCTCGATACAAATCCCTTTAATTTTAAGCACTTCACCTTAAACTTTCTTCAAATAACCGTCGGTACGCTAAATTTTCCTGACCAGGCTTTTACCCCAAATTTCAATACGAATAAATCTCTTAATTACACCCGTGAATACCAATCTTTGTTTGATGGCCTTGACACGTATCTGACAGACAGCGGGAATGGGATATCATATCAGAGATATCTTCATGGAAACTGTTTATACGCGTTGGACCTTACAAAAGAGCATCTCGCCTCGGCGAGTCACAGCTCCGTGACGCAAACAGGCAGCGTCCGAATCTCCATGAAATTTGAAAAACCCCTGCCGGAAAATGTTTGCGTTTTAATATACGCTGAATTTGAAAACACGATTCTTATTTCTCAAGAACGAGATGTCATCTACACCCCGCAATAAAAACTCCGTCGTCTTTCAAAATTTAATTATTTAACGATCAACATGGGTCCCGTGCACAACTTGTCCGAGAAGCTCGAAATTACGGTGGTAAATGCCTTGGAACCTGAAATAAATGTTCGACGAGTCGATACGCTGACAACATTGAATCTGAAAGAAGAGGCTTGGATAGCTTTATTTCGATTTGCCGACGACATTACCGCTTTTTTAAAAAATAACTCGAGACGGTTTCATCTATGGCTTCCAATAAGCAATGAAAGGATCAAGCTGGAATGTTTCGTGAACTCGTCTAATGATAGACTCGTGGACATTCGTTACTATGAACGGGGCAATCAAGCAAATTATTTCATATTGTTTTCCACCGCCAGAGGTTTTAGTCTGAAGCTGAAGGATTGGGAAAGACTGCTCATCTTAAAACCAGTTTTGGATCGTGAAATCAAAAGCAAGAAAGCCGCGCGACTTCATATGAAAGAATTATTGGTTAATCATTTAACTAATATTATTTTTGATATGACTGATAATTGTCCAAATACCGATTGTAAAAAATCTCTAGCCCATACTCCAGAATGTAACGCGGGCGGAGGAAGCTGGGAAAATAGAGTAGAAATAACTCTATCTGAGGCTTTACCTTTAATCGATCGGTCTGTTATATTAAATAAATTTCGCGCCGAATACGGATTTGAAGACGACGAAAATTTATTATTTAATTATATGAGTACTAATTTACAAGAACTAAAGAATGCCCTTGTTTTTGGATATTAAAAATGTATATTAATCGATGTTCTGAAATAAAAAATTTCATTTTGGTCACGTTTTTCGTATTTTTTTCCACTGATTTTTTGTAGAGCTATTAAATATATTATGAAAAAAATATCGAAATTATCTGCCCCTATTAAAAAACGCTTAAAGGCGGTGTATTATAATATCGAACATCCCGCCTCGTACAGCAACGTAGAGATCTTAAATAAGGAATTTCCAGATATTTCTCGTAAAGTGATACTGGAATGGTTAGAAAGTCAAAAATCGTACACTAGGCATCGATTTCGAAGAAAACGATTTAAAACGAATCAAATATTCGTCAATAGTCTTAATGAAACTTGGCAGTCGGATTTAATTGATTTACCTAAATTGAAGAAATACAATAAAAATGTGAGATTTATTTTAGTCGCCGTTGACATTTTAAGCCGCTACGCTTTCGCTAGACCTTTAAAAGATAAATCTAGTGTGGAAATTATCAAAGCTTTTCGGGATATCTTTCGATATCGAAAACCTTTAAAGTTAATTACCGATATGGGGAAAGAATATGATAATAACGCCTTTAAGAAATTCCTCAAAAAACATGGCGTCTCGCTTTATTTCGCTTTAGGCACCCATAAAGCGGCTATCGCCGAACGATTTATTCGAACCTTGAAGGGTCAAATTTATAAAATATTGACCCATACGGGGCAAAATAATTATATTCAATATCTGCCTCAAATTTTAAAAGCGTACAACGCTCGAGTTCATGGTACGACTAATATAGCACCGGATCAAGTCACGTTACATAACGAAAATATTGTTTGGAACACGCTATACGGACGTGTGAAAAATATTTCTAAAAAATCAACGTCGTTACAAAAAGGAGATCTGGTCCGTCTGTCGGTGGGTGAAAGGGCCTTTAGAAAGATTTATACCGGAACGTTTACACCCGAAATATTTGTCGTTGACCGGGTTATAAAACGCCACCCTCCGGTGTACAAACTCAAAGATTTGAAAAACGAAGAAATTGCGGGTCCATTTTACGCGAACGAGCTTCAACGAGTCCGTTTACCAGAAACTTGAAGAAAAACAAGATGGATACGCATCAGCTCATGGCTCTTATGCATTGCAATCCTGAAACTCGAAAATACTTTCTAGGGGTCTTTCCTAGGGACCGCTTACCAAGGCCCCCTCATCAAGAAACTTATTGTTTTATTCTCAACACTGATAAGCACAATCAAGAAGGTCAACATTGGTTAGCGGTTTTTCGAACTAAAGAAAAATTAGAATTTTTTGATAGTTTCGGTTTAGGGCCGGATTTTTATAATTTATCTCTCGAAAAATATCATCCCAAAATATACTATAATACAAATCAGATACAACCAACTCGGGCGGAAACGTGCGGTTTGCATTGTGTCTACTTTTTAACGGCTCGCTGTAATAATATTAATTATAATGATATTATAAATAAAATGTATTATTCAAATTTAAAATTAAATGATATTTTAATTTTATTATTTTTATGTTTACATTTACAAATGCATAACGGTTACTATTGTCAATAAACATATATAAAATGTTATTTAGTCTCTCCATTTTTGAGGTTTTCCAGTTCCCTTTTGCTCTCGTGAAAATTGTTTACTACGAGTGCGCGCTCGGGGAGAAACCGGTTCCAACCTCTCGACGCCTCTTCTTCTCTTTTTTCTTTTCTTTCTCGATGATTTACCATTACGGGGGGTTTGATCGATGTCGGGTGTTTGATCGTTTTTGCTCGATTCGTTACTTAAAACTTCGGATATCGAATCGAGCGCTTCTTGTTTCGCCCGGAGAAAATTTCCCCGCTCCGGAGTAGGCGTGCCTCCAACGGCGCCTAAAAGCTCTTCGGGGGGTTCTTGAAATAAATCTTGATGTAATTGACGGGTAATTTTTGAGGCGGAATCTCTTATTAAATCAGACACGTAATTTGGGCCAAGTTTTTGTTCCATTTCTTCTTTTGACAATGGAGTCGAATGCTCTTGATATAAAGGGGAAATCTTTGAACGCGGCGTTCTCCCGCGGAATCCTTTCGTCGTAGGATATCTCGGCGTAATAAAAGTTTGCGGTGAAGCTTTCAAAGGTTGCAATCCGGGAGTTAAGGGTGCGGTAGATTGGGGCGGATGATTGAGGGCTGATAAATTACTAACTTCAAACTTGGGCAAGGGAATATTTTCTTTCATATCTAAATAACGCCGTAGCGTATCCATATAAATGTATAATTTAGCCGAAGCAGGGGCGTTTGATTTTAAAATTTGCTCAATTTCTTCGTCAAGCGTTTGAAAAACTTTACTCTCGGTGCTTTCGGTTAGGGAGGTAGCGGGGACGAGAATCATTGATTTCATAATTGACGGGCGATTAAACCCACTAAAGACGGTAACAAAGTAGTTAATAAAGTACCAACAAATCCGCCTTTTTGATTAAGCAATAATTTACGTTTGGTTTTTCGGGAGAGTTTGGGCGAAGCTAACTTCCGAATGAGCGCTTTATATTTGGCTAATCGCTTTTTACGAGCCGTGGTTAAAAAGATACCGCCACCTTTCAAATTTTTGCATAAAGTGGAAATAGAATTTAATTGATTCGCGCTACTATTGTTTAATAAAGCGCGACGGGTGGGGCCTGTACTTTGACGTAATGCTTGTAGAAATGGTAAAAAAGTCTTAAATTTTTTGCTCGGATAGGCTATCGGATGTTTTTTGGATCCTTTCGAGCGACGTTTTCGCTTTAAAACCATGCTCGTGAATATAGTTTCAAAATTATTTGCTAATCACAATAAATTATCATCGGTGCTTCGTTAATTAAAATACGACTCCTTAGTCTTAAAAGGTCAGGTGTTTCTTGTTTATTGTCTATGAGTAAATAACTATAGGGCTCTCGCGTCGCTAGTTTATATGCTTCTACTATTTTTTTCCCCTGACCCGGAGCGATTTGCGAGCCTAACAAAGAAATTCCTAAGGAATCTCGGGGATTTTTAAAATAAATAATGTAACAAGTGTTTAGAGATATTAACCGAGCTTGGCTGCCTTTCGGAAATAAAGTTTGACAAAGGATCATGACACTAATATTAAAGTGATGCGATTTGACGGTCACTAAATTAGCGATAAAAGGATTGTTAAAGATTTCATTAGCTAGATCGTCCAAAACAATAAGTGAATTACGATTTTTTTCCCAAAATTCAACGTTAGAATCGGGTAAACCCTGAATAAAAACAATATTGGGAAGTGTCTGGCGTAAAACGTCAAAATTGGGTTGATAAGCTTGAAAACAATAAATTATTTTTTCGGGAGGGGGGTATGTAATTAATGGTAATTGTTTTAAAAAATTAGAGACAAAAGTGCTTTTTCCTATAAAAATAAAGAAAACACATTTTTTTTTTAAATGCTAGATTATTATATATGTATATAATTTTATTAATAATAAAATACAGGCAAAAAAAAGCATACCACACATAGAAGGCCCGCAAATTAAACTTCGAAATGGAGTAATAAATTTTAAAGTATTATCATTCATTATTACAAAAAAAAAGTCCAACACCATATAATAAAACCCGTCACTTTAAAGTTTTACCAGCAATTTACATTTTTATGAACCCGACACCAGTTTATATGCTATGTAGTTTCCACCACCATATTATATTTCCTTTTTTAAATCTTGTCCTCTTTTACACGCTAAAAATATTTGTTCAAATTTTTTAATTTTATGTTGAAAACGTAATTGATCAATCCATTTATAATTTTTTCTATTTTCCGCGGGGATTTCATAAATTTGAATTACTTTAGAAAAATGCACGTGCCTGTTTCCATTCTTGGGCATGATTGGCTATTTATAAAGGGTGGACATTTAATTTTTTCTTCAACGATAGTTTTTTCAGGGGCACCGTTTATTATTGTATTTACTATACGTCCCCTTTCATCTTTACCGCTTGGATTCGAGTTATATTTCGCGAAAGGAATGCTGCCACATTCGTCAAAACCAGTTTGAAGCGGTTGAAATGGTACGAGAGGGATGTTCGTAGTCAAATTTCGTTTAGTAACAAAATCGCAATTTGGACTATATTTTTCGTGCTCTTTAAAGGGAATGTCTAAACATTCCCAGCGATATAAAATAAGCCCGCATTGAAAGCATTGACAAGCTTGAATTTTCGAGTCTAATAAAAAAAATCCAGCTTTGGCTAAGCCTTCAATGGGAACGCAACCTTTCCAACGCCCTTTAAAACTTTCTAGGCGGGTCAATTCGTGATTCATTTTTTTCGCTTCCGTCCGCTTTGTAGCCGAAAGGCAAAGTGTCGAGATTATTTAAAATATATCGTTTATCATTTGTGCGTCTAAACTTTTTGGTCGGTTTGGTCGACTCTAGGGCCATCTGTATTTTATGTCTTTTTACGTTAAAGGGAATTTGGAGCGTTAATTCTTTTTGAGAATCCATGATTAATTCTTCGAAATTTTCTAGGCCAATAGCTTCGACATTTTCACGATTTAAAGTGATGCCTTTACATTTTTGTACAATTTTTTGAGATTCTTTTAATTTATAGACGTAACTTTTTGGTCCCGTCGCCATAAATAAATCTATCGAATTGCCCTTTAATTCGTCGGCCCACGAGCCTACCGCAGTGCCAATAGAAGGTTCCCACGCCCCGGGGGTAGCTATATAAAGGCACGAGTCTGTATCTGCGTACGCGCAAGCCCTGTCCAATTTAAACAAAGTTTCATTTAATCTAATACGCCCATAAGCGGAAACGAAACTAGCTACAATAGCATTACCGTAATTATACGAAGGCGCGTAATCGCTTTCGCTTTTGAGACTCAACATCGCAATTTCGTCAGTTACGGGTCGCAAATCGGCTATTTCCACGCTCGGGTCTCCTAAATATTTAATTAATTCTGCATATTTATTAATTAGTATTGTTTTATTATGTTTCGTATTCAACCCTACCCTCCCCCACAACGCATTAATATTTAATTTCCCGACATGACGCAATCCAGGGTTATCAGTAATGTCAAAAATATTTAAATTTAATTTTTCACTTTGATTAATTTTTTCGACAAAAATTTTTTTTTTTTTTTCTGTGACAGCATCACTTGGAAATCCCGAATTCGCTATTTTAAGGCCAATAAAGTCCGTCATGTACTGACTAAAGAAATTTTCTTGTTTGTGATAGTGATAAACTTCGTAAATATCTAAGATTTTGTAATTAGCATACTTTACGGCCCAGTAGAGCTCGTTGCTAACCCAAACGCCTTCTAAGGCTCTATCGTTCTCTCCGTGATTACAAACGTTTAACTGAAATTTAGCACACATTTTACATAGCGGGTAATATAATTTTCCATGCACTCGAACGGGTAAAACGGGAATATAAAGATTTTGGGGGGGCAGTACGCGCGCGTGAATAACCCCAAAGTACGCATCTGCTTCGTAATTAAAGTTAGAGGTAATAATACTAGGGTGTAATCCCGGAAAAACCTTATCGCGACAGATATGGGGGTAAAGCGAAATTATGTCTAAATATTTTATAGTTTGATGTGTTTGGGGAACGCTTTTTAATTTGAAAACGCTACAGCGGCCACCGTATAAAGCGCTACGTCCATTAATACGGGGGCGTAATGTTAAACTTTTGCAAAAAGCTTTGGCTTCGGCATTTTCCTTCAAAAAGCGATAAAATTGACATTCTTTTACTGTAATATATTTATGGTTTGGAAGAGTTTCTCGAATAAAAATATCTCTATCCAAAGTGCGTTCGTGAAGATGCTTATTGGTTGTTTTTAATAGCGAATTATAAGAATTTAAAGCCAAACAAAGCTCGCAACCGTGATAAAAACAGCCATCAAAATTAATAGCTAACGGTGGGTCGTTAGAGTAGCCGTCTAATCGGTATGGGCCAACTTGTTTTTCCCCTCCGTACAAAGCTGTTTGAAGTTTTACGCCTTCTTGTTTTTCAAACCAAGCTAAATATTTTAAACTAATTTGAGAATAGGCAAATTGATTGTTATACCCATTGGGAGGGACAATACCCATTGTGTATGGTTGAAGATAATTGTTTAGAAAAATTGTAGTTAGACACCCGGCAATCGTGACGTTAGGAAAACTAAAAATGTCAAAATTCGTAATTTTTAAATAAATGTCTCGAAAAATTACCATTCCTTCCCGTAACAATTTTACATCCTGGCTACAGTATTTTAAAACTTCTTCGTGAATGTCATACTCTTCCTTTCCTCGACTTTCGTACCATTTTTCAAAATTTAAGAAATCTTGATCTTTCATTTTTTCCGGGCTAAAATAATGTTTTGGTGGCAGTGCCCCTTTGTAATCTAAAGTCGAGTTATTGTAAAAAGAGTAAGGAAAATATCCTTTCACTACGTCATCATCAAGCCCAAACATTTGCGTAAAATTTCTTAAAGGGGCTGCGACGTAAGAATAACTGTCAATAAATCTTAACTGTAAATTTTTTAAAGAGATAAGTAAAATTTTGGAACCGTCATAAATAAGAAAGGGCAATAAATTTCGCTCAATTAACTTTCTTATAATGAAGTACAGGTCGAAACCTTGTGCATAGTGACCTAATATAGAAAATCCATGGAAGCGCGCCTTTCTAGTTTTACGTTTTCTAATTTTTTGAGAACCAACAGTTACTTCCGTTGATAGAATATAATCTAAAAACTTGTCGATGCAATCTTTTCCATAAAAAATCATTTTTTCGTAACTACCATTTTCTAATTCAGCTTCACTAATTAATAAAATGGGAACAAAAATATCGTTTTCTAAAATAGTTTCAGTATCAAAAAAAATTAATCGACTTTTTTCACGTGGGCTGCAAAGGGGCATGACGTAATGCAATTGTTCGGGATGTTTAATTAGACAACGCTGACAACGGGGTAAACAATCGTGATTTTCACCTAGTAAATGTCCACATTTTAAGCACCTCTTTTTTGATTCGCATGTTCCGTTAGAAATATGCGCTTCAAAACAAGCCCCTCGAGCAAAGTAGCGAAAACATTCCGTGCACCGTTCTAAATTATTCATAGTATGATAAGCGGGGGACTGACAACGAAAACAAATATATTCAGTTGTGTTCGGACATCTATGTTTCCTTTTTTGATAATCTGTATGAAACGTTTTTAAACAAGGATTACACGAACTTCTACCTCCCATTATTGAATGAAGAGTTTTTGCGACATGAATGTGAGAGCCTACCTTTAATAGATAAATATAACGAGGAGCGTCGGGACCTTCGTAAAAAATACTATATTGATCTAAAGCGTCTATTATAACAATTCGATAAAGGGGAAGTAAAAAATTTTGCATTTTGTTAATACTAATCATATTTACGGCGCCTTCATCTAGACCCGCTTTTTCGTGTAACTCTTTGGCCATTTTTAATTGTATTTTTTTCCCGTATTTAATTTTTTGAAATTCTTTTTGATCAAATAATTCGAGCTGTTTAATTTCAGTGAAATAAAATCGATCCGCGAGTAATTGACCTAATACAATGCCTCGTCCGAAACAAAAATTATCCGTGTCATTGTCAATAAAAATAAAATTGGAATTTTTTTGGAGCCAGTCGTTTAAGTTAGCTAAAGTTCTGTTTTTAACCGAACGTTGATAACCACCAATATTTTGAGGCAAGTCTATGAAAATTAAATCAAATTTCCAGTTATCACTTTCTACAATCAAGTCTTTCGAATTTGATTGTATTACCCGACTTAACGTTCGAATAATACGCTTGGGGGTGAGTTTGTCTATTTTAATTAAATTTATATTAACTGGCGTATTTAAACTTTCGGAATTTAAACTGAAACGCAAATGAGTAAAGTTTTCGCGATCCAATAATATTTCACGAATTATTTCTGCTAAAATTCTTTTAAAGACTTTATAAAAGTCTTTAACGGGAATTTTAGTTAAATCATGAAATTGAATTCGGACATCTATTTCTTTTGTCTTCCATTTATACGAACGTTTATTTAAGCGGCGTTGAATGTGATAGAAACGTTTAAGATTAGGGAAAGAAGGTGACTCCGAATCACTAGCGGTAGAAGATGAAGAGGTTGTTGAGTAGTCAGCCATTTTTTATACGGAATTATTTTTTAAAATATTTCTAATTAAAGACACAAAGTTTTAATTCGAGGGTTATTTTATATGTCAAAAATATTTACTTGTTACCTTCTTTGGAGCAATAATTTGAGTTTCTTTACTGTTTTGAATTCGTTCGCAACATTTGTAAAAGGCATTGACCAATTTTACACCATCTCGGTCCGATTCATCACTGACACTACAAAATTAATAATTGTAAATTAAACTCAAATTTTACGCATTTAAAATTATTTAAAAATCTTACATGTATTTTAATTTTTTGTGATCCGCTTTCCAGAGTTCGTCGACGGGACTGTTTCCAATGTCATCCATTTTATACAAGTTCATTTCCATATAAAATAGTCCATTTGTACGGGGTCTCGTTTTTGATTCGTAGTAATTACCGTTGACTCTCAACCGCACGCTACTTTCTAATCCAAGTGTTGAAACAGTAGAACTTTCTTTTACTTTTTCCAAAAAAACATTATCATCGGGTGCTATTAATTTTTCGAATGTTAAAAACGAAGTTATTTTTCGTTTTGAGCTATTCAATTTATGAGAGGGACTGGGCCGATTGATGTCTGGCAATTCGTTTAAATCAGATTCTGCTTCTTCGATCGTAATGTCAGGAGACGGTAAAGGGCTGGACAAGTCCAGTATATCTTGTGATTCGAGTAATTGACTCATATTCTAACTATTTTTATCAGACCCTAGTCGACCCTAAACTATCAAAAACTGAAAGTAAACTTTTATACGTTATGATCTATCTTTATATAGACGAAAATTTCAAAAATAAATAAAAAAAAATAGATATTTTTTGTTTTTTTCAAAAATTAGAATTTAATATTTTTAAGTCACGTACAAAGATAATTAGTTTTTTTTTTTTTTTTTTTTTTTTTTTTTTTAAATATGTATCAAAAACCCTTTTATGGCACAACGCCTATTTATAAAAATATTTTAATCTAGGATAATTATCCCCTCTAGTTAAATTTTTACATAGATATAACCCATTTATTTCCATATATAAAGCTAAAAAATATTAACATTTTTAAAGTCTTAGTAACATAAGAAGTTTTAAAATGGCTTGTTTAAGTACAAATTGCGATATTAAAAATGCTGAGCCTTTTTATGAAATTTTGTCATTAACCACGCTGAGTTTTCACATTTGTGATAAAAATAGTCTTTTTAACAAAATACCAGTAGAAAAGCGCAATCACTTTGTTAATGTAATAAGTAAACGCGTTTTTGACGAGTGTTATGAATTTTTAAAAGACTTTAACTATTATTTACACGAAAAACATGGAATTTTCTGCTTCAATCGGTATAATCGTGATTTAGAAATCCTTCCTCCCTTTTGTCCTTTTGAGGTGCACATTCTTCATCCTGTCTGTCCCTTTTTTAATTTTCGCTGTTCTACATTTCAAATTCATACCAGTCATTATATACGTAAATGGACTTACTATAAAGCGGCTATTTTTGTTACCTTGTACGTTATTTAATGAATGCCACCTTGGTATCCAAAAAATAACGATATCCTTATTTAGATATCGGGACATCAACATTTATTACGAAAATTTTACGCTGGAAATGAAAAAAGTGAGAAGAAGAAAAATTAACTATCTGAGTCGACAAGTACGTATTTTTTTTTTAACCTTTATTTATTTCAAATTATAATGTTATCATCTTTTAGATGAAAAAAATTAAAAAAATATATTTAATGTTGGAGCCAAATATGGATGAATTATTAATGTCTATAATGTATACATGAAAAAAAAATAAAACTATATACTTGTCTTTAAAACCAAATATGAATTTTTCTTGTCATTTTATAATTTGATAATTTTTGTTTGTGAAACTATTTCTTTATCATAAATATATTCTTTCAAAAATATTATTTTGTAAAATGATAATTGTATCAATTAAATGTAATTATAATGAATATTTTTATAATCTATATATTTTATCTATATAACTAGATAATTTATCTTAATTATTATAATCCCTACGTGTATAATTTTAATATTTTGATATTCGAATAAAAAATTTAAAACTGGACGACATTGAAAATGACATTCTATATTTTTCGCGTTATTAATATACATACGTAGATAATCAATCTTTTATATGAAAGCTCAAAATATATAAATACGCAAAAAATGGGTTCATTTTTTCACTTTTGAATCTTGTTATCAAACCTCCAAGTATGGCTAGTAAAAATATTGCCGTGGTGCAGCCATTTTATCCAGTTCTAAAATATTTAAAATTGAGTCCGGCCGCTTTTATACCAACTAGAGCTACAAATTGGTCTGCGGGTTTAGATTTTTACTCGCTGTACGACACCGTAATTCCCGTCAATGGACTTGTCAGAGTTCATACGGGGATTGCACTTGAACTACCTCCTTACACCGTGGGGACGTTGCTAGGAAGATCGTGTAAGTTTTTACGATATAAAACTTAAAACTAACTTATCAAATAATAGCTAAAATTTCTATTTTAGCGAAGCTTTTAGAGGGTATTTTTGTCTACCCGGGTATTATCGACTCCGACTTTCGTGGCGAGTTACAAATCATGCTGAGAACCAACTTAGAGACGGAATATACTATTAAAGCCGGGGACAAAATTGCCCAATTAGTCATTACCCCAATATTAATCCCAGTTCTCTGCGAAGCCACGGTATGTTTTTTTTTTTTTTTTTAATATTTAAAAAATTTAATTTTGCTAAAAATCATTTTTTTAAATTGTCAGGAATTAAGTACAACCGTGAGGGGTATTGGCGGTTTTGGCTCCAGTAATTAATGTACATTAACCGTAAAAAAATAATTAAATTTGATTTTACCTTGAATTTCTTGTTTCGTTATGAATTGATGACTTTATTTCTTTTTAGCCATTTAAATTCATTATAAACTTCTCCATTTCCATAGTCAAATCTTTTTTCGTATGCCGTGATATATAATAATAAATAATAATTGATAATAATTAAATATAAAATAACGAACAAAAATACAATTACATACCTAAAAAATAAAATATAAAATGGCGTCCTACTCCTCGTATCTTTTTTAAGAAATGTAGTCTTCTTAGACTTTTTTATTCTTTTACTGACGTCAAAGAACATGTGAGCCTCTTAAACCTTTTTTCATTGGTGAACTCATATTTCTTATTAAAGAGATAAGAACACAAATTTTTTGATTCAAAATGTATTTTTATTTTCAAGAAATTTTTTTAAATCAAAATCTATTTTTATTTTTTAAAATCATAATCTATTTATATTTTTAAAATCAAAATCTATTTTTATTTTTTAAAATCAAAATTTATTTTTAAGATGAATCTTCTTCATCACTATAAAAGTTATCTGACTCGTATTTTTTATAGTTAAAACTATAATCTTTCAGCCATTTTTTTAGTTCTTTGGATTGACAATAATATTTACGGATCTAAAAAAAAAAATATTAATATTTTATTTATTAAAACTGTATTTTTAGCTACATACCTTTTCTTCTAATCTTAACACTTTTTTGTCATAATCCGCAATTGAATTATATTGGCCGTCAAAGAATTCGCGGTATCTAATATAAGGTATTTTTAGTTCATTTTTTATTTGTTGAAAAAAAAATAACATACTTGAGAGCAAAAATAACAATTTTGTACGAGATGAATTGATGGAACTTTTCTTTGGCGTGGAACTCCCAGCCCATAAAAGTTAATGATTTATACGGACAATGAAGGTTCGTATAATGATAAGGATAAGGACATACTGTTACAGTTTTTTCCCCAAAAGTTTTAACGTCACAACCCCATAATACGGCTTGAGGATGAAATAAATAATGGTCAAATTCCCACACATTTAATTTGCAAAATTCGGGTGTTATAAAATGCGAAAAAGAGCGGGACGATAACAACTGGTGACACTCATTAAAGACTGGTTCTGATAACTTGATTAATAGATTTGTTTTTGCTTCGAATATTTCGGGATGATGATCGTCTGTGTTGTTACTTGTTTGTAGAATATATTTAGAGTCAACTACCGCGAACGCTAAACATTGGAGAGATAACACTCCTTCTAATCTATGGGCTTGACGTGGAGCGTGGTATTCAGTTAAACAAGCCATGGTGACTATAAATTTAATATTGTTGAGAAGCCTTTTTAAAGTAATTTAAATGAGGTTAGTAGGTAAAAGTAATACTTATATTCAAATAAGATTATGAGGTAAAAGTAACAATTTTATTCAAATAAAATTGTAACATTTTTGATTTCCCCCTGTGGCACAATAGCTTTAAAAAGTAACCTAGTTTTTTGATTATGACGAGAGTAAAAGTAAAGGAGAAAGAGTTGCTAAGCATACAAGAGAGATGTTTGAGACTCCCGCGTACCAAATAATGCCTCCGGCGCGAGCGGAAATTTTGAAAAAAAAATTTTTTACAAGTTGGTGATGTCAAAAACAGGTTCTCCCAAACCTGGGGAGGGGCTCTAGCAGGCTGGGGCTGGAAAGGGGGATGAATTTTTGCTTAACGGGTGCGTACTTTACTACTGTCCTGGTTTTTACTGTGTTAGGCATGGGATAAGATCTCTGTACTATTCGTACCGTATTTTCCATTCCATACTACTTCTCTCTTCCAAGGTTTTAGTGTCATTCTTTTGGAATAGCTACCTCATTAAGAAGCCACGTTGTTTTGAGCTTTTTTTTTCTTCTTCCTGGATTTTGTAAGGAGCTAGGGATGTGATTACATTCTTAACAGCTCCCAAATTGGCTCACAAAATGTGTAAAATTAAATAAAAATAAAGACGCTTTAGGGTTATTGACGAAGTAGAGGTATAGACATTTTACGATGAGTAGTAGGTGACAAAGTAGAAGTTGGTTATGTAGCAGTAGTGACGTAGGAGTGATAGTGGCGTAGTAGTAGTTAGTGACGTAAGGGTAGGAGTGACGCAGTAGTGAACAACTTTTTAGTGGTATTGATGGTTTAGTTAGAGGGATTGACCATGAGCAATTTGGGAAGCTTTGATTTGAAGGAATTGATAGAGGTAGACACAACCAGTTCAGTAAGGAGAGCGTTCCACTTGGGGATAACGCGAAGGAAGAAGGAGTTTTTAACCACGTTTAGCCGGGTGCGCATGACGAAAAGTTTGCGCGAGTTACCACGCGTTTGAGAGTCAGTGACTTGAGAGAAGTAATTCTGAAGCGGGTCCGCAAGAATCTTGTATATGAGTAATAGATCACGTAAGTCCCACCTGGTTTGGAGTGAGGGCCAGTTGAGAACTTTCTTCCTTTCGTGAAAAGTTCGAAGGAGCAAGGGGACTTTGGTCACGGCGAATTGAATGTTCTCGAGCACGATATTGCCTTTAATAAGGTGAGGTCGCCAGATGGAGGAGCAGTATTCGAGAATAGGTCTCACATATTGGTTGTAAAGGGTAGTAACTATTTTGTAGTTCATATAGGAGAAGTTCCTTCGAATCGCACCCGTAATTTTACAGGTTCTTGAGGTAATATCTGCACAATGATACGTGCATGAGAGGTTGCTTGAGATTATAATTATAACACCCAGGTAGCGGTGGTGAGGCGTACGCTGAAGGAGGGTTCCGAATATAAAGTATGGAGAAAGAGAGTTGTTAGTCTCGCCTTTTACCGTAGATATTCTCAAGTGGAAGGATTTGTTTGGGTTGAAAAAGAAGCCATTGACTCAGGGTATGTAGGTCCAAATGGTACGGTATAGTTTGGCGTCATCAGCGTATAGAATAAGAGCACTTAAAATGTTAGATGGCATATCATTGATGTATATCCAAAAGATTAGAGGCCCCAAGACACTGCCTTGGGGAACACCACTGAGGACACGTACAGAATCGCTTAAAGTGCCATTGAGAGAGACCTTTTGAGTGCGACAAGAGAGGTAAGTGGTGAGCCAATCGTGAAGATTACCGTCCAAACCAAGGGCTCGAAGTTTAGATAGGAGGCGCAAATGAGGCACTGAGTCGAAAGCCTTTGAAATATCTAGATAATAATATCCATGGGGAAGCCTGCATCAAGCGCCTGGAGCCACTCAGATAGGGTTGATAAAAGGTTTGTAGTAGTGGAGCGACCTCTGAGGAAACCATATTGCGCGGGATATAATTTGTGCTTTACATGGTTGTAGATTATACCATGTAAATAAATTTCAAGGGTCTTGCAGATTGCGGAGGTGAGGCTTATTGGGGGATAATTTTTTGTATCCTATTTAGAGCCACTTTTTTTTGTAGATAGGCACTACATTAGCAGTGAGCCAATCATCAGGGAGCTGGCCTGAGTATAGAGAGGAAGAGAAGAGAATGGCGAGAGGACCATCAAGTGTGTTACAACACATTCGGAGAAGTCTATTCGGAATCATGTCTGGGCCAGCTGAGGAGCCTTGTTTTAGTTTTTTCAGAATAAGCCGCAGATCAGCTCTTGTTGGAGGGGGCGAACACCACACCGTCGTCGCTTCGTCTGATATAGTTCTCGTTTGACATCTGAGAGGGTAGACTTATAAAGAAGTCTGAGATTAACAACACGAGAAGGCATGTTAAGGGCAATTGCTCTTTTTAATTTTTTCCATAACTTCTCTTTCTTGCGAAGGAGGTGGCGAGTGTGTTTAGAGAGCCATGGGCGAGATGCTCTATTATTAGACGAGTTACATTTCGGGACATGTTTGTCTATTATGGAGAAAATGTGGTCTTTAAATATATTCCAGGCCGCATTGATGTCGTGATTGACTAACAAAGTGTTCCAATTAACAATGCAATGCTTGAAAGATTTGTTTCGAAATTATCAAATTTTTTTGCAGCTTCTAAGGTAAATGAATTTGAATAATTAACTTAATCATTATTACATATATTTTTAACCCTAATATTAACCTTTTGAGAGTTTTCAAGAATTTTTTTAATTCAGTATAATGAAAAAAAATTCTGGTGCAAAAATGTTCCACCTCAAACCATTATTAAGAAAGTTACAAGAGATTGAAATTTTAACCTTCCTATGTAAAAATCCCATAGGTTAAATATTCTTTTCCTTCACAAGATGAACTTTCAAGTAAATCTTTACCAACACATTGCCATAATTCTTTTTGACTGAGTTTTTTCTTAACCTTACCTAACCTAACCTTACCTAACTTAATATTGAAATTTATTCTATGTGAAATAATGTCAAATTTATTCTGTGTGAAATTTTATCTTTTCCGGAATTTTCTCAGGTATTCTGCAACCGAAGGTAAGCTTCTGCGAAATTAATATTTAGCGGGATCAGGCTTCGGAGAATTTTAGTGGGCATGCCCACTTCAATTACATGCACGAGCCTTTAAGGAATGTTTTGGATAATGGGGTTAATCAAATTCGACTTTTTTCACGGTTAAAAATCAAAAACATTATGTTTCACTCTGAATCGTACACACGAACAATAAGGCACCAAAATGATATTGTCTCATTTAAAAATAATGGCAGGGTTAATTATGGAAAAATTAAGATATTTTTAAAGCACAGCCCACGATGTGTTTGCCAAAGAGGAAATTGCGAGTGTACAATAAATTATCTCGCAGTCATTTCCAAATTTAATTGTTCATTGCCATTCAAGTTTCAAATACCTGGAAACTTAACCAATCCATATAAAAAAAAAAAAATCGATGACACTCCTAACATTATCCAAGCAGTTCCAATTCAAAACCTTTTTCTACCTTGCTTTTTAATTTTTAATAATAATGTAAACTATGTCGCGGAACCATGTAATGTAACCGAAGGAAGCTAATTTAATTTTGTATGTTACGATCATAAATTATATATTTTAAGATAAAATTAAAATATATAAATGTACATTTACTCTCATTCAATTAGTAAATAGGCCATATCAAGATGTAAAAGACTCCAAAAAGGAAAAAAAAATATTGCCAGTTGTGATCATGGAGGTTTAAATTTAAACCATACTAACTACAGTAAAAATTAAGCCTTAAATTGGTCTTATGTTAATCTGCTTTATAAGTCTTTCAACCGTACTAATGAAAGTCAAAATTAAGCCTTAAATTGGTCATTTATTAATCTTAAATAAATCTGCATTATAAGTCTTTCAACCGTACTATTGACAGTTAAAATTAAGTCTTAAATTGGTCTTACATATATATTAATTTTGAATCCTTAAACCATACTAAGAATACTCTAAAATAAGTCTAAAATTAATCCTAAATAAATCTGCCTTTTGAGTCTTTAAACAATGCTTATAACAGTCTTAATTTAGTCCTAATTGCGACTTTATTAAAACGCCAATTTTGATCACCATTTCATATCAAATTTAGACTTAAAAAAGACTTATTTTTGTGTTAAAAAACAATATAGTAAATGATCCATATTTAATACTTGTTTAAGCTTAACTGAAGACTTAAATATTTTTCATCCTTAATATAGCTTTAATTTAGACTTGTATTTTGGTAAGGGTATTTTCGGCAATGCCAAACCATGGGTAAGCCTTGGCGCATCTCTAATAAGTGCGTGTAACTTTCTTAATAATAGTTTGCGGTGAATAATTTTTGCACCATAATTTTTCTCTGATTTTTTCTGATTTAGAAACAATTTGGTTCCTCTAAAAATTCGCTGCAGCAGCTATTTTTTAATTTAGCACACCTTTTTTATTTTTTTACTAATTTAAAATTATAATTCAAGTGTTAGGCCTTAGGCTCTATAGGTAACCATTCTTATGTTAGGTAATCTTTTTGGGATATTAAGCTCTATATTATTGATTATCATGTTTCGATTAACGAATTTAGATTGGGGACTTGTAATGGTAGTTATGTTTCATAGTAATGATATATGGATGTTTTTCTCTGGGACGTATCCACAAATTGATCATATTCGACAAGCTGGTGTAATCCCACCAACATATCATACTCCAGAAGAAACTAATTATCATACCCCTGCACCAACTCCTCTTAGAACCCCTTTACGTAGGGCAAAATTTAGAATCTTATCTGATTTAACCGACAGGAATACCGTTCAAAATGCTGACAGAGAACTATTTAACGAGGAACGATTAGTTTAAGCCATTTCCAGTAGAGTTTTTGATAAATTTAGTAATAGACTGGAACATACGGAGCAGGAAATCCGGGTATTGACGCAAGCAGCTAAAGAGAAACCCGTAAATAATCCTATACAATCAAATACAGCAACTAATACTAGTGCAATAGACGATGATCCTACGTTAAATTTCAAATTCAAGAACAGTTAGCTAGGGAACGAGAGGGGATTATTCGAGAACGTAGAGAGTTGGAGCAGCAACAACACATAGATACTACAGGCTAAAGAAGCCTTGGATAAGCAAACATTGGGTGTCCAGAATAGAATTATACAGGATTGAAAGACACTTAATCAGTAACGATTGCTATTTGAGGATCAGGTACATGCCCATTTACAAAGTAGATTACAACAGTTAAATTCCCTTGAAAGAGACCCCCCTCCACCAGATCTAATGCAAACTTCAACAGTGAAGGGAGTATTACTGATCCACTAGAAAATTAAGTTAATTTACCCCAGAGTTCACGAGAAAAGGCTAATTCAGTCACAATAAGGCATATGGGAACTGACCCTGACCTAACCCTATATTATCGGGAGATTTTAATATTGCAATCAAATTGCTTCGTCCTCTGCATCTATGAGTTTAGGAAACCCTGTCAGTTTACCTATTTCTACCGTGGTAACAGTTAATTTAACCAGTTCAGGTATTTCCTCCTCGACGGGATTAATATATTCTGCAGCTACTACCTCTCAAAATGCTAGTGTAGTTAGCTCAGGCATGGGCCAAGAAATGATAAATCAAGGACATGACTCTTGCACCTTCACACGTACAAAAGCTACCATCCTCCCAAAAAAACAGGCCGAAGGGGGGAATGAACTATTAAAAACAAAAAATAAAATAAAATTGGGAGCATGTTTCCGGTTTTTACTAGCGTCATCTAGCGTTGAAAAATGTAAAATATTTGTTTGTAAAATGGCGGATAATAATTCGTTAGGGTAAAGATGTTTGCGATGATTTCAGATTTTTTAGTTTTACCAGAGTTTCTCAAATTCAAATATTTTAAATTAGTACTTACTTCCCAGGTAGCATTTACACGTGTTGTATTGGTCGATATTTAGTCTCGTCGTCGATATTACGTGTAAAAACGTTATAAGCACCGTGCGGTTAAGGTGTAAATAGCACCATTTTCAAACATTCTAAAAAAAAAACATATTATAACGTTTCAAAAACGTTTAAATTAAAATAGAATGATGACGCTAAAAAAGAAACGTTTTTAAATCGTAATATCAACGTATTTTATACACGTAAACGAATGATGTTAAACATAGCGTTACAGAAACGCTTTTGTTACAAATGTTAAAAACTTATGGAACACGTCACAAATTACACGTCATAAGCGTTTGCAAATAACGTTGACAATTCCACGTAAAAAGAATGGTGTTTTATAAAGCGTTACAGAAACGTTTTTGTTACTAATATAAAAAAACAATTGAACACTTCACAAGTTACACGTTATAAACGTATGCAAATAACGTTTACAATTCCACGTAAAAAGAATGTTGTAAAATAAAGAGTTACAGAAACGTTTGTGTTTCTTAAATAAAAAACTAATTGAACACGTCACAAGTTACACGTTATAAACGTATGCAAATAACGTTTACAACTCCACTTACAAAGAAATGTGTTCTATAAAGCGTTACAGAAACGTTTGTGTTTCTTAAATAAAAAACTAATTTAACACGTCACAAGTTACACGTTATAAACGTATGCAAATAACGTTTACAATGCCACGTAAAAAGAATGGTCTTCAATAAAGCGTAACAGAAAAGTTTGTGTTTCTTAAATAAAAAACTTATTGAACACGTCACAAGTTACACGTTATAAACGTATGCAAATAACGTTTACAATTCCACGTAAAAAGAAAGGTGTTCTATAAAGCGTTACAGAAACGTTTGTGTGTTTCTTAAATAAAACTAAACACGTCACAAATTACACGTTACAAACGTATGCAAATAACGTTTGCAATGCCACGTAAAAAGAATGGTCTTCAATAAAGCGTAACAGAAACGTTTGTGTTTCTTAAATAAAAAACTTATTGAACACGTCACAAGTTACACGTTATAAACGTATGCAAATATCGTTTACAATTCCACGTAAAAAGAAAGGTGTTCTATAAAGCGTTACAGAAACGTTTGTGTGTTTCTTAAATAAAACTATTTAAACACGTCACAAATTACACGTTACAAACGTTTGCAAATAACGTTTACAATGCCATGTAAAAAGAATGGTCTTCAATAAAGCGTAACAGAAACGTTTGTGTTTCTTAAATAAAAAACTTATTGATCACGTCACAAGTTACACGTTATAAACGTATGCAAATATCGTTTACAATTCCACGTAAAAAGAAAGGTGTTCTATAAAGCGTTACAGAAACGATTGTGTGTTTCTTAAATAAAACTAATTTAACACGTCACAAATTACACGTTACAAACGTAGGCAAATAACGTTTACAATGCCACGTAAAAAGAATGGTCTTCAATAAAGCGTAACAGAAACGTTTGTGTTTCTTAAATAAAAAACTTATTGAACACGTCACAAGTTACACGTTATAAACGTATGCAAATATCGTTTACAGTTCCACGTGAAAAGAAAGGTGTTCTATAAAGCGTTACAGAAACGTTTCTGTTTCTTAAATAAAAACTAATTGAACACGTCATAAGTTACACGTTGGAAACTTATGGAAATAACATTTCAATTCCACTTATAAAGTATCTAGTGAATATCAAGGGTTTTTATTATTTAAAAACTAATTGAAAAATAAAAATTTAACAATCTACTAAAATTGAACAATCAACTCCTATAAAACCATCAACTATAAACAATGTAGTATAATAGTATACAGGGTGGCTCAGATTGAGCGCATGGGTCTGGCGCCTGGTAAGCTAATTCATATAAGGATAGAGCTATTCAAACTCGCTAGTTTTGAAAAATTAATTCGTTTAGCACGGGCTCAATGTTAATATTACCACTCCGTAGAAGATATTGAGTTTTTTGATCTGAACTACACTGTATGTTAATGAAAAGGCCTTTAAACTGCTACTCCGGTTAAATTATATCTTCTGGGAAATAGCCGGGTTGCCTCTAGTTATACATTAAGTTGTCATATAGATATGCCACTGAGCAACGAAATTATGGATCGAGGAGCAACCGCGGTATAAACTGAAAATGCACTATTTAATGTAGAATATATAAATTAACACGTATTCTGAGGTTTTGGTTATCAAATAAAAATCCTAATATTACACTAAATAATCTAGAATAAATTCAAACAAGATTAAGCTAGTTACAAGTAGGATTTCAAAGACAACAAGTTGATTAACGTTTGTTAATCATTAATATACCGTTCATGGTCATGCAAAAAGTGTAATCGTGTATAGAGTAAAGTTATAATTATGATGATTACGCTTATTTCATAACGTAACCTAAAGTTCACAGGTTTATTTGAAGTAAAAAGGAATCCTAAATTAAACTTACAAAGATCAAAACTGAAGCGGATCGATACACAATGATAAACCCTTTAAGAAAAGTAGATTGAACGACTCGCCATAAATCGTGGGAAACACTATTTTTCGCTTTCCCTAATATTTTCATACGTCTCGACCCCCTTTTTTACTTCATTTCTTGTTCGTATTTGGATAGCATTATTGAATAAAGAAATTTAAGGGGGCAATGAGCCTCTAAATTCGATCTCTTTTAGCGTGCAAGGGTTTAAGGATAAACTTAAAAATCTTAATGTTATATTAGGCCAAATTAGTGGTAATCCAAAAATCCATAAAGTAAATCACCCAGTACGTATTATTGTAATACCCATACTTAACTTATCCATCCCTATTAATACACACGAAATTAAAAATACCACATAAAATTAAAACTAACTTAGCAAATAATGTTTCAACGCATAAACAAATATAATTCTCACAACCAAGCCGATAACGACATCATCGATAAACAACTTATATTCAGAAACTTTCCCCGAAAATTTAAAACTAATTTACATACTTGCTAACCCCCTAAAGTAATTTCCGATATTTATTTAAAATCTTGGCAAAAATAATAATACTCATGAACGAACATTAAGAAATAAGAAAATAAATGTAGTATATCAAAAAGGAAAAACCTTAAAAAACATGTTTAAGAATCCTACTAAAAACGTTCTAAATAATGAGCATTATAAGACTAATCCTGATGGCGTTATTTATCAAATCCCTTGCGGCGTTTGTCAAGACATAGGTGAAACCATTAGATAGGTCCAAACTAGCATAAAATCAACGCGCAGTTAAAAACCTTGATCCTAACAATAGTCTAGCTGTACATACAAAAAAATACGGGCCACATTATTAATTTCGAAAACAAAACCATAGTACACTCAGAAAAACATACTTAAAACCGAAAAACAGCTGAAAAAATATTCATAAAACAAAAGGCACCATGAACTTAGAAAAAGAGGGTATTCTCTCATCTATCTGGAATGTTACACCCTTGATATCTGGACTCACCCTTCAATAAGCTTTTGTGATTGATGAATATTTCCTGTCGCGCGCTATACCTGTATACTGATTTTAAACCTATATTCTCTACGCAATTCGAGTTACTCGTCACGCTTATACTGAATCGCGTACGATTCGAAACGTTGTGTCGGACCATGTTGGCTGTTTACACCAACATGGAATTTAGTTTTTAAAATACTTTGCTAAAATAAATTTAATTTCAAACTACGTCATGAGTTTTTCGTAAATACTTTTTCTACATATATTTCAACCATGACATCAATTAAACCCATCATTCAAGGGTTTAAAGCATTCAGTGAACAAAACCGACTAAAACTATGTAAGAGCCAATATTAAAAGGAGGGAAAATAGTCGATGCTCTTTCTCCCGCCTTTCTTTCATTTCGTTTAATTACCATGTACATTCAAAAAAACATTTTTTTTTTGGGAAATCGATATTAAATAAAATAGTTAATTAGCGGTTTATCGTATAATTTCTATATTGAAAGCTTTCGCTTTCTTAGAATACGATTGATCAGAAAATATATCGACAGGGTTTACAAACTACAAGGACACCTCGAATAGTCAGGAATTTGAAAATTGGCCCAAACAGACCGGTAAAAGTCGGAATTTAAAAATTATGAAAAAAAAACATAATAATGGTTATCCTATTTATCCTATTCGGAACACTATACAGGTTTCGTGCAACATTTTCAAAGTGAGATTTACTGACTTTTCCCGGTATTTCCTGATCATTTCTAACTGATTTTATTGAATAAAATTAAGTATTTTTCTTGACTGATTTTCACGAGCTGTTTTCAATGCGCAATTTGCTTAGAATATGAGCAAAAAATCTTGAGGCTAATATTTACTGCTGAAAATGATTATTAATAATAGGTCGTATTATAAACATTTCATTGAGTTTATCCCGACCTTCTGGGCTCATTTTTAACTTCCTTGACTTGTACCGGTCATTTTAGGCCAGTTTTCAAATTCCCTGATTATTCGAGGGTTTCTTGTAGTGTCTAAACCCTGTCGATATATTTTCTGATCAATCATATTATAAGAAAGCGAACGCTTTAAATAAAAAAATTATACGATAAACCGATAATTAACTATTTAATTTAATAACGATTTCCCACATGGGCGCCCGCAGGGGGTGGCAAACGGGGCAATTTCCCCCATCCCTGGACTGGTCATGCCCCCCTTGGATCATAGATGGCCCCGTTTAGCTTTAGGTTTATATTTTTCAAATAAAGCATACAAAGTTTTAAAGTAACACGTTTTTAGTTAACGATATATCCCATATATTTTAAACTTTATTATTTTTATGTGGTTTTTATTTACAGGATGAAGTTTCTAATTTTATTTAGTAAAAATAATTACAATAGTATTAGAGGCATGAAAAGAGGCTAGGTTTTGATTAGTTTTAAATTTTCAAGGCTATTTTTGCACGAAAGCCAAAAAAAGCGTGAGAAATTATAAATTTATACTTTCTAGAACTTTAAACTATTTGAGAATTCTATATTTAAAAAAATGGTGTATTTAACGTTGTTCAACGATATGCTGGACTGCTTGTTTATTCAATCTAATGTTTATGATAATTTCGGTACATTAATAAGGCTCAGTTAAAAGGTACGTTAAACAATAGTTTAAGTTTTCCCCCAAAAAAAAAATCCCGGAGCGGATGGTAGCTTCGCGCCCAGACCCCTATTTACTTCGGCTACACCAAAATTACCAATGCCCCCCCCCCCTTGCAAAACTTTCTGCGGGCGCCCATGATTTCCCACCAAAATAATTTTTGTGAATGTACATGGTAATTAAACGAACAGAAAGAAAGGCGGGAGAAAGAGGATCGACTACTTTCCGTTCTTCAAATATTGGCTCTTACATAGCTTTAGTCGGTTTTGTTCACTGAATTCTCTATTCGTAGTGCGTAAATTAATGGAGTAAAACCCTTGCACGCTAAAAGAGATCGAATTTAGAGGCTCATTGCCCCCTTACGTTTCTTCATTCAATAATCCTATCCAAATACGAACAAGAAAAGAAGTAAAAAAGGGGGTTGAGACATAAAAATATTACGGAAAGAGAAAAATAGTGTTTCCCACGATTTATGGCGAGTCGTTCAATCTACTTTTCTTAAAGGGTTTTTCATTGTGTATCGATCCGCTTCAGTTTTGATCTTTGTAAGTTTAATTTAAGATTCCTTTTTACTTCAAATAAACATGTGAACTTTAGGTTACGTTAAGAAATAAGCGTAATCATCATAATAATAACTATACTATATACACGATTTCACTTTTTGCATGATTTTGAAAGGTATATTAATGATTAGCAAACGTTAATCAACTGGTTGTCTTTGAAATCCTATATACAAGATCAAAATATACTATGTACACGATTAAACTATGCTATATGCACGATTATAGCAGGTATATTAATGATTTACAAACGTTAATCAACGTTAATCTTGTTGAACTTAATCGAGATTATTAAGTGTGATAAAATAATTTTTATTGGATATCCCAAAACCTCAGAATACGTGTTTATTTATATATTCTAACTTAAATATTGTCTATTTATTTATTCTTGTCTAACTGGAAATTTAAAATTCGAATCATATAACTATGAAATGTTTTAATGTTACTGTCAATTTTTACACGAGGAGTTGATTACTCCACGAAATTGATTACGTAATTGCCTTAATATATATCACGGCCAAAGACTGTAGTTAGTTACTTGATCACGTAGTGTACAGATTTTATGGAACTAACTCCTCGTTTTAAGCATAAAACATGTTTAAAACTATAGCTGCATTCACACTAAGTAATTTGAAACCATTTTTAACTGTTTAGAAGGGTTAAAATTTTAAACTTATAGGTACTAGATCTAGAATTACAATTATAGTATATTTCCACCATTAAAACGGTTGGAAACTTTTGCAATGTGTAGTAAACCTAGATTAAATCATAAGATATTCGCGACTGCTTTAAATCAAGAATTCATTAACTTGATCCCGTTAGAGTTACCTGTCCTTAACCGAGCAAAGTACTCGTCGAAAGGACTATTGTACCCACATACTTTAATCGAGATTGATTTACATTAGTGTCTTATAATATGAGAGCTTGAAAAATATAGAAATTATAGGATGCCCGAGAGCCATAATTTTAATTTACTATAGTTCTTCAGATCAATTTAATTGTAATAAATCGTATGCTTTTACTTAAAAGGTTCTACGTTAAACAGCTAATTAACTATACTGCATAGTTGATATGTTTAATAATTAGTAGAATAATACTTAAAAAATCACTTGATTTTATTCTTCAACCTCCCTTTAATAGCATTCGCCGAATTTTGTAGGTGCTATTCGTTGTGTATGAACTAATGTAGTTTAAACCTTGAACTATAAAATAGCGAATATATAGTTTTATTTCTTCCCCCGACATTTACTTATTCATAGATACCACACAAACACCAATAAAAGAAGTAAAAATGGGCTTCGACAGGGGATAAAAACGCAAAAAAAGGTTTGGAAGAAAAAATGTGTTTTACACAATTTATGAAGAGAGTCCGTTAAAAAGTTTAGACAATTGCGACTGGCATTTAAAGAACAGACTTTAGTAAGAAGTCAAGATTTAAAGTCAATCTGTAAATATGTTAACTGTGACCTATTCCCTAGCGGCTGTAGAGCGCAAACGAATTTAAACTCGCGGAAAGCAAGAGATCTTGTTGAAAAATTTTAGTTTTCTGTGGGCGCTCGCGAGTCACACCTCATCCGCCCTTACGCGACAAGTAAAAGCCTGTAGAGAACGGGTCAAAGCAACGGTATCGAAATTCAAAGCAACGGTATCGAAATTCAATTTTTTAACCGCACTCAAACACGGGGCTATTATGTAGAGGTTTCAATTGTTTTTCAACTGGCTATCTGGTAATTATGCAGTTTGAATAATAGTACAAGTTTAAGTGGATTAATTATTTTTAATTTTCAGTTTCTTAATTTCTCTGTGTGCCTCTTTGGTCTACTACATATTAAATCTGCAAGTTCAACGATTTGGCTTATCTACTAGTACTAAGTAAGTCTATTTTTGCGAAATATAATTTTGTCAGTTAATTGAGGATAAGCTGACTGATTATTGGGGAACATATTTATAATTAAGGCTGTAAGTCGGAAAATTTCCCTTGGTTCACCCCTCGTTTGTAAAATTGTTTTTAGTTTTACTTTTACTTTAGGGTGCAGTTAGTCAATTATGAAAAAAAAAAAAAAATGGAAATTGGATAATTCAAACTAACTTTATGGGTTTTTTTATTTTTCCGATTTGTGGAAAAGTTTACGCTTTTTTCTTTTGCGAAAAATTAAGAACACTATTTAAAATATATGTCAATATGTATACTGTCCAAATACTCGTTGCTTTAGTTTAATTTAAACGATGCTAGGTAGTCGACTATTTTAAAGATTGGAGCCTTCCAAGACTGCAATAACCACCCTTAAGGACCAAATTTACTTGTTAACAGTTTCTTTTAATTTGAAATGGGCTAGAAGATTAATAACGTTTTCCATTTACCGCTCAAGAGCGCTCAAAGATCAACCTGAGAGCGATATGAAACATTTGCGTGTTCCATCTTGATTCGCTCTCGATTTGATTTGCGTGTTCCATTGATATTGCGATCGGCTTGATGTCAAAATTTAATTTGGACAAATTTAGAAAAAGGCTAAATGCTTATCATTTCTCTTAGTCTTCCTACCGTGGTTCTAATGAAAATATTTTGGAAATTATCTCTACCTAAAATAATTCTGCATAAAAAATTGAGGATTACATTTTGGTTGAGAATGTTTTAACAAATTTAAAGACAAGGCTTATAAAATTACCACTCCCACCATTTTCTTCCCTTTCACAAAAGGTAGCTAGAATAAAGCTTCTCTGGAAATAACGCATGTTTTATTTCATTCTGATCAGCCCTGGCACTCCGCCGCTATCAAAATTTTGTAATGTATCAGAGGGCCAATCTCAAGCGCCTCTAGATCAGTCAAATGGAAACCGCTAAAAATATTTTACAGTTGGGGTCCTAACTTGTTCAACTTGGGACTCTAGAGATTCCACTGGAAGTCGTAGCATTATCGAGCATCTTTTTTATGTTGAAATAAAAAATTTGAGTGCTCGTGGGCTATGGTTTTTGGCTGTCTTTTTAAAAACCAGATTAATCGAAAAGAAGCACTTTTTTCACTATATAATTTCTCAAATTGAAAATTCAACTGCTTCATCCTTGATAGCAAGCAAGGGCTCTAGAGCAATTGAAATTCCGTTTTCAGCCAGATTCAGTACTTCCAGAGTGGTCTAGCTAGAGATCGGGGTTTTGGTCAAGATAATCCACAAATATTCGGTAAATAAGTAAATTATTAATAGTAATCAGTTAAATATTTGTGATTTCATTGTATTTATCAATGTGTTATGAATAAATGTAAAATAAACCGAAATTATCTTATGCAACCACCGACCTCTAACACTGGCGGAACTCCATTATTTTTTTACTTTATGTCAAACAGGCCTCCTGAAATGTTATCACAACTTGCCACTATAGTGACTTAGGACGCCCGGACGAGTCTCAACTTTATTAAAGAAAAATATTTTATTAGGCTTAGCGTTTTTCGTGCACTTTCAGAGGAATAGGCTTAGCTTTTACGCTTTTAGGCTTAGCGGGTGCTTAGCAACTTCCAAGACTGAACTACAGTTATGTAGGATGCCCGGACGAGGCTTAACTTGATTTATTCAAGAAATATTTTTAATTAGGCTTAGAGCTTTTCGTGCACTTCCAGAGGAATAGGCTTAGCTTTTCTTACGCTTTTAGGCTTAGCGGGTGCATAGCAACTTCCAAGACTGAACTACAGTTATGTAGGATGCCCGGACGAGGCTTAACTTGATTTATTCAAGAAATATTTTTAATTAGGCTTAGCGCTTTTCGTGCACTTCCAGAGGAATAGGCTTAGCTTTTCTTACGCTTTTAGGCTTAGCGGGTGCATAGCACATACAGTTATGTGGGATGCCCGGACGAAGCCTAACTTTATTTATTAAAGAAAAATATTTTATTAGGCTTAGCTTTTCTTACGCTTTTAGGCTTAGAGGAGAGGGTGGTAAGGAACTTCCAAGACTGAACTACAGTTAGGTGGGATGCCCGGACAAGGCTTAACTTGATTTATTCAAGAAAAATATTTTATTAGGCTTAGCGCTTTTCCTGCACTTACAGAGAAATATGCTTAGCTTTTCATACGCTTTTAGGCTTAGCAATTGCCACTACGAGGCTTAGCTTGTTTGACAGAATTGTTTTCTTACATGGGCCATAGATACCGTGTCAGTTCTTCCTATTTTGCAGTAAGAGAAAAATATAATGTGTTCCTTATTTGGCAGATAATTTTAGTTTTAACATTTTCTTCGCGTACTAAAGTTTTGTCATATAGTATGAAAATTGGTTGTTGGTATTTTCTTTCAGACATGAAAAGGCGGAATTTTTATATTTCAAAAAGACAAAAAATAAGGGACGTGTCTGAATCTGTTAGAGAAATTTTAGAACAATCTTCCGAACAAAATTCTGTAGAATTACAAGATTGTGATCCGTCTCTTTCCTCAAACTTAGAAGTTGAAAATTATGCATGTAATGTTGATGAAGGCCAACCCAGTAAGAGTCATGTTGATGAAGGCCAACCCAGTACGAGTCGTGTTGAGGGAAGCGTACCAGGTTTCAATCCTGCTGAACTAAATAAAACATTTTTTTTGGGAGCATCAACATCTGATTGTGATTCATTGGAATCTGATGAAGATATCTTCGAGAGAGACATAGATTCAAGCTTTGATGAAACTTCAAGCAACGATTCAGACCATGAACTACCTAGTTTTGAAGATAGTTTAAAACAGTGGGCATTGGAACACCAGATAAGCCATGAAGCCTTTAATAAACTCCTTAGAATTTTGCACCCCTATCATAATTCTCTACCGATTGACTCTAGAACAATCTTGGATTCCAATCTTCGGGAAGCCTTAGTAGTTGATATATTAGAAAATGGAGAGTATTATCACCTAGGTCTTGCTGAAGGGATTAAATTTAAACTTAATTCTGGTTTGAAAGACAAATTAAAGAGGGTTCTCAAGCTTTCATTTAACATTGATGGAATCCCAATTCAGAAAAGCACTGGATTGCAATTTTGGCCAATTTTAGGTCGTTGTACTACTACTAATGATGTTGAACCCTTTGTCATTGGCCTTTTTTGCGGTAATGAAAAGCCCAAAAAATTGGAAACATACCTTAGTAAATTTGTTAGTGAAATTAAAGAGTTGCTTGAGGTTGGATTACAATTTAACAACAAACATTTTCAAATTGATCTTGGCCCTTTTATTTGCGATGCGCCAGCTAAAGCATACTTCAAAGCCATTGTGAATCACAACAGTTACTTTGGATGTGATTATTGCACACAAAAGGGAAATTATTTCACGAAAGTAATTTTTGACACATTTGATGCCCCACTAAGAACTGATCGAAGTTTCCGAGATCAAGAACAAAAGCAGCACCACACGGGAGACTCACCATTGATGGCATTACCAATAGATATGATATTGAATTTTCCTATTGATCCTATGCATTTGGTCTTTCTTGGTTGCGTTAAAAGAATTATTAATAATCTAACAACACCAAAGTCTAAAGTCAAACAACGTCGGCAAGTTATTGATGAGTTGTCTGAAAAAACTCGAAACTGGTCGAAATACGCTCCTCAAGAATTTTCGAGAAAACCAAGGGATTTTTCTGAAGTTAAAAAGTGGAAAGCAACTGAATTTCGACAATTTCTTCTATACACGTCATGTTTTGTTTTTGAAAATACATTGCCTAAAATTTTTGTGGATCATTTTCGACTTCTCCACTGTGCTATTTATATTTTGTGCCAAGAATCACCGGATGCAGAAATGATAACATATGCAGAGACACTTTTACAGGAATTTGTAAAATCTGCTAAAGACATATATGGTCGTGGAATATATGTGTATAACATACATAATCTAATACATCTAGCTGCTCATGCTAGAGTATATGGTGGTTTAGAGAGCTTTTTCTGCTTTTCCATTTGAATCGTATCTTGGAAAGTTAAAAAAACTAGTGCGAAGCCCAAACAGACCCCTTCAGCAAGCTATAATAAGACTGCATGAATTAAAATCATTGAAAAAAGATTTCTCAAGTGAGAAGAATATTGACATTGTGGTGAAAGCGAGTCACACTGGTGGGCCAATACTTGATATTAAGGGAGGTGTCGAGTATAAGAAACTGATAAAAAATGATTTAATTTCCACAACTAAAGCAGCTGATGCTTATTAAAAACTTTCTAGCGGTTTAGTTGTTAGAATTCTGAACTTCGTAAAGAAAAATTCCATTGTTCATGTGATAGGCAGATGTTTTAGAAAAGCCGAAAGTGGATATGATTATCCCTGTGATTCGATATTGCTTGGCATTGAAGTGCTCTCTGACTTATCTCCGATAAATAAGTATCTTGGTAGTGATATCACTCAAAAATGCTATTTCCTACCTACATCAGACTCTTCGGGAATTTCTGTTCCACTTCTACATAGTTCTTAAGGATTATTTATTATTAAGCTTTTATCAGTCAAACACTGGTGTCGGGAAAACTATTACCACAGAAACTATACTAAGTAAGGACGGTTCGTCTATTTCTGGTTACAGATATTAAACAAAAATGTACAAAGTGGTTGAATTTAAACCGACGATTCCTGGTGGCTTGAAAGAGGTTGGTGTCATAAACAAAACTTGGATGGCACCTAAAGGGAATAAGTGTTACTGGCCACCTTATCGTACTCAAGATAGAGTTGATAAGGCTTGCACCACAGGAGAAATTCCTGTTGACAACTGGACTTTGTATGAAATAGACAGAGTGCTTTATTCGACTGGTATGTTGCACTTCTCTTTTTTGTATTAAGGCACGTATTCAATCAAGATTATTTTGGCTAAGATTCAAGCTTTTGCGTCAAATCAAAGTGGAATTTTAAATGAAGCTTTTCATTTAACCCTTCATGTTATCAGGCTTCGAGTGGCAGAGAAGCAAATGTCTAAATAGATTTCATGTAAGATTCTCTTGGAAAAGCTAAAGCAGAAGCTAGAAAAAGTTGATTGAAAACGGGGCTTATGGCTTAAAATCACTCCTACCTGTGAAAAAGTAGATACCACGAAGTTTTTATTAATTTGAACCAGCAGTATTAAATTATTTTTAAATATATGAACAGACGACTACAAAATTGCAAAAAAAAAGGAACGGGACTCTGTAGTTTCATCTGACGTTGGAGACACGGATGCTGAGGAACTTGTTATAAAGAAAATTTCAATCTAATCAAATGTATGAAGATGTCTCTAATCTTTCAACAGACTCAGAGAATGATGGTAATTTTTAAGTTCATTTACGTGTAATTTAAGTGCACGTTTTGAAAAAAAAATATTCCTTTAGACACTGGGAAAAAAACAGTCGTTCTTCCTTCATTACCACTTTTTCCATCAAAAAGTAAGTTTTTAACATGCTTTTATTAAAAAAATCTAATAATTTTTTTATTAATTTAAATATATTTGTTATACCCTGAAAGAGGCTTCAGCTGCAGCATCTCAGAAAGACACACTAAAAACTGCTTCAACATCACCGAAAGATAAACTAAAAAGTGCTTTACCATCGCCCAACAAACGTAAACAAAAACCTGGTTTTACATCCTTCAAAGAGCAGACGGTTTATAACAGCAATAAGACGAGTACACAATCCATTCCCAATGAGCCGTCTACTATGGAGAAAGATTTGAATGTTTTGTCACTTGCTCAAAATTATTTGGATAACAGAAGTGATATTTTAGGTAAATTTTAATAACTCTGATAATAATTTCATTGTCAACAAGTTTCGATACGGGCTTATTAATTTAAAAAATTAATTGGGCTACTAGTATAAGAATAATTGCGAAGATAACACATGATTAAATAAAAATGACATGAAAGAGTTTCAAACTTAAGCTCGTTATTAAATCGAATATAATTTCCGTTACAAAAATCTTAAAAATTCAAATTTTATTGTTATTGTTTTTAACAACGCGGGCTTTAAATTTTTTTATGAATATTACATTTATGTTAAGCCAGATTAAGTTAAATTAGGTTAAATATTTAAATGTATTGTTAAAACCAATATCCATAAAATTGGTAAATAAGATTTTTCAAAAATATAAATTATATCAGATTGAAAAACGAACCACGATTCGAAACTGTGTCCTGTCATTTTTATAATTAAAATCTGTGTTTTTGTTTCTTAGCACGTTAATACAAAAGTTTTGTCCAAAAAAAATGGTATTTTAAACACTTATCACTCTTAGTAATTTTTCCACCGGTTTACAATAAGAATCTATTTCTGTAGCTATTCATTCTTTAAGAGCCCGTGGTGTATGAGAGAAATCCTTGAAAATTGTCTTCCATAAATATGTAAGTCAGATGTCGATGGGAAATTTAGACTATTGTCTGCTTGACCTTACAGTTGAACTATATAAGGATGACAATTTTCAGGTGGTTGGATATTTTTTTGAGGTGTGGGTTCCTTCATGCGGTAATTTTTTTTCTTATTTAAATCCGTCAGAATTGGACTCTAATAACTCGGGAAATGAGGATGGCTCCCGTAAAAACCTCGAAATTACAAATGAAAGAAATAATCAAAGCTCGAGTCCATCATTATTGAGCAGTGACTCCAGGTTGGGGTTTAAAAGTCCAAATTCGAAAACTGGTACTTGGAATATAACGCCTCGAAGACCTAACCCTAACCCAAGCACTTTAAGAACATGTCAATTATTTTCTAATTAAAGGAAAAATCGCCTTTTGCTGGAAAGCGCTCTTTAAAATTTCTGCAAGGAATTTCCAATTGATTTTCTTTAATTTATTTTTAGTTGACGAACCATCATTCCGATTGCTTCAATATATCAAGAAAGGTGTGGACTTAAATACTTCAATGTTAAATAAGCTGCTGGTTGAAAATAACCCAAAACAGTCCAAAAATGAACTACCTGAAGATGTAGTATTACCACTAGATAGTATGGACAAATTAGACTACTTAGAAACGTTCGTTGCTTCCAAACCAAATCAGTTGTTACTGGTAAATATAATTCCGTAGCTAGTGTAATTTTAATAACTCATCCGCTTCTGCTACTACACATATCTAATATCTTTTTCATTTAATATTTTAAGATCTCATATTTGGGCGGCCTTGGTGGCAGAGACCTTGGTGATTGCGTGAGAAGAATATTTTCGGGCCTCATGACTGACGCTGTTGCCAAAATGTTTAACTGGGAAGGACGTCATGGCAAGCGTCCTTTTAAAGATCTCAAACTAAAAGACTTATTAATTAGTAAGTATATTATTATCAGAGTTAAAGCAAACCTCAATTGTCATAAGTAGTCTGAGATTTAAAAAAAAAATAGCATGAACAAATATAAAAATTCTCGATTGGCTATGTAAAGCTAAATCTTAAGTTTTCATTATTTTGCATCATTTCATGATTTTCTCAAGAGAATCATTTCAAAAGAGCATTTCAGTTTAAAATAAGCTTCTTAACGGGAGAATAAATTCTCGCAACAAGTTTACTATTAATACTTTACAGTTTAAAATAGGCCTAATTCACTAGTAGGCAAATAACAAACTTGAAAATAATAAATTTCTCAGGTTTATGTTGATTCATGAAGGGTTTGGTATCTTGTCATGAACGAGTCTTTAGCTAATCACGCAAGTAGCTCAAGCTTTTATCCCAAAAGGTTGTTTTAATCTAGGTTGAGAGGAGACTCGTAATCAACGAAATTTTAAACTCTCTGTGGATGATTGTTAAGCCTACTTTTTAAGTAATTTGTTTTTCGTCTTAGTATTTGTTATTTGTGAACAAAGTATTATACAATTTAGAAGATAGTTTTTGATATGATATCACTATTTAGATTGGTTTTTTTAAAGGGGTCGAATGCACACAGGAAAAATATGTTTTTTCTAATAGCTTTAGACTATTTAAACATACCTAAAAAGATATCAAAACGCACCAAAGTTTTAGTTTGTAATTCCCGGTTAATTATTAACGTTGAAGGAATATCATATTTTTAAAGGAGTAAATTATTAAAGCCAATGAAATTCCTTTAAAATTATGCTTGATCCAAATGAGAGGTTTGTTTATTTTCTTTTGCAATAAATTATAATTCAATAATCCTAATTTGTTTAATTTTCAGATTCAGTTAGATCAAATTTACGTTTCAAAGAAGCGACTGAGGCAGATGTTGAAAAACCCATGAAAGAATGGTTGAAACAAGCTAGTACTAGATTGAAAAGGAAAGCAATAAATAATGAAGCTCAACCAGTTACCAGTGATGACCACACTTAAGCTACATCACTAAAGTATTCGTGGAATTTTTATTTTAAATCAATAACTCTTGAGAGCGAAATAAAAAAACTTTTTTTTAAAAATAAGACAGTGACGTGATTCAAACCAATTCTTTTGATTGCATTGTAAGCTCTAGGCGTTCATTTTCTCTCTGAAAAAGGTTTTGCACCAACGATTCTTTAATGACTAAGTGTATATAAATAGAAAAAAAAGATAAACTAACATGCACGACATTTAAGAATCATATTTCATTGCCAATCAGTAATTAAAAACATTTATTAAATTAATGGTAAAAAACCTCAGAATTGAATAATTGATTCTAGTACTTATGTGGCATACTTATACACAAAACCTCTGAAATTTGCAAATGTGTGTTTGGTGTTAATTTAACACATAACCAATCAAAAATGCTCCCCCTAAGACTCGATAAAATGATTAAAAGAAACTTACAACGTTATCGCACTCTATAGCTTGTAAAGATTTTACTAAGCCAAAGGTCTTGCGGCTTCTGATCGATTAAATAGCCTACATTTATCTAAATGCTAAAAAATTAATCTGTAGAGGGTTTTATCTTAAGTCAGAAAATATTTCTCAGATAATTTTATTGCAAATTTTTTCAGTTGAATGATTAAAAAGTTTCGAAATTTCATTCTTCACCCTCCTAGCTTTTTAGTTTGTTAGAGGAATCCCCTTTAAAATGAACCGAATTTATCAAAACTTTCGTTGACCAATTAAAAATATTAATTGGTGTATAAATTAAACTTTCTACTATACCTATTTAACTAAAAGTGCGGAGACTTTAATTTAATTTGAAAAACTGCTAATATTGTCAAGTAGATAAGAGTTTAAAGGTAAACATGGGAAAAATGGTTCACCTTTTGAATTAATTTTTGGAATCACCGTGCCAAAAAACGTATTCCAGAATGATTTCTGAATTTTTAGACACATTTTTTGGTGTTTAAATTTATTTATAAAGTTTGGTACAATTTTAATTTTATTAAATATTAAATCGGACCAATCATATTGTAATGTCGTAACATTAAAAGAATACGACGGCATTTGAAGCTTAAGGTCTTGCCCATTAAACGGGGGCCTATTATTTTAATGTTACACATTGCAAACACAATTAAGCGATGAAATTGTATGATTGGTTCGAAATTATATTAACTAAAATTCCAATTTTTTAAACTTTTCAAATTTATTTAAACATCAAGGAACTTTCTAAAATTTTTGGAAAATTCTCGAGTATGTTTTTTGGCATGGTGATTCCGAAAATAAATTCAAAGGGTGTACCATTTATAACTCTCAAGTGTCCCTTTAAAACTTAAATATCTTGAAGCAGCAATGCATAAAAATAATTAAGTACATATATTGAAAGTTTAAAGCAGCAATGTATAAAAATAATTAAGTAAATATATTGAAAGTTAAGTTCTGTGAATTAATAAATATTATTAATTTTATTTGGTTTTATATCTAATGATAGAAAAACTAATATAAGACGAAAAATTAAGAAATTGATTTAGAAATAATTTTATGTAGTGGGTTATATCAAAGATTTTCACATCTTCAAGGGTGACCACTGACCAAGTGCTTTAAAACGACGAGGCTGTTGACTGACGGCGCTCACACGTTTTCAAATTTATCTCGATCGATTTGAAAGCTTTTAGCGGACGTCGGCTTTGAAACGTGTCAAACTCGTCGATTCACGGCGTTAACATGTTTCCAAGCTGACGGCGAATGACGAAGTTGACACGTTTGAAAGATGTCGGCGGACGTCGGCCTTGAAACGTATCAAAGTCGTCGATTGACAGCGTCAACACGTTTCAAACCTGGCGAAGGACGACAAATTTGACACGTTTAAGATTTGAGCGGACGTAGGCTTTGAAACGTGTCAAAGTCGTCGACTGACGGCGTTAACACGTTTCAAACTTGTCGATGGACGACGAATTTGACACGTTTGAAAGATGTCGGCGGACGTCGGCCTTGAAACGTGTCAAATTCGTTGACTAACGGCGTTAACACCTTTCACATTTGTCGTCGGACGACAAATTTGACACGTTTGAACGATGTCGGTGTTACACGACTTTGATACGTGTTAATGTCGTGAGCTAACGGCGTTGACATGTTTCAAAGCTGTCGTCGGACGACAAATTTGATACGTTTCAACGATGCTGGTGTTTAGACGACTTTGATACGGGTTAAAGTCGTGAACTAACGGCGTTTCAAAGCTGTCGGCGGACGACGAAGTTGACACGTTTGAAAGATGTCGGCGGACGACGCAGTTGACACGTGAAGGAAGGTCTACTTTGAAACGTATCAAAGCCGTCGACTGACGGCGTTAACACGTTTGAAAGATTAAGCGATTCTTCAACGTCAAAAGCTTACATTTTAAAAAGATTAAATAAGACACCAATATTAAACGTATTCGAAATAAGGGTTTACGACGTCGATGCAACACGGTGATGTTTGGTTATAATATAAAATAAAAACACCGTGTTTTGGGATGTCAAAACGGGCGTTTTCACAACGTCAACAGCATACATTTTAAAAACGTTATAAAAGTCGTCAATTGTAAACGTTTTCGAAATAAGTGTTTACGACGTCAATGCGACACGGTGATGTTAGGTAATAAAATAGTATAAAAACACCGTGTTTTGGGGTGACAAAACGGGCGTTTTCACAACGTCAACAATACACATTTTAAAAACGTTAGAAAAGTCGTCAATTGTAAACGTTTTCGAAATAAGTGTTTACGACGTCAATGCGACACGGTGATGTTAGGTAATAAAATAGTATAAAAACACCGTGTTTTGGGGTGACAAAACGGGCGTTTTCACAACGTCAACAATACACATTTTAAAAACGTTAGAAAAGTCGTCAATTGTAAACGTTTTCGAAATAAGTGTTTACGACGTCAATGCGACACGGTGATGTTAGGTAATAAAATAGTATAAAAACACCGTGTTTTGGGGTGACAAAACGGGCGTTTTCACAACGTCAACGATACACATTTTAAAAACGTTAGAAAAGTCATCAATTGTAAACGTTTTCGAAATAAGTGTTTACGACGTCATAGCGACACGGTGATGTTAGGTAATAAAATAATATAAAAACACGGTGTTTTGGGGTGACAAAACGGGCGTTTTCACAACGTCAACGATATACATTTTAAAAACGTTAGAAAAGTCGTCAATTATAAACGTTTTCGAAATAAGTGTTTGCGACGTCATTGCAACACGGTGATGTTTGGTAATAAAATAGTATAAAAACACCGTGTTTTGGGGTGACAAAACTGGCGTTTTCAAAACGTTTTTTAATGATCGATTTTCAGTTGCAAATCCATCCGATTTCAACGGTGTTTACACCAATTTGAGCTACATGGGTTCCATGGCATACATTTCCTTTTTTTTAACAATTATTCTTGTTAAATAATTTATAAAAGAAGTTTATTTTCCATGGTTTTTAAACTTTAAACACCGTTGGAAAAGGCTTTCTCTGAATTCTCTCCCCCTATAAACCCGTATTTCCGTTATTGAATATTTCTCCTCTATAGAGGGCGTTAGTATTTCGCTGTTTTAGTTGGTAGACGCGTTTTAGAGAAAAGGAATGTCCTTGATTTATCATTTCTTGGCCCATGGAATATGAAATATCAAATTGGTACAGTTTATCTGATGCAAGGCTTACCTTAATAGTATCGAGGTCTTTCGAGGATCAGACTTCCTAGGACTATATGCTCTGGCTTGACGAACAGATTATTGAATTAGATACTCGGGAGAGTTTAAAACCTTTATCATGATCTCGTAACACATTCTCTCCGCGAAATATTCGTCGATTTTATTTATTTCGAGCCTTCGTTCGCTTGGCTGCCATTTTAGCGGAAGTGTAACGAAGGTCGCCACCTAGCGATTTTTATTTGAAATAAGATTGAAGCCGCGAAATTCAAACGCGTATTTTTACTAGTATTTGTATGTTGAAGCCTATCAATTCTAAAAATGATCTAAAAACGCTGAATTATAGAAATTATGGATGTTTTTACTTCGTTCGATAAGAGTTACCGATAGCAAATACCCTGTTGTTAAGTTATCGGGTGGTTATCGTATCTTGCGCTCGATAATTTCACGTTTGGAAGTTAGAGAATACCATTTTTTGATAACTTATCACATTTACGATAAAACCGGAGTTATCGTATGTGTGTGCATGATAAAAAAGTTAGAGAATTGCCCCCAATGCCCTTTTGCCCTCGCCCCTCAATGATATGAACTCAGTCTCAGACAACATAATACAGTTCATATTGTGGGTCCAGGATAGGTTTAGAATAAATTAGAAATATCTTAAAGTCGAACTTTCCTAAAGTGAGTAGGTACTACACACCAGTGATTCTAAAATCACCATGTCAGCCGGCAGAAAATGCGATGCTATTTGGTATAGTTTCACCAAGAAAAAGCATAAATTTATTCCCATGAAAATCCCAAAAATTAATAAGAATTCAAAAAAAAAATCAACAACCCCATCTTGTCGTAAACAATTGCAACAATCGGCATTATGTAAACAAATGGGCATAGCTCGGGGTTTTGAACAGCTTATTTTTGTTAAATGCCGGGATTTATACCCCCACTGTATCACGATTCTCCATCAGGAATTTTTTTCAAATGTGTATTTTTTCCCGTTGATTTGTGTGGCACATTTAACTAGTGCCCAGGATTCTCTGCAGGTTATTCCCCGCTCTCGAATTGTAGTAGAATAAAATTCCCCTATTTCGAGTTGATCATGTTAAGTTGCCATTTCTGGCGTTATTTATACTGTTTTGAAAACATAGTCAGGTCTCGGTGGGGAACCATTCTCTGAAATAGCTCAAACTGTTCGCAATAATACTCACACTATTCTTCGCGCATAATTTTTTGGCCCTTCGTGTTTCTAGACTGCCTGTTTTCGTTTTTATTTTTTTTTGAAGTTACGTATGGTGACCTGGTGACAGTGTTTGTGCACACATATTAGTTGTAGGTTTTTTTTTCTTGCCTAAAATATTTTGTACTGTTTTGCGAGTTATTAAAATTGGATTACTCCTGGTTTTTGTTTCGCTTTTTTTTTTTCCCCGAGGGTCTTTCCTTTTTGAAGGGCGGGTTATTGTAAGGGGGTGCTTCTTACCAGAAGAAGGAAAGTCCCTAGGTGTTCTTTTATCTAGACTTCATCGTGGCCAAGCACTAACTGAGCACCAACCCTGTATTTCACACTTGGGTTAGAGGGCGCTACAGACAACTCCTTAAGTCACGTGATTAGACGTTAATAAGGAATGGTATATAAAGAAGATCTAGAGTATTTTGAAGGCAGTTGGCGGGAGGCTGGGTACCAGGATCTCCCGTTTATTTATGTTTTTAATTAACATATCTTGTAAAGTTCATTTTAGAAAATAAGTTGGTTGTGTTAAACAGCACCATTATTATTTTAATTTAGCCTATTAACAGCTAGCAAAGCGATAAGTACTCCTCTAGCGTTCTGCGTAGCCTCAATAACAGGCCCAGAGGTTTAGGAATATTGGTACGAATCAAATGAACAACGAGTTTTCTGATATCTCAGTGAAAAGAGTACTTCACTTCATCAATGAAATTTGGCTTTTTTAAGCCTTTGACTGTCTGGGGTTGCACAATGGTCTACTAGTTTAAGTACATGGTTGGCTTTATCCAACGAACCCTCTCTTAGTAAACATTACAGGTTATACCTAAGTAACAAATCCAAATCTGCTAGTTAATGGCGCGAAAAATTATCTTTGCCACTGAGGTCTTCGAACTCTAGCTAACGGGTCCTCGACACTCGTGGCCACAGTAGCTTTTCACAGGTGATTCATTGTAACACTGCGAATTTAGGACCTATTGGGCTTTTGCGTAATTATGAGGTTCTCTTAAGTTGGCGCCACCAACTGGTTTAGTTATAGATTTCTTGGCGGTTTTCTATAGTCTCTCTCCTGCTCTAATTAATGAGTTTTATTTCAATAATAAGTTATGTTTCAGATGTTTTTTAATAGATAGTTTTAGTTGAACGTTTTATTTATTATAAGAATGGTAGCGCATAGACCTCAACAAACATCTATGACGTTCTCTCAATAAGCCAGTTAAATTGTTTAGATAAACTTAGTCATGATAGAGGATAATTAATATCAGTTACGTTATCAGCAATTACCGTGACTAGACGCTTCCGCCTTCTTGCCCAAAGACGGTCGAGTTTCACACTATAGGCTTGCTTAGGCTTATATAATTTCAAAAAACTGTTTAACGTCAAGGATTATGCCGAAATAGATAAACCTGAACCGTCCTAGACTTTGATCTATTACTTGTGTTAAGGGAAAGCCAAAGAAACGTCGCACAAACCTGAGCATCCCGGAGAAGAATGCTCCGAACTTCGACATCAGTTTTTGTTCAAGCCGTTTCTCAGCTTTCTTTCATCGATCTGGGATGTAGACATGACTGGTCAAGTCCTGAAAAAATAATAAAAGGTAATTACTAAAAAGAAAAAACACATTTAAACACAATTATTCGGGTAGATTAAAAAATATAGCAAATTTAAAGCATAGAGAAATTATTAGGGAAGGCTGGTTAAAACCCAAACAAAATAAGATTTGTCTACAACGCATTGATGGACACGCTTCACGGAGTGTAGTACAGTGGAAGGTTAGCGAAGCGCTTCACTAGCCTTCCACTGTGATAAACTACGTGAAGCAATCCTATCAAGCGGATTATTTTAAGTAACCAGATTGCGAGTCCCAGTCAGGTATCTCAGTCGAGTCTCGTGACGTCAGACCTTGTATAGAGCGAAAGCACGAGAGGAAAATTATTGAAAATATTTTGGTTGAAGTGCCAGCTAGCGATCGAGCAAACTGGCCCAATAAAAAAATTAGAACCACAGAGGCATGCTATAGGTTTTTTGGGGGAAGAAATCGTGGAGTCGTAGGGAGTTTTCCCCCAAAAGTTCTCTCTCTCATGCCACAGATATGCGTTTCAAACCCGAAACATACAGTAGGAGATTAAAGAAACATTAGGTTCGACAGTATAACTTCAGAATGAAGTCAAGGTGATACACGGTTTATGGCAATTGTGAAGGATTGCCAAAACCAGTCTGAAAACGATGGTTGTCATATGTAGCATAGCGTTTTGGTTACTTATAGAAAATAATCCGCTTATGCTGCTACCAGTGTTGCGAATCCCTTTATAGTACTTATTATTATTATCTAAATCATTGTTTTTTGTATACGTCATTTTGTCTACTTCCGCCTGTTTCTCCGCACAAGCTGCTTAACCCCACATAGTTATAAGACTTATAACCGATCTCTCTTTTATTCGGGGGGGATTCCTCCCGAACGGGGTTCTTCTCGTCTCTTATTTTGTGACGAAAATTGAACGATCGAGATAAAAAATCCCCCCGAAGAGGGTTTTAAAAAAAAGTTTGTTGGGGGCGGGTAAATTTGATAGAAAGGTTTTGAATTAAGGTGGAGAAGAGGAAAATTGGACTTGATCAGCATTCAGTAATGGAAACTCGTATCACTTGGTAACTCAACACTTCTTTATTAAATCAACTACTAATTCACAAATAATAATAATATACACTCGGGGAAATAAACGTTTTAACACAACTAAGGCTATTCGCACCGAGGGTACGATACTATCCCTCTATGAGGGGGAAGAGGTTTTTCGATCTCTTTTTCTAATTATGGTTTTTCTCTTTAATTCTTCGTTAAATAGTTCAAACGTTAATTCTAATTTTAATCGCGGGGATTCTATAAATGTACGGAAGACGCGATACGTTCTTTTCACAAAGAATGACATGGAATTAATGGTTTTTCTCAGTTAACTTTAATTTTAATCCTTTAACAATATTCTATCAACCACCTTGGATCTTTTGATATAGAGGGGCAGTTTAAAATTTTAATTATTTATAACAATTATCAAGCTTACATTTCTCGTTCTCGGGAAATGGGGCGGCAATGGTTAGGATCACACAAAAAACTATGTCCCGGAGGGTAACAGATATATATATATTGTAAATAATTATCGATACGTCTCTTAGGAGGTTAGAGTTTAGAATGACCAACTTTCTCTTTCGGACCTTATCTTTACTCGACAAAAAAAAAAGAAAACGGGGGGTTCTTTCGAGAAATACCTTCACTTTCTTTGTGAATTTCAATACTTTTAACTGTCTAGACCTTTTCTATAGGGTTTAGGGTACGTTATTTTCTTACTCTCGGATTTTCTACTTTTCTCAACTATAACCCGACATTCAATCTGGCTTAAAAACGAGGGGAGGGGGGCAAAATCAAAATGTACTCAACACAAAGGGTCCAAACAGCGATTATAATACAGTCTTATCCTCGGATTTCGTTGACAACGGACTACGCTTCTCAGTCGGTTTCTCGGATTTCCTCTTGGATTAATTACGTTCTCATATGATTCCCGATAAGGGTCATCTGGGGATTCAACGTGTGTTTTTCGTCAGCTTCCTGGTGGATTACGTTTAGATCGGTTTCGGATCCAAGAGGGATAATCTCGTTCTGTCCTTTAGGTGGGGTTTTCGAAGTCTCTGGCATTGGATTCCTTTTGAAATCAATGTTTTTCCGCGATTTGATATATTTTTAAAGTTTAATGTTATAATATTCCGTCCGTTAAAGGGTTCCGGCCGTGTCTTATTCTATTGTCCCAGCGGGGGATCTTTTCTCATCTGAGAGAAAGGAAAATATATTTAGTAGGTCAGTTTCCGCCTCTTTAACCCATCGGCGATGTAGCCATTTCTCGAACGCACATGATATGGTAACCATGAGATTTAATTTTCATTTGTCAATTCTTTGTTACGTTATTAAATAGACACCGTGTGATAAATTTTGACTTAATTTAAACAAAGTATAAACTATTAGTAAATTACATTTCATATTAATCACTCAAGCTAAGCATCAAAAACACCCGAGTTAAACTCCCAAGAACTATCCACTACCAAAGAAGCGAACCCACTATCACGTGTCGCGTCTAGAGGAGGTAAAAAATCATGACGTTTTTGGGGGCGTGACAATCAAAAGGTCTACTTTTGTCCCTAAAAGGGAGTGGGAGGTCAGAGGTTAGCAAGCCTCGTGAAATCTAGCATTTAACATTGAAATTAAAAATTTCAAATACGTTAAAATCCCTTAGATTAGGTTTGTGGGGAAATTTTTAGCGTTAAGTACCTGGTTAATTCATTTGTAGAACTTGTATCGGAACAGTAACGCCTTATAGTGAAAGTTAACTCCAAAGTTAACTCAAAGAGTGAGAGACAACTCCCAAGATACTTTTATTTCCAGTATTGTAGTATCAATAAAGAGTCATTTTTACATAGCGCACCTTATTCTCAATAATCTAGCAATAATAACAGAAATGACTGCGTTGATTGAAGGTTGGGCTACTGATAACAGTCTTGGTTTCAACGAATCCTACACCCGAGGTGTATCAGAAACTTCGCAAGTTAACATTCTCTGAACATGACTCTGGTGTAAATACGTAACCCAACCTTAAATTCGCATCCCAAACAAACAAAGTCTGTATACATTCTAAACATTAACCACCATTCTCCCCGTCTCGTCACACCCTGGCACTTCCCTTATTAGACTAGGCTTCCTCCATTTGGACTCCACCCACTATAGGAGACATTGACTCCCTTCAAAAGGCAAAAATAAAATCACGAAACGAATGCGAAACCTTCCCCATTTTGCCGCCCCAGAAGTTATTGACCCAGCAGCTATACGCCAGAGGATCAACAACCTTTGCCTTTTCCGTGACTTTTTCCATAAGAATTCTTCCATCCTCCCTCCATCTAACGTTACTCGCGGCTATCCTTAAAAACCCAGAGCGACTACATCTGCTCGTCTACATCACTTCATCCACTAGGTAATAATCGATTGAAATAAACTCCCATCTTCCATTATTGAATTGGTTTACTGTCAGTATAAATTTCATACTGACATGTTACATTTAATTTTAGGCACCCTTAAAGGCCACTCCATCTGTTGGAATTATCGTTAAACTTTTATATTAATAAAAATGATTTAAAAACTCAAACATAATGTTTATTCAAAAACAACTTATTAAAAAGATAAATAACATTTCAACTACGACTTAATCCTTTACGAATTAACAAAACTAGAGCTAACCATTCTAAACAGAACTTGAAAGAGAACTGAAAAAGGAAGAGAACTAAAACGCTAAACTGCACAATCTCTTACACCTATCTCTTACGTCACATGCGGTATGTCACTTCCTGTTCTACCTAAATTGGCGGTATACAAAATATAAGTAGGGGGAAAATGAGCGTACTGCCCCACTTGGGAGCCGATGGAGCCGGGAGCCCAAAATGGCGCCCATTTTTTTTATTATTCAAATTTTTTTTTTTTTTTTATTTCATCCAGGTTTCGAACCTGGTACCTAATGTATGTGAGGTAAGTGCATTAGCAAACTAAGCCGTCTTCTCATATCAACTTTAAAAATATTTTCCATCCTTATCTATATTCTCGGTTCTTATCTCTGTGTACATATATCACTGAAAGTTTAAATGATAAGGCGCCAAATCAAATGCGATTCTATAACCTATACTGAAACCTCTTTAAGCCTTTATCGTTTTCGAATTCCGCGCGGGTTTCCTATCTTATTATCACCTATGCCAGATCTTATCTTAAAACTCATTGGAAAAATAAATATATTTTTATATTCTTGTTTCTTATCTCTATGTTCATATATCACATGATTGAAAGTTTAAGTGATAAGGCGCTAAATCAAATGTGAATCTATAACCTATACTGAAACCTCTTAAAGCCTTTATCGTTTTCGAATTTCGCGCGGTTCTCCTATCAGTAGTATCATGTTATCGACAAAAGTCTTTGCGTGTCCTATCTCAAAACACACCAGATAAATAAATTGATGGATTTTCAAATATCTTAACAAATAACTACAAGAATTTCCCCAAGTAAACATAACTATAAATTTTAACTGCAAATATACAATTATTTGTCTTAAACATTATAATAAATGCGGAAAAATACTCAAACAAGCTGACGAACACCACGATATCAAATTAAAATTGGAAAGTTAGGCCTAATTACAACGTGTATGAAAATTGAAATACACTAATGATATATACAATTAAAGCTCGTGGTTAAACCCTACGCGGCATTGGTAAAACGTACTTCCATAGTTCAAGTACTGATATGTCGCTTGGTAAAAACCTACGCGTCATTGGTAAAACCTATTTCCCAACTCAAGTACTGATTTGACGCTGAATCGCTTGGTAAAACCCTACGCGTCATTGGTAAAACCTATTTCACAACTTATATGACTCATATTTCTAGGTTTAAAAGCGGGTTTTATCGGGGAAATACGTTGAAACTCGTGGTAAAACCCAACACTTCTTCGGGAAAACCAATTTCTCAACTGATATGACGCCTATTTCAGAGTATAAAAGCTAGGATACATGGTAGATAAGTCATTTAAAGCTGTCTTCAACCGTATTCCAGCCATCTACAAGAACACTAAAATGTAAGTACCATTTCGCTCTTAAAATTAACTTAGAAATTATTATCTTAACCCTAAATAACTTTGAAATTAATAACCTAACCCTAAATATTTTTGAACTTTTCGCTGTCCTCGTAAATAACTTTTTCTTCCTAATATCTTATTATTAGTATAAAACCCCCCCAATTAACTTAGCCGTTTCTATCATTTACAGGGACAACACAAATGTATTCGAGATCTCGTCAAGCAAATCGGTTACCATCACCCCTGACTGTCAAATCAGACTTGGATTTACCGATGGGTCCACCGGAATCATTCTAAGTGAGGAGGAGTACTTTCAAATACATCGGATGCGGGAAGAAATCTCTCGGTACTTTCAAAACGAAGACGCAAGCCCATCATCGGTTTTCCTCGAAGGATCAACCCATAAACGGGTGGAACTTAAGTCATACAAGGATCGTAAAATGCTTAATATCCGCGAAATGACGACCGGAAACGGGAAGAACTATGGGATGTTATTTCCCACTAAAAACGGATTCGCCATTGGGTATAGTCTATGGGAGAAACTCTTGGAAAAACACCAGCAAGTTGAAATCATGCTAAACGAAACTAAGAAAATTCACCAAGCCATAAAGGACATAGTTGTTTCACAGCTAACTGGTCTCATTAAAAACACATGCAATGGATGTCTCATCGACCATCCATCCCAAAATCAACATGAATGTCTTATACATGATTGGGCTGAACGGGTTGAAATGAACTTTCCAAATGCCGTTAATAATTTAAATATCCAATTAATTACGGAAATTTTTAATAATTCAACCTTTTTAAGTTTCGATTTTTGTAAGCAAATGGCTACTAAAATTATTTGCATTTCGAAACAATATTTGTAAACAAATAAAACTCTGAATTTCTAACTCCAAAAGAATGTCATTTCTTAATATTGATAGCTAATTTAAGCAAATTAAACAAAATTCAAAATTTCATATTCTGATAAGAAAACTCATAGCTTTGTGGGAATAACTTTCGTTAATGAATATTTGATATTCCCATCGATGATTACAAATTCATTTTCCTATCTTCAAAGATCGATATTTACAGAGTGAGAAAAAAATAGCGTATCCCAAATTAAGGAATGACTACTTGTTTAATTATTAAAAGATAAGAGAGGGTATATAAGCTTAGCCTATCAGCTCCTAATTACAAGTCTTTGCGCTCTCTCCAAGGATAGGAAGAAATCTCCACTCGGTAAGCATGAAAGTTAACATAGTTAAAATATAGTCATTATTTTAAAATAGTTACTATACATATTTTTTTTTAATAGGTAAAACTATGGAAAACCTAAGAAATCGCATCAACTTTGATCTCGTCCAAACCCCAGAACGAGCCATCAAGAAGGCGAGTTCACCGGCGTTTGAACGTTTCACAGTCTTCAAGAATGACCTGGTAGGAATCCATAGTCTCCAAAAGGATCTCACCCTCAACAGACCGATCTTTACGGGGTTTGCCATCGTCGACTTGTCCAAGCTACTAATGTATCAATTCCACTATGACGTAATTAGAGCGCAATACGGTAACAAAGCCAAACTTCTTTTCACCGACACTGACTCATTGACGTACCACATCGAGACGGACGATCTATACAAAGATTTTGCCGCTAATAGTGACGCCTACGACTTCTCAGGGTATCCGAAAGATCACCCACTTTACAGTGAAGTGAACAAGAAAGTTCTAGGCAAATTTAAAGACGAACTAGATGGAACACCGATTCAGGAATTTTGCGGACTTTGTCCTAAAATGTATTCAATTCTATCAGCCAAAGGTGAAAAAAGACAGCCAAGGGTATTTGCCGTCGAGTAGTGCAGAAAAAGGTCCGTCATGCCCAATACCGAGATTGCCTCCTCAAACGGCAACTCACTGTAGAATCGATGAAGAGAATCATCAGTAAAAAACACGAGTTATTTACGGTGAAGCAAACCAAACTTTGCTTGAACCCGTGTGATGATAAACGATACATCATTGATGGAGTCTCGACTTTTGCCCACGGACACTTCAAAATTCCAAAGGAATAGTTTTTTAAATGTTTATTTATTAATTTTTTTTCTTGTTATTTTGATTTTAAAATTCCATTGGAATATATTTTTTTCTAATGATAAAACTGAAATCGTATAAAATGTCATTCATTTTGGAAATATAATTTTTTTTAATACAACTGTTAATATTCAATAATAAATAGAGTGTGAAAACAAACTTTGAAATTATTTATACTTAAGCTTATTATTATTTATAAGCCTAAACCAGAGGTCAGGGCGGAGGGGCTGCCCCGCGCCTACCGCGCCGTGTTTCAAAATTAATCGCGCGCGTTTGAAATTTGAATCGCGCGCGCGTGAACCGCGCATGCCCACCTCCCGTCAATTATATCTGAAATTTAGTGTAAATTAGGTTAGGTTAGATAAAAACACAAGTATTTTTCTTAAAAAAAGTTTATTGAAAATCTCTTATACATAAATTCCGAAATCATTTTATCATTAACATTTTTATCTTTTTTAAATCTTGCACATATATTAAACAATTTAACACCTCTACATCTATACAATGCAAAATAAACACAATATCCGCCACAAGTCATACTAAAGTTCCCTTGTAATTGTTTGGAGTTAAATGTAACAGTTATACTGTTTCTTTCCACAAAATCGTTAAATTTAAACATGTCGGGCGGGTTACCGAAACTGTCAAAGAACTTTGTATTCTTATTCCGAGAAAAATAGATAGCCGTCCAATGTTCGCCTTCTGTGTCAGATAATCCCGTATTTACAATATAGAGTGAAGGAAAGGTTTTAACAGTTTTGGGCAATTTATCGACTGCGAAAATACCTCGAAACAGACCTTTAGTGAACGAATCTTTTTCCATTATTTTAGCTAACTGCTGAGAGTCCATTTTCTAATTGGTATAATCGTAAAAAACTTTCCTGTTTTTGTCAATTTCAATTAAATTTTGAAATTCGGCGTAGTATAATACGCTAACAGTCTTCGGCAAATCCTTGGCGAACTTTAATTCTAAGCGTAAATTACCATTCTTTATCAACTGAAATTGCGAGGCTGAACAACTGAGGTCAGCACTCAAATCAAATACTAAAATACAGTTCCCACCAGGAAACTCTTCACGTGAGATATAGTTCCCTTCGTCAATGAACCATTGGGATGTTTGAGTGAAAAGATTAGTGTACGATCTCATGTACTGATGTCTCTCGAAATTAGGGGTTAAAGGCTTGTGAGGAACGCTAGTTCCGTCGAGGTAGAGAGCGATATGATTTAAATCAAAGTGTTGGAAATTAAAGGGCGACTGGGTATAATCGCCTAGATAGGCGTTCTGTTCTACCAGAGCGAAAAGGACTCGTTTGGGTAATTGTCCCATAAAGAGATTATCTCTAACGCAGATTTTAGTTCCACTGTTTATGGAAAAAGAGTTACACTCCGTTCGAGTTATTGGATATTTCATGGTAGCTAGCTCGAGACATTTGGCGTGGGCAATTGTAATCTCGGGAGTTAATTTTACTTTTCTGATATACAGGGAAGCGAGTTCGTATTGTACCTTCCATCTAACGCCACCCGCTATGGTTTGAATACAAAATTCGTTGGAGCTTTTAATAAATTTAAATTTCAGGTCAATCATGTTCGGAATAAAACGTGACTGTTGACACAAGTCCGTGTGAACCGCACCGATCATATCTATAGTCCCTTGTTTGGCGAAACTTGCTCTTTTCTTGAATCCTTCATTTTCCGACGGGGTATTGAATTTTCCGGCTGTATCCTTGTAGTACATGGCGGCCGTTAGAAAACTCGTTTTCGCAGGTCCACCAAATGTCACGGTTGTTTGAAACATGGCCTTGTAGGCATAGTTCTGCGGCGATGGCGTTACCGATCTATCGCCCAAGGAAACTTGAACCTCGCTAAAAAGGCTCGAATGAAACAGATTCACGGGCGCTACCACGTCCGCCGGTGTGGTGATTACTCCAGCCGCATTGAGTATTGCGCCGCTGGAATTGTTCTCCCGTCCGCTGGGTCGACGAGTCTAACTTGGAGATGTAACAAAGTTTTGGACAAATCAATGTACGTATCGGAGTTTCCGGCCACGGCGAAGGTTAGAGTTGAATTTTCGTTAATGTTCGAGATGGGACTATACTCGACCCATTCGCCACTAACTATACTAGCGTTCGTGAGCGGTACGTTGAAAATTTCGACTTCGGAGCTAACCGAACCTTGGGAATCAGGATGGATATGAGCCATTATATTGTAGAAAATATATCGGAGGTTTTTAAGAACGGTCTTCTCTTCTTCCTGTTCGTCTCTGAACTGACTAGTGTTCGACGCTTACACTTTCTTTTATGCCCATTTCCAGTCATTCTAGCGATTTCGTCCGCGGCACTGATTACGACATCTCTCGCGGCGTCTTTTCCTCGAGATTTAACCGAGGATTTTACGGGAATTCCGCTGGCTACGTCGGTAACGATTTTAGATCCCGTATTTAACAGTTTTTTCCCAAGATACATGGCTCCCTTCTTCAAAAGTGGTACGGCTCGACGGAAGGCCGAGGCGATAAAGTTCCCTAGACCGTATCCATGTTGGACGGGGATACCCTGGTATACGGGTATAGAACCCTTTCCTATTTGACTTTGGAAATATTTTGCGTAGTCGACCTTAATCCCGTGTCCAATTTGATTTAAGAAGTGACGATCGTAGTCCGACTGAGTGGAGGACGGTTTTTGCTTCATGATGCGTCTCGTTTAACTCTCTCGATAAGAATGGCGAGCGCGTCCATACTGCCGGCTTATTTATAAGGGCGACCACATTCTTCGTGGTCTAAAATGTAGAGTCGCGTGAACTTTACCTCTTTCGAACTTGACGGGTACACCCATTTCACTCATAACGTTAATTTCGATAGATTGAAAGGAATTGCAGGAAACTGGGAGGTAATGAGGACGTGAAAATTCTCTGTCTACCGTATCCCCGTCATTCCCTTGAACGCTCGTTATTCGTAGAAGCGGAACATGAACGTCACCTACAGCCCTACTTTCAACGATAACAGAATATATGAAGAGTGAATGTAGAACCGCGTCTAAATCCACCGGATAACTGGCTATTCTCGCGTGGACGATCGTCGTAGTTTTTGTATGGTCTTTCGTAAATCCCAACATGACCGCCAACTCTCCCGGTATAGTTAACGAGTGATCCGGTTTTACGGAAACTTCCACACGTCGTAATCGCGCGATATAACTAAACGTGTATTTAACATTCGTCGTCGTCTCCGACTCAAACATATCACCCTCGACTGGCGTCTCCTTTTTCAGTATAGTGACGTTCGAGATATCATCTTCGTCGTAATTGAGTTGCTCCAATAGGTCTTCTATATTCCCGTAGTAACCCGCGAGGAGTTCTACCACTCTCGAATGACTCGTGCTATTTATATTTTCCCCGTGGTTAGTTAAGGATATCCAGCACGACGATCTCATATTGCTCCATGTGCGGGGATAACTGAATTCCACCAAAGCCACTTCGTACGGACCTTGTAATTTAACCGATTCCGGTAAATGTGTTCGAAATTTACTGATCGTATTCCCGGGGAAGTAACTCATAGAACTGTCTGACGGTAGGGTGATGTAGAACGTCATCATGCAAGGTCAATTTCTTGCACCCAACTATCGGATGATGGCGGGTATCCTTTCCAGCGAACGAATCTCTCGATACTTCCGTCAGCCATGCGTCGTTTTTTCAACACTTTTTCGATTTTAAAAACGCTGTTACTCAGGTCCTTGCCAATTTTCTGTAGTTGCTCTCGGTAGAAAATCCCAGTAATGAGCTCTTCTTTCAAGTCGCGTATCTTATATACAGGACTACGAGCTAATCTCCCAGAAATTTTGAAAAGTTCTTCCGACCATGTGGGTATGTATCCCTTATCGAAGAGGTTCTTGTGTTTACTTATACGAACTACGTCACCAACATCAAAGGGGAAAGAAAGCGGAGTCGAGAAATCTACGTCACCATATAGATTTTCCCAAACACGTTTAGATGTAGCCGGCGTGACATCGACGGGTTTACACTTTATAGATCGATGATAACTATGATTATAAGCTTTCACCATATCTTTTAGAACATTGGTATATTTGAAGGTATTATTTTCCGTAAAATAACGATACATTCGAGTCTTCAAATTCCGGTTAAATCTCTCTACTATCGTCGCTTTCAGTTCCGATTCAGGGGCGAAAAACTTTATCCCTCTACGTTTTAACTCGTTTTGTACTTCCTTGCATACAAACTCATTACCGTGATCCGATTGGATTCGTTTCGGCGAACGACCGGAATCTAAAATGACGTTTAACGCTTCGAGAATAGTCTTTCCTTTCTTGTCCTTGATCGCAACCACGAAGGCAAACTTACTGAAGACGTCGATACAGCATAATAGATAACGGAAACCATTATTATATCAGGTAATACTCTTCAAATCAGCCAAGTCTATTTGCCACTGTTCGTCGATCCCGTAGACTATAGTTTTATTTCTAGCGAAGTTTTTCCTCGCACTCCTGTGAAGCGTATAAGTATCTTGGGTTTTCAAGAAATCGCTTATTTCTTTGACAGTAACCTGTAATCCTCGGTCTTTAGCCGCTCTGTATAAGCCGTCAACACTACCGTAAGATCCCGGATCCGAAACCTTATTATATATTTTTTTAAGTTCTTCCATTGAATGAACAGTTGTTCAAAGTACTATAATGCCAGAATACAAAATCGCTAACTTCTATAATTATTATTATAAATACAATTAAAACTGCAGTTAATAACTTGGGAGAATTTATAAATGACTCGAATAGAGACGCTAAAAGTCCTACAGAGACAACCTCGACATTACCACTCTCCATGTCAAAGCCTAATTAATGAATGGAGAAAATATATTCAAGTGTATTTTATGGGTATAAATATTACAATGAAATCCAATTACAGAAACCGCGACCCTTCATTGGTCCGCTATCGTCAGAATAATACTCATCTTCCGTTTCATCTTTATATTCCCTCTTCTCGGGTGGGATGACGTCACGTTTGCGGATTTTTATTAGAGATCTTGGCGCGTTCACTTTATACAACAATTCGTAGAACTCTTTCGAGCCAGTGACGGCAATTTTTTTCTTGGATTTTGATACTGAATAAGCTAGGAGATCGACGATGTTCGATCCTACGACTCTACGCTTGTTGTAAATCAACTCCCCGGCGTCAGTCCATTTAATTTTCAATGATAACTCTAACCACTTGTATAAATCTAAACACTCCGAGGTCATATATGACGGCACGCCGGAAGCAATCTCCGCACTCCAATTTTGTATTTTCGGTTTTTTAACTTTTTTCTTCGATCTTTTATTAATAACCCTCGAGAGCACGTGATTATAGCGATTAATTTTGTCCGTGTTGTTCAAATTGGGATCATCGAGAATGTCTTTAATTTTATCGACCTTTTCCAATTCCAAAGTTTTATCCACTTTGAGGTCTTTCTCCGAATTAAGTCTTTGGAGCGTCTCCTCGGAAATTAATAGCATTTTTTTCGCCATCTTTAATTGATAATTTTAGATAGGATAGCTCCTGCTATCGAACTGATTATCGGAAGTAATATTGGGAGAAATCCACCTTTTTGAATTAAAATTTGTCTTCGTTTAGCAGGAGTATTTTTCTTGGCCACGCGACGTATGGAATTACAATGCTTCTTCAATCGCTTCTTCTCGACCTCTGTGAGAGAAACGTTACCCTGCAGTATATTTATACAACATTCGGCGATGGTTTTTAATTCTTCTTTACTCGCGTATTTAATGGCGGCGTTTCGTTGACACGCGTTACACGAACTCAGATATTTTAGAAAGTCTAAGTGCTCGTGTACTCTCTTCGGCGGAGCCATGTAGCTAATCGGGCAGCTTTCACGAGCGTACAATTGTTTTCGTCTCGGTGAAACGTACAACTTCTAGACGTTCCACAAATTATAGTTATTAGTCTCGGGCAGCCCAAATCTTCGGCGTTAGCGACTTCAGTCTTCAAAAACCTTGATAACACGATAGATTTTTCTAAGCCTTTGGTTATAAAAGTATTGGCTTTCTCTCGTATGATTTTGGTAATTTCAGTCTGAGCTTCGAATGGATGATCTCCTTCGTCCCAGCGAAAGTCGCAACTGTTCCTCGTCAGCCATTGACATTGTCTTTTATCCTTAGACGATAAGTCCGTGAAAGGTAATGGCGCTTTAAAGATCCATACCTCGTGTTCGCCCGTCTCCTTCACGAATAGTGTTATTTCTTTCACGATCCATTGGTCTTGAACTCTGAAGGAGTTTGCTTCGATTATTCCGGTCATTTTGGTAGAAAAATGGCGTCTTGTTCTCCTGGTAAAATCCCGGTCTTTAGTCTTCTATCTTCCGGGGTCGTAGCTTTGAGCTCTACGAATAGATATCCGTAACTGATAGCTGTAGCTTGTCTAAACGCGTCCACAACGTATTTACTGTTGACTGGAGATATCTGTTTCGCCAAATGTAGGATCGCAGATTGGTCTCTCGGTGTTTTAAAGATTATCAGATAATGAGCGTTGAGATTCAATGTTCGAATTTCCTTTCCTGGGTAGTAGAGGTTTTGCATTAAAATTAATACTGAGGTATTTCGATGACGGGATCCTCGAATAAATAAGTTGGTAACTTCCTTGTTATTAGCGATTTCGCATAAAAGATCGTCTAATATAACAAAGTTTCTAAAGTTGGCGTTTAAAGTGCCTACATCCAATAGACCTTCGTGAAATTCCACGCTTGGGGTATGACTCGATATGGAATTAAATAGTTTGTCTTGGTATTCAGTATAACACCATATTATCCGTTCGGGTGGGGGCGAAATTCTAATTTCCTTGTGCTCAATTAATTTCGCAACAAAGACGCTTTTTCCACATCCTGTTACTCCAGCCACCAGTCCGTTAAAAGGGTGTTGCAGACTTAAATCCATATCGATAAATGAGAGAATATTGAAGTAACATCGAATATATATGTCATAATTTAAAAAAATACTTACCAGAAGAGTGCAGGTCTAGATGTAAAATAGGCTTATCTATACGATGGAGCTAGCTTTTATACCATGAAAATAAGTGACCTTTGATACAATGACGTGTTGGGTTTTTAATATATGACTCATATTTCATTTGTTTCAGTTGTAGAATTGGTTTTAATATTGGTTCGTACACGCATTTAATACGAATTCTAAACATACATAATTGACGAAATTCATAGCTAACCCTATCTTCATATGGTATTTTGTAAATAGTAGAGATACCAAAGCTTACTGATTTTCCCATATCTTCGCGCCTTCAAATTTAAACTTTCGATCACGTGATATATGAACATAGCGATTAAGAACCGAGAATATAGATAAGGATGGAAAATATTTTTAAAGTTGATAAGAGAAGACGGCGTAGTCTGCTAATACACTTACCTCACATACATGAGGTTCCGGGTTCGACGCGGAATTCGGTCCCCAATGGATAGGTCGTGGTGGTCCAGTCGCTTGGTCACCTCGTTCGCCAGATTTAACGCCGGTGGATTTTTTCTTTTGGGGGTATGTACAAAGCCTTGTGTACGCCACTGAGCCACCAACACTTGATAGCCTTCGAGACCGAATTCAGCAAGCGGCTGCTCTCGTTTCTCCCGAGATTTTAACTCGCGAAAGAGAAAACTGGCAATTCCGTTGTCGGCAATCGACGGAAGACATTTTGAACATTTAAAGTAATGCTTGGTTATTAAATTTGAAGAGTTTAATGTTTAAATTTGGAAATGTTTGATTAACTTCAATTTTTGCTATTTGGTTTCCGCAAGTGACATCTTTTCTTTCCTAATTAAATTAAATTAAATCAGTCATTGATTTCACTTATGCATTTCATTTCTCTACATTAAAACTGAAACCTTTGATTATTAAGTGGAACTGAAGTGAACTGGTTCCAATAGCGCCTGTTAATCCCTTAACATTTCACTGAATAACAACAATGCGTAAGGGGAAGTATCTCGACTGGACGCCGGCGAAGGTTTCCACCCTGTATAATTCTTCGTAAACATAATTGCAGATTGATTGTCACAGAATAACGTTGGTTTTAGTATTTTTACATTAAGGCTGCTCCACAGAGTATAAAGTTTACGAATTTTCCGATAGAGGCGCAAAATTGCAATAGTGTTTTTTTTTTCAAGATTTTGCCTTTTTTAAACTTGGATAGGAATTGGTGTCGTAAAACTTAAACGTCTTATACCTCCTCAAAGGAAACTATTCTTTCCCCAAGGGGTTTCTTTTTTCTTGACGCAAAGGGCACCGGGATTCGACTGCAACAGTTCCGCGCTCATCAGCTTGAGATTGCTTCTGCTGACAAGTAAAGCTGTGAAACGTATAGAGATGTTTCTTTTTAGAGGGGAATCTATTGAAAGCCCTATTACCCAGCCCCTAAATTGGTAACAATGGACGTTCGGACGGCGGGGTATCTTCTAAAGCACGTGACCAACCTCGGTCTCTATCCCTTCCCGTCAGTTCACGACATATTTGAATCTCTCTTTGCTTCTCCCTTCTCCTACGACCCCCAGTCAGGGTGGAATACGAAAGAAAAAATTTATGACTTTATTTTCTCCCCAAGCAACTAACACAGTCGGAATCAGGTTGAACTTTCATAACATACAAAGTAATTATTTTTATCTCTTTTAAAGTAAACCGTATAGGAAAAAGGAATCGTAATAAAGGACGTGATGCAATTTCAAACTGATCCCCGATTGTTGTTTGAAATCGAAATTTTAAAAAAATTTAGAAACAAAAAGGAAGCTATTATAAATCTTAAAAAATATTTGGTCACCCCCTCAAAATTCTTGTCCTTTCTCCAAAAAATGGATTTTACTTTCGAGATTTAAAATTTGATGGCGTCATAGCATGATGACATTGGCTACGTTCAGTGGACCTCAGCGCTGCCACCGCTTTTTATTGAACGGGTTGGTTTTTCCATCACATTGACGTCACGATCGTCAGCGGTGAGGCAGCGAAGTCAGCGAAAGAGAAGTCGGTTTTTTTTAAGCGAGACGTCAAACGCGTAGTTTTTTCCTCTTCGTTTAGAGGTTTATGTTTAGACGACGAAGACGACATGGCGGGTTCTGGAATGCAGCAAATTGGCCTCGTAGATAATAATGGAGATACATATTTAATCGCAGTGCGTTCGACAGATCATGAAAGAATTTTAAGAGGTATTAATAATAATATATTTCTGTTACTAAACATCTATTTATGTATCCTGAAAGTATTCGGGTTTTCGATCGACTCTAACCCTCGGTACCTAACAGTGCCTAAAACTCACATTGTCTTTCTTTATCTTTAAGATGGGACATTTGCAACGTTTTGTCTTGAACAAGCAAAAGCTATTGGTATTTTACCTATTAAATCAAGCAATGGTTCACTTGAAAAGTCAAGAGATGATTTGCAACAAAAGGCCGGAGATGTAACAAATCAACCAATAAGTAAGTCCAAAAATATCCAAACTTCAAAGCAGCAGAAATCGGAGTGTTCTGAAAAATTAAATGAAAGCGTAGAAAAAGAGACGGATCCTGATGGTAAAAATTAAATTAGCTCTTGTATTCAACTGTTCTTATTTTTAAATAACCAAAGATTTTCTACCATTCTAGGATCATCTACGAGATGGGACCATAAATCCACATTACTTTTAATACGTTTATTTGAGAAATACAAAGAGGAGCATGAAAACTCTAGGAAAAAGAATGTCTGGCTTAAAATATCTATCGATATGGCAGAGAAGGGATATGCATGGTCAGCTGACGAATGTGACACCAAGTTTAGAAATTTAAAAGGAACGTAAGTTTAACTACGACCCAAAATAAACTTCTGTATTTACTGGTATTATCAAGACTTTGAATAACCACAAAATATTTTCATTAGCTAGAAAAAGATAAAAGATAAGTCGAGCAAAACGGGACAAGGGAAGCAGTCGTGGCTCTACTTCCAAGAAATGGATGAAATTTTTCATAGTGATCATGCTATTGCCCCACTCAATCTTCTAAATTCAATAGAAAAATCACCTAGTCGTAAGTATAATTTTTTTACGCAATTGAATTTAATAGAAATATACTAAATATTAAAAATACTTAAATTTAGGGTGTTCAAGTGGTCCAAATTGACCATCTTTACCCCCTAAGTCACGCTCTACTTCTTCTTCTTCAATCTCAACTTTATTACTTAGTTCTCCTTCCACGTCAACTGAAGGAATGGACAAACTAGAAGAAAATGACAAGGCCACTTTACAACAAAAAAAGAAAAGGAGAACCAAAAGTATTCATGACGATGCTCCGCAATGGGTTGTTGAATGGAGTAAAAGAAACGAAGAAGTTGAAAAGAAGACTTTAGAATTACACAAAGAAGTAGTGGATCAAAACCGTAAGGCAATAGAACAAAATGAAAAGTTTCAAACTCAGCTACTACAGAGGGTTGATGCTAGAAATGAAGTCTTAACCAAGATGGTTAATTCATTAATGAATATGTAATTCACTATCGTGTAGGCCTACATACATCTTCTTTAAAAATATTCATGGACAATTTACTATGATTTTATATGTACAATAATAATAGGAAATATTAAAGGTCTATAAAACTTTTAATACAATACTGTTTTTGTTGTTTAAAAAAATTATTGAATATCTCTACGTCGGTGGCTTAATCTATTGGTTATAGTCACTCTTTTGGCTTTAGCAGCGTCATTTCCTATATAATCAGCCCCCTCTGCAATGTCACATGCTGGAGGCGCAACATTCATGTCTCCGATATAATCTTCAATGTCATTATTACCGTCAATAATTAAAATGAAATTGTGTAAAATACACGCAGACATAATAACCTTCGAAATTTCAGCGACTAATGACATGTCTAAATATTTCAATCTACGAAATCTACCCTTTAATGGAGCAAAGCTTCTTTCAATCATTTGTCTAGCAGAACTATGACAAGTATTGTAATGTCTCTCATCGGCAGATAGATGTCCATTTTCTTTATATGGGGCCATTGTAAACATATCCAAAGGGTATGCGCTATAAACTAGAAGGTGACCATCACACACATCGCGCAATCCACCTTTTAAACAATCGTATATGTGACTTGATCTCCACATACGAGCATCGTGGACAGATCCTGACCATCCAGCACACGCGTCAATGAAAATCAAATGCTTATTGCATATTCCTAGATTATTGCAAATTATTGGTGATATCAATTTTTCATATCAATTGTCTTTATTTTTTACCTTGCAATAGTATAGAAGTGGTTTTCTTGCGATTGTAGTACGAATTTTTGTTTTCTTCTGGTTCTTTGATTTCTATATGGCAGCCATCCACTGCTCCGATAACTCCTGGGAAGCCGTAGTGCTCTTCGCAGAATGATTTTGTACCAATCATTTTTTCTTCAGTGGGCCACGCAATAAAGTTTTTCCGTTCTTTCGCTATTATTTTAATAAACTCGATAAAAATGTAATGCAAGTTGCCTTTTGATAGGTCAAAACGATCAGATACGCTTCTGAATGAATCAGGAGTGGCTAAAAGCCAGAGCGATGCCAATACTCTCTTCTCCATCGAAACTTTAATGAAGTTTTTTTGTCTTCTATCGCAGCTCCTAACATACTAATTAATTTCTACAAAAAGATTAATGTAGACTCGTACAAGCTCATGAACAGAGTACAATGAAAATTGAAACTTACCTCAACTGCCAAGCGACTCATCCTAAAGTGAGTTTTAAATTCTGTTATAGTATAAAAAGGTACTACATTTTCAACATAGTCTGTAATTCTAACAGGCTTCAACCGAGGCTTCCTGTTTTTAAATAATAAAGTGGCAACTATAGGCTCCAGCATATTTTTTTTTCCAATTTTTATTCGCGATTACTTTAGAACGAAAATTATCTACTAAATTTTCATCAAACAGTTCGTCACATGTAATTTCATTAACAATTAAATATAAAAGTTTTCGTTTCTTTTTGTTTTCCGGTCCAGAAAAAAAGTTTACCGCCATTTTGAAAAAAAAACCGCTGTATTAAACACGTCGTTCAGTAACTCGTGACGTCATTATGACGACTGAGCTCATCAGGGGAAAAAAATTAAAAACAGCGCTTCTTCTCGATAAGCTTTACTGAACGTAGCCATTGTTTGACTCGTTATATGGTTCACTGACGCTAACGTTTTGAGAAAAATATAGTAGAAAACTTTCTTTGGTAATTTTCAAACCTTCGCTCAAATTAGTTACTAGCCTATAAAATATTCTGAAAAACCTAATACATTTGATAAGAGACCTTCAAATTAAATTAGGTAGCCCTTAAAATGGCCTTTTTTTTAATATGAGAACTTTCCTTTCCGCTCTTCCGCAACTGGATATTATTTGCGGTTCTTCTTTCCCCACTTGAATTCTTTTTCCGCCGGTGCATAATTCGCAAGAATCTTTCTTCTAAAATCTACCAAATCTGTTACGGAAACCTCTATAACAGCCGATTTCAATTTATGGTTTTTTCATTTCGTTCACTTTTTCCGCCAGCTTTCTTTTAGCTCCTCTCCTGGTTTTGGCAACTTCCTGGGCTTCTTTTATATAGATGGGATCTTTGCAAGTTGCTCCCCTTGGTACTTGAGGCTCAACAAGTTCAGGTAGCATACAATCTATGAAAAACGACTTCAGTTTAGGAACCATGTAGTTTGTCCACAGATCTTCTTCTCGCTCTATCAACTCCACGTGAATAGGAACTTTCTCATCGATGTAAATAATAAAATAACATCTAGATCGTTTAGTAATGTTTAGTTGTCCTTGAATTTGGTAGAAATATGCGTGATTTCGCTTGAGTCTCAAATCGTCGTCCAGAAACTTAATTTTCTTTTGCTTCACAGCCTCAGCCACATCCATGCCAATTGCTGAAGGGACTGTCTTCACTTCAAGCAAGGCATCATCCCCCTCTATTACACCTTAGAAATATTTAAAATTATGTTTGAAAATATTTCACGCCTTCCATATGCGTGAAATAATTTTTCTTACCATCTGGGCTAGCTGCTAAGAAACCATTTTCTACGTCAACGTAAAGGCCGCTTTCTCGATCATCCTTTTGAAATTATAGTTTAAATTTCTCTTTAGCAACCGTTTCTTTCGCCTTTCCGTATTCCGTTGACTTGGTGGAAAATGCCTTGCTATATAAAAGTGTCTTGACTAAATTATGACAAGAAGTTGTGCTTTTTCGGTTCATAACAAGGCCAAAATATGAAGCCGTCAAGCGATATGCGCGGTGCGAATCGTAAACAGAGTTTCCATGCTGCCCACGGGAACGGGAATCTATGTCGATTTGCTCGCATGTTGACACCTGAAATAGAAGTCAACGAGTTCGGCCTACTTTCTTAAATAATACTAATTGAATTTCCGTTCGACTTGCCTCATAGCTTTCCAGTCGGTTTGCCTTTGAAGTGTCCAACTCGTTGGGAGTCATGTTAAGCGTATCTGCTAGAGAACTATAGTCCTTTTCAATCGCGGGAAGAATCGTAACCCTTTTCCTAGGTGCCTTTTTGTCTAAGCGTATAAGTCGACGCTTGTTGTAATTTTCTCTTCTGATTCTTCGCTTTTGAATAAAATTATAGGTAAAACGTCCAGGACATGTTCCAGCGGCTCTTTTCATTGGGCTTCGAAACCATCCGTTGCCAGATTGATAGGCTAGCCCACTTACGATACTTCTTCTGAGGAAAGAGCCTTTTTGGGTGAAGTTAATCCTATTCCCAGCATTAACCTTCGCCAAAAGGCTCATATAAAGTTCCGCTCTGTTACTGGTTTCGTTGCAAAAGAGACGATCAGCTTTCCTAACGAGTGGATCGACAGCCGCGACCAGGAAAGGATATATTCCGTCAGATTTTATTTTTGGAAGCAGATTTTCTTCTCCCTCTTTCGGCTTTCAGAAATACTCCTTGCATCTACTATGTTCGCCAAATACGTGGGAAGCTCCATTTTTCAAGTCTTCTTGCAAATCATGCACGGTTGAATCGCCGAGTGAATTCCGAGTAATAGCTCCTCGGGCCGCTGCTGTAAGGCGATGAATTACCATTTTCAGTAGTCGTCGAGACGGGGGTGGCAATTTGACGTTGGCGACGATGGAGTGAAGGGACGACGTGTAATTTTTGACTGCGTGATTTGCGCATTCCAGTTTTGTAACAAACAAACCGTACGGAACTCTCTCGACAATTCTGGTGTGTACGCTTGAATCTCCATCTGCGATGAACCGCTTGAATCTTAGTCCATGCATGTCCTCGCTTTCTTTAAAACCCTCCACGATTATGTCCGCTTCCATCGACGAAGACGACTTCTCCCAGTTCCGGTAGCAGATGTGCTCTTTAGGCGATTCTTTTTTATTGGCCGGTCTAGCGTACACCGTGCAGTACTTGTTTCTGTATCCTAGCCATAGGATTTCTTTGGTCTTTTGCCCAATTATTACAGCCTAAGGATGAATTAAAATTTATTTGATGGTTTTAAGCTTATATCAAGCTGTTCCAATTACCACTCCAGATGCTGCATTGTAATTGTGACCGTAACTCCTTTTACTCCACCCACCATCCAAATAAACCGTAATATAGGGAACCCCATCCGGGTCAACATTGTGACTTTCAATTGCCAGTTTTCTTTCTTTTAATCCGGCTTCCATCATTTTCCGCCACATCGTTTCCTCCCAAACCTAATTATAAATAACAACACCCATTATAAAACTGTGTGTAACAAACAAAATTCAGGACGTGTCAGAAGTGTATAAAAAGTTCCGAACTTCCTACTTTGGTAATTAATCTTAAAAACGTGAAACATTATCGTCTCGTCACATATTATTGACTCACCTTTCCATGATTAGCTTCTTGGGCGAAAGACTGGAACCAGTTTCCCCCCGAGCCCGAACGCGTAGCAAACAATTTTTGCGAGAGCAAAAGGGAACTGGAAAACCTCAAAAATGGAGAGACTAAATAACATTTTACATTTTTATTGGCAATAAAAACCGTTATGCATTTGTAAATGTAAACATAAAAATAATAAAATTAAAATGTAATTTAATTTTAAATTTGAATAATACATTTTATTTATAATATAATTATAATTAATATTATTACAGCGAGCCGTTAAAAAGTAGACGCAATGCAAACCGCACGTTTCCGCACGAGTTGGTTGTATTTGATTTGTATTATAGTATATTTTGGGATGATATTTCTCGAGGGATAAATATAAAAATCTGGCCCTAAACCGTAACTATCAAAAAATTCTAATTTTTCTTTATTTCGAAAAACCGCTAACCAATGTTGACCTTTTTGATTGTGATTATCAATGTTTAGAATAAAACAATAAGTTTCGCGATGGGGGGCCCTTGGTAAACGGTCCTTAGGGAATACGCCTAAAAAGTATTTTCGAGTTTCTGGATTGCAGTACATGAGAGCCATTAGTTGATGAGTATCCATCTTGTTTTGCCTCAAGTTTCTGGTAAACGCACTCGTTGAAGCTCGTTCGCGTAAAATTGTATTTTTTCAATTTAGGCAAATCAATTAAATCCTTCTGCCATGTCTCATTAAGAATATTGGCGAATATTTGATTAGTTTTAAAACGTTTTCTTCGAAATCGATGCCTGGTGTACGATTTTTGACTTTCTAACCATTCCAGTATCACTTTACGAGAAATATCTGGAAATTCTTTAAGATCTCTACGTTGCTGTACGAGGCGGGATGTTCGATATTATAATACACGGCCTTTAAGCGTTTTTTAATAGGGTCAGATAATTTCGATATTTTTTCATGGTATATTTAAAAGGTCTACAAAAAATAAGTGGAAAAAATACGAAGAAACGTGACCAAAATGAAATTTTTTTATTTTAGAGCATCAGTTAATATACATTTTTAATAGCCAAAAACTAGGGCGTTCTTTAGTTCTTGTAGATTGGTACTCATATAATTAAATAATAAATTTTTGTCATCTTCAAATCCGTATTCGGCGCGAAATTTATTTAATATAACAGATCGATCGATTAAAGGTAAAGCCTCAGATAGAGTTATTTCTACTCTATTTTCCCAGCTCCCTCCGCCCGCGTTACATTCCGGAGTATGGGCTAGAGATTTTTTACAATCGATATTTGGACAATTATCAGTCATGTCAAAAATAATATTAGTTAAATGATTAACCAATAATTCTTTCATATGAAGTCGCGCGGCTTTCCTGCTTTTGATTTCACGATCCAAAACTGGTTTTAAGATGAGAAGTCTTTCCCAATCCTTTAGCTTCAGACTAAAACCACTAGCGGTGGAATATAATACGAAATAATTTGCTTGATTGCCCCGTTCGTAGTAACGGATGTCCACGAGTCTATCATTAGACGAGTTTACAAAGCATTCCAGTTTGATCCTTTCATTTGAAATGGGAAGCCATGAATGAAACCGTCTCGAGTTATTTTTCAAAAAAGCGGTAATGTCGTCGGCAAATCGAAATAAAGTTAGCCAAGCCTCTTCTTTCAGATTCAATGTCGTCAGCGTATCGACTCGTCGAACGTTTATTTCGGGTTCTAAGGCATTTACCACCGTAATTTCGAGCTTCTCGGACAAGTTGTGCACGGGACCCATGTTGACCGTTAAATAATCAAATTTTGAAAGACGATGGCGTTTTTATTGCGGGGTATAGATAATATCTCGTTCTTGAGAAATAAGAATCGTGTTTTCAAATTCAGCGTATATTAAAACGCAAACATTTTCTGGCAGGGGTTTTTCAAATTTCATGGAGATTCGGACGCTGCCTGTTTGCGTCACGGAGCTGTGGCTCGAAGAGGCGAGATGCTCTTTTGTAAGATCCAACGCGTATAAACAGTTATCAATATCCACCCTGAGACGAAAAATGACAACACGCCTCAGGGTGGATTCGAACCACCGACCTCTGGGTAACCGTCCCATGCTCCAACCAACTGAGCTAACGAGGCTATACAACCTCACAGTAGCCCACAATCGAAGCTATACAGCTCCTGACTTTGATTAAGAGCAATCGGTGATCCCACCGTAATTGACGGATGGCATTGGGGTATCAATGTTTTTTTTATTATAGTCAAGAAATTCCAAACAATTTGGAACTCCTTGACTCTACCTGTCATTCCCGGTTGCGGATTTCAATTATCAATATCCACCCTGAGACGAAAAATGACAACAAACAAATTGTTTGGAATTTCTTGACTATAATAAAAGAACCATTGATACCCCAATGCCATCCGTCAATTACGGAGGGATCACCGATTGCTCTTAATCAAAGTCAGGAGCTGTATAGCTTCGATTGTGGGCTACTGTGAGGTTGTATAGCCTCGGTAGCTCAGTTGGTTGGAGCATGGGACGGTTACCCAGAGGTCGGTGGTTCGAATCCACCCTGAGGCGTGTTGTCATTTTTCGTCTCAGGGTGGATATTGATAATTGAAATCCGCAACCGGGAATGACAGGTAGAGTCAAGGAGTTCCAAATTGTTTGGAATTTCTGGACTATAATAAAAAAAACATTGATACCCCAATGCCATCCGTCAATTACGGAGGGATCACCGATTGCTCTTAATCAAAGTCAGGAGCTGTATAGCTTCGATTGTGGGCTACTGTGAGGTTGTATAGCCTCGGTAGCTCAGTTGGTTGGAGCATGGGACGGTTACCCAGAGGTCGGTGGTTCGAATCCACCCTGAGGCGTGTTGTCATTTTTCGTCTCAGGGTGGATATTGATAATTGAAATCCGCAACCGGGAATGACAGGTAGAGTCAAGGAGTTCCAAATTGTTTGGAATTTCTTGACTATTATAAAAAAAACATTGATACCCCAATGCCATCCGTCAATTACGGAGGGATCACCGATTGCTCTTAATCAAAGTCAGGAGCTGTATAGCTTCGATTGTGGGCTACTGTGAGGTTGTATAGCCTCGGTAGCTCAGTTGGTTGGAGCATGGGACGGTTACCCAGAGGTCGGTGGTTCGAATCCACCCTGAGGCGTGTTGTCATTTTTCGTCTCAGGGTGGATATTGATAATTGAAATCCGCAACCGGGAATGACAGGTAGAGTCAAGGAGTTCCAAATTGTTTGGAATTTCTGGACTATTATAAAAAAAACATTGATACCCCAATGCCATCCGTCAATTACGGAGGGATCACCGATTGCTCTTAATCAAAGTCAGGAGCTGTATAGCTTCGATTGTGGGCTACTGTGAGGTTGTATAGCCTCGGTAGCTCAGTTGGTTGGAGCATGGGACGGTTACCCAGAGGTCGGTGGTTCGAATCCACCCTGAGGCGTGTTGTCATTTTTCGTCTCAGGGTGGATATTGATAATTGAAATCCGCAACCGGGAATGACAGGTAGAGTCAAGGAGTTCCAAATTGTTTGGAATTTCTTGACTATTATAAAAAAAACATTGATACCCCAATGCCATCCGTCAATTACGGAGGGATCACCGATTGCTCTTAATCAAAGTCAGGAGCTGTATAGCTTCGATTGTGGGCTACTGTGAGGTTGTATAGCCTCGGTAGCTCAGTTGGTTGGAGCATGGGACGGTTACCCAGAGGTCGGTGGTTCGAATCCACCCTGAGGCGTGTTGTCATTTTTCGTCTCAGGGTGGATATTGATAATTGAAATCCGCAACCGGGAATGACAGGTAGAGTCAAGGAGTTCCAAATTGTTTGGAATTTCTGGACTATTATAAAAAAAACATTGATACCCCAATGCCATCCGTCAATTACGGAGGGATCACCGATTGCTCTTAATCAAAGTCAGGAGCTGTATAGCTTCGATTGTGGGCTACTGTGAGGTTGTATAGCCTCGGTAGCTCAGTTGGTTGGAGCATGGGACGGTTACCCAGAGGTCGGTGGTTCGAATCCACCCTGAGGCGTGTTGTCATTTTTCGTCTCAGGGTGGATATTGATAATTGAAATCCGCAACCGGGAATGACAGGTAGAGTCAAGGAGTTCCAAATTGTTTGGAATTTCTGGACTATTATAAAAAAAACATTGATACCCCAATGCCATCCGTCAATTACGGAGGGATCACCGATTGCTCTTAATCAAAGTCAGGAGCTGTATAGCTTCGATTGTGGGCTACTGTGAGGTTGTATAGCCTCGGTAGCTCAGTTGGTTGGAGCATGGGACGGTTACCCAGAGGTCGGTGGTTCGAATCCACCCTGAGGCGTGTTGTCATTTTTCGTCTCAGGGTGGATATTGATAATTGAAATCCGCAACCGGGAATGACAGGTAGAGTCAAGGAGTTCCAAATTGTTTGGAATTTCTGGACTATTATAAAAAAAACATTGATACCCCAATGCCATCCGTCAATTACGGAGGGATCACCGATTGCTCTTAATCAAAGTCAGGAGCTGTATAGCTTCGATTGTGGGCTACTGTGAGGTTGTATAGCCTCGGTAGCTCAGTTGGTTGGAGCATGGGACGGTTACCCAGAGGTCGGTGGTTCGAATCCACCCTGAGGCGTGTTGTCATTTTTCGTCTCAGGGTGGATATTGATAATTGAAATCCGCAACCGGGAATGACAGGTAGAGTCAAGGAGTTCCAAATTGTTTGGAATTTCTGGACTATTATAAAAAAACATTGATACCCCAATGCCATCCGTCAATTACGGAGGGATCACCGATTGCTCTTAATCAAAGTCAGGAGCTGTATAGCTTCGATTGTGGGCTACTGTGAGGTTGTATAGCCTCGGTAGCTCAGTTGGTTGGAGCATGGGACGGTTACCCAGAGGTCGGTGGTTCGAATCCACCCTGAGGCGTGTTGTCATTTTTCGTCTCAGGGTGGATATTGATAATTGAAATCCGCAACCGGGAATGACAGGTAGAGTCAAGGAGTTCCAAATTGTTTAGAATTTCTTGACTATAATAAAAAAAAAACATTGATATGCGTATAAACAGTTTCCATGAAGGTATCGCTGATAACTAATCCCATTTCCGACGTCGTTTAAATCGGTGTCTAACCCATCAAACAAAGACTGGTATTCTCGGGTGTAATTAAGAGATTTATTCGTATTGAAATTTGGGGTAAAAGCTTGATCAGGGAAATTTGAAGGAAATTTAACGTAAAATGCTTAAAATTAAAGGGATTTGTATCGAGCGAATCGTTTTTGCTTTTATTCGTTACCAAACCAATAACAACACGGTTGGGCACTAAACCTAAAAATACGTTTTCCCGTTGAGTTCGCCATGATGACGAAACTCTTCATCGTAATGTTTGTCAAAGGGTAATGGCGGGTGTTTTTCTCATTATAGCCGCGTGAGACAAAACAATTTGATCCATGTTTGGTACATGTTTGGCGTATAAACTAACTTCGAGAAGTTCAATTTTATATTGTTTATTCGCTTCTGTGCTAATAATAGAAAAAGCGTTAGGAGCGCGAAGTAATCTAACTCGAACATCCACATCGTTAATTAAAAATTTCTCGAGTTTGGTAATATCTAAAAATAAAGGCATTAAAAATTCGAAAACATTTGATTGGTTGACAAAAGTTGCGCGAGTTTTAATGCCATTTTTGATAGAATCAGCCGCTACAAAAGCATTTTCTGGTTTAGAGGGATAATCGCTGTAATACCCCCACGCGGTTAATTGACTTTCTTTGGCCGCCGGCCCGTAATTTAAATGAGTTGCCAAGTAGGCCTGATACGTATAAAGAGCATTTGAAGATTGCACCGGTTTAGTTCCGAGATATCCCTCAACTTGGCTAAAAAGACTTGCAATAGGAATGTTACTTAAGGACACTTTTTTCTCGTCAGGTTCTAAGACGGTCCGGTCCGTATGAACAATACGACCCCTAACTTTAACGCGTAGTTTCGATAAATCAAGATATAAGGGATTTCCAGCGATAAAAAACTCTATTTGTTCGGTATTTTCATTTACGGGGGAAATGGGGTGATATTGAGTCGTTTTATTGGAAATAATATTTCTATTTAACAGGGGACGAGTAAACAATTCTAAATTAGACATCATTCCTTCGTAAAGAGCCATTTTTTCAATCTAAATAATCCGATCTAATTTGACGAGGTTCTTTGCCTTTTTTTCGTAGATTTTTAAAGCGTTTGTCAGAGCCTAGTTTTAAACCCTTGCGTCTCCTTTTATTGCCACTTCCACTCTGAGGTCTAATGGTATTATCCACCACTTTATTTATCAAGTTGGCTACGGCAATTCGCGAGTTTCTTTTTAAACTGGGTTTAGGATCCATTCCTCCTTGAATATCTTTAAGAATGTTATGACTCATGCTTAACGCTTCAGGGCCCAAATTTGAAGCTAACGGTTTTAAAATTGGTGTGACATATTTTAATAAAGACCTAAAAATTGAACCCAAACCTCTTCCTGATTGGTAGACACCACCGTGGAAACCGCGGATCCCACTTCCTCTTTGTTGAGAACTATAATATTCTAGATATCTATTCATAATGACGATTCTTTATGAAATGAAGCTTTACTAACGTTCGACCTTTATTTGTAAAGGGAATTAATTCGTTAAAATCCGTTTTTAATTCAATTTCTATAATTCGATTTGAGTCGAGACCTAAAGGATAATAATCAATGTTTAAAAAATTAGCTTCCTTTTGGTCATTATTTTCTTGGCTGGAATTTTCAAATTTTAGAGCTCTTAGCAACATGCTTTCGGTGTCACCCGTTAATTGTGGTAATATTATATCGCTATAAATATACATAATGTGAATGCCTCTTTGTAAATCGTAGGGATACTCACTCGTCACTTCTTCTTAAACGGCATCTTGATTGATTCGAAAACCTAACATATCGCCTAACCCCCCAAGGTGATCGTCTGGATGAGAGACGAAATGAAAACAAATCCAAACATTTTTATCGCACGAAACCTTGACCGTCCCATTTTTATTTACCGAAAACTGAATACTTTTTGGGTTAACTTCGGCGGGTAAGGCCTCAATCATAGCAGAAAAAACATCTATTAATAAATCTCCCCCTTTGTTTTTCTTATAAAAACTTTTTGATTGGCCTCGAGTTCTTTCACGATTTATTTCAAACACAAATTGAAAGCTATTCGGTTCAATGTCAATCTTTACCACGAGCGGATCAAGAGTACCCCCCTGGTAAATAAATCGGCTAAAGATTCGCTCATTTTGAAACGAATACCCGTCGGTAATTCTAACGCGAGTCGAAAATCGTTTTCATTTACTTTTAAAATATTAAAAGAACATCCCCTTAGTTGACGTAATTTTATTTGCTCTTTTAAAGCGGCTCAAAATTTTTAAATGCAAACCAAATGGAATAATTTCTTTATTTCGACGATTGTACATGGTCACGTAATTTTTGCCATCCAGTTGAACAGTAGTTTCGGTATTGTCACCACCCATGATAAACAATTGATTGTGAACTCGAAAATTAATCGAACTATTTTTATCCGCTTGAAATTTCTTATAATTAGCGTGTAAATTTCTAGTACTAACTAAAATATTCTTTTGATATCCGCTTAACTCTAAATTTAAAATATCAGCGAGAGAACCGCTAATTGAACGCTCTACGTACGGGGGGAGAGTAATTTGAAAGTATTTTTCTTCATTACGATTGATAATATCAAATTTTATATTATAAGCGCGTAAAGGCTCGTAATTTACACTTTCTTTTAATTTTTCTAAAATCTCCTCGTACATGGAAAAGGGAACATAAACGTTATTTTCATCAATTTTCCCTTTAAAAACCATTTCAGGATCCAAATTAAAATTATAGTAAACGTAATCGTTTTGGTTTGAAAGAACCGGGTTACCAAACGGATTTATTCTGTAATCGATATAATGCCATTCTCCTTAATATATATTTTTTCTGTTTTGGGGTCCATAAAATTATAACCCGTAATATTCGAATGAAACGCGTACGGAATATTTAAGAGCTGACTTAATTGAGGCGATAAACGAATTTCGATACCTGGAGGGGCCGTCATTTTAAAACTAGGATCATTCGCGTAATTAAACTGAACTTTAAAAACTACCCCTCGAACTCGGTTAAATATAGTTAAACTTAACGCGCCGCAAATTTTTTGGGCTTAGGTCTCGTTAATAACGCGTCCTCGCTCGTCTAAATCAGCGGATATGCTCACTGGTTTAATCAAAACTCTGTAATTTGACCAGTGCTCGTACGAAGGAGGGGATGGCTGGGGTAAAGTTGTTATCGGGGGGCTCAATGTAGGTACTGGTTTATTTTCGGGGACCTTTTCAATTGGTATAGGTTCAGACTACTACAGGAGGCTTTATACCAGATTGATCCGCTTCTTTCGTAGGGGGTTGAATAGGGGAAATAGATGGCTTTAAGGGCGCGGTTTCTTTAAGCGATAGTTTTGTACTTATAGATGGAGGGGTATCGATTTTTGCAACCTCGGATATTATAGGAGAGCTAATTAAAGTAGTTTCACCCTGGGGTTTTGAATCTGCTATATAATCAGACTGCGAACTTTTCTTGGGCACTTTTGAATCGAACACACCTCTTTGACGTAATCTTTTTTCAACCAGCGGAGATGGAATCCTTATATCAATGTAATTATTCGTATATTGCAAACTTATCTTTCGAGTATACTTGCTCAACGGTATAGGACTTAGAAAATTATGTTGAACAAATTCGTTTTCTCTAAATTCAAACACAGTTGCTAACGGAGACATAGAAGGAACACGTACTTCAACGTTATCCGCAGTGCGAATGCTTAAAAACCGAGGTAATTTTTTGTCAATTAACGGATTTCTTGAAAATAGGTCTAGATGTTTATTATCTCCCGCCAAACGATTGGTAATACCAAATTCAATTTTTTCCCTCGTCAGCTCGTTCTCTTGAATTAGTTTACTAATTTCATTAATTAACATTTCTTGCAAGGAATATTCTATAATTTTATCATTTTGGGTGGTGGCTTTATAACTCTCAGGAGGTAATTCGAGTTTATAGTAAATAGAGGGTTCGTCTAGTAAATTATTTTGATTATTCTCGTCCGTCAAAATCCAAAAGTTGTTATATTTGGGACCGCTCACGTTATGCCAGGACGCGGGATAGATTATTTCGCTTAACCCAACGCTCCATTCGTGATTATTAAGTTGTAGCTCTTTAACGAGTACATTTTTAAATGAACTTTGAGTATTATTTGGAAAAATATCGAGTGAGGCGTTAGAGCTTAAAGTACAATGGAATTGTTCCATAACGTAACGGAACCAAATGTTAAATGATAGTTTATTATTAGAATTATTTCTTTTAAGAGCAAAAAAATACTAGCGTGGTTTAAGGGTAGGAAATATTATTTTTATCGAAGGGGATTCGAACCCCGGACTTCTGTTTTATAATATTACATATTTTAACCCCTAAACCACGCTAGTCTTTAATTTTACAGTCATATAATTTTTCTTTTTTTTCTTTTCTTTTAGCGGACTGTAAACACCTCTGGCCGTATATTACCACTCTTTTGTGGCCAGTGTGTAATATATTTTTTTATGTGTAATATATTTTTTTACCATAATTATTACTGCGCATGGCCTGTCCCTTTCTTATGGTTGGCAAACACTTTTATTTTTTTATTGCTACGCATATCTTTACTCTTTAATCTTCTACAACATTAAGTTTCATAAATTGTAAAATTGCATGATTTACTCTATTCTTCAATGTCAGTTTAATTTTAGGTTGAGAATCAGGCTTTTCATCTTCTTCAATTTTAAGTTTCATAATTGTAAATTTTTTGTGGTAATCTTATAGTTTTAGTTTCTTCAGCATTCTAATACCGGTTGTGGTTATCTTATAGTTTAAGTTTCTTAAGCATTAAGTTTGATTTTCATTCCCATAGTTTTTGAAGAGGTAAATTGACTCTTTTGCATGATTTTAGTAAAGCTTACTGGCGAATTGAACGGTTTTTCTCTTTTTTTGCATGTAATGATGCTTGATGGGGTAGCTGAATTTTTTTTATTCTAATACTGGTTATGGTTATAAAAATATATTCACTCATACCACCAAATACCGTTCGCGTTGAATAGATGGAAAAGAACCATTCGTTGTCCTTGTGCAAGACTCTACGATGAGATTGACGAATCAGAGTAGTACTATTAACGGGCGACTTGGTTGTTATAAATTTCGTCCGAAGCGTAACGTTTTGGATCTCAATAACTTTTTGCAACTACTTAAGCCCAGACATAGGTTCGTGATAACTCGAAATACGAGTCCATTTTTAATTGAAGAGTCTTGCATTCACTCTAAAAAAAACCACCGCTCCAAATGATCAAAGAGCATGGCTCAATAGTCTGTAGTGTGAACGCAGCTAATGCTTTTTGATTCTACGAGCGGGGGTATACAAAACGCGATATTGGTAGAATGTGACGAAACACCAACTTCGCATAAAAGCAGTTCTGCTCGGTTGAGCTGGAACCCATAAATTGACTGAATGTCTTACTAGAGTAAGAACCTCTCTAAATTGATACAAATTTCTACTACCATAAAAAAGCCTTATATTGGTGAGGCGTTAACTATCCAAGAAAACGACTTAGACCTTATATCGAGCAAATACAGACGGTGCAAAGATGGAAACATTGAGCTCAAGAAGTCGGTCTGCTGATCCCCGAACCATGGGTCTTAAATCTTTCATCGAAAATCATTGCGAGGATCAAACAATTTACAAAAATTGTCAATGGACGGGATTAAAACTTTGAAGAGATGATCGGAACTTTCAATGATGTTCTAAATTCTAACTCTGAGTTTCAAATAAAACTTGAGAATGACGTCACTACCTTTGGAAAAAGGTTTCATTTGAAACTGAATATTGCTTAAGGCAAAAATTATCTACGAGTGGAACTCAAGAAAAATATCTACGCGGGAAACTCAAGGAATTCTTTTCTTACAACTGGCATAATTTTAAAAATAATAAATACATATTTTTAAATTGTATAATATACATTAAAAAAATTACACATTTTATATTACACATTTTATTGTAATATATTACAAACACATTTTTCGTAAAAAAATTCAATTTATGATTGTTCTTTTACTCGTGATAATTTTTGGATGTTTTGAAAGTAATAGTCCAGGCTCACATTATATAGTATTTCTCCACATGACACAGGTATTAATACGAGCTTCTTTAGAACTTGGTAAATAAGTAGCGATAACCACAAGTACGGCGCAAAAATAACCAAAACATAGTACATGTCTCCTTGCAAAAGTCCAATTAGAAAAGCGATTGGCACAGTCAATGGGCTTATTAAAATCAAGAAAAAGGCCGCAAAATATTCCACCGGTAACAACATAAGAAATATCCAAATTATCAAAATTGAAAAGAGCGGATAAGTTAGAATAATTTTGACCAGAGCTACGAATATCGATTCCCACATGATGAAAAGTTCACGAGTAACTAAGATTCTATCATTAGAAATCTAAAATATTTATTTAAAAATTAAAAGAAACGCCCACAGTAGTGGCAGAATTTGTCCAAAGGTTCTCCCATTTTAATGTAGATGTAAAGAAGCGGTAAAAAACTGGTTATCAAATAAATTGGATCAGCAGATAAGATTGACATAACAAAACCAATAGGAACGAGAATGGGGGTTAGCAACGTTACCCCAAACCCAATAGCAAATCGCCGAGTATACGAATCATTATATTTCCATCGTTTAAAATAATTACATTGACAATAACGTTTAATAACAATTTTTTCTGGCGTTTTTCTTGACATGACGATCTTGAATAAGTGGTTATAAATTATGAACCTCTTTAATATATGTCAATATATTCTTCAATAACCCGCAGAACAATGATATAAAACCCCCTTATTTTCTATTGGTTATTCGGAAATAGAGACCAACAAAAAATAATAACAAATTTAATTCGTGACACCACCACTTTACAAAATTCTCCGAGGGAAAGTGATTTTCACGAAAGACCGCGCGCGAAACAACCGTCTTTGTATAACGAGAAGAGAGAACCTCACTAGACTAGTACGTCAGAAGAGAGCCAAGACGTTTTAGGCTCCCGTGTACAAAGCGAAAGCCTTCCGGCGCGAGCGGAATCTTTTTGCAAAGAGTTGGGGGTGTCAAAAACAAGTTCTCTCGAACCCAGGGAGTGGCTCTAGAGCTTGGGGCGGGCAAGGGGGTCGAATTTTTTATTATTGGGGGTGTACTTTACTACTATTTGACCTAGACAAAACAGGAAATCTTACATGAAAAGTACCTAAACCCGGACTCTGGCTATTGACCGTCTGACCTATCTCCATCCCTATAAAACGAATTTTGGTCCAGTACTATTTCACACACCCACCTTCAAACACAGCGAAGCAAGATACATAAACGCTACTAAACCAAAAATGAATATGTGCATTGTATTACTGGTGTGGGGTGTGTTATTCAGTGCTAGTGAATTAGCTAATTTCAATCCCATGTTGGATGTAATTATGGAGGAAGAGGTGTTGGAGGAGTAGGAGCTGGAGAATTGGAGTTTGAAAATGAACCGTGGTGTGACGACGACGAGGAGTATGATGAGGTCCCTATGGAACCAATCGAAGCACATTATGAATTTATGTAAGCTATACAATTATTATCATAATTAATTATTTAAATGGATTTGAGAAAAGTTAAATTATACTATTATATCATTTTAATTCAATATTTGAACATAACGTAGTATGGGTTAAAATTAAATGATTAGTTTTGACTAGTCACGACTGAAAGGGTAAAGTGAAAGGGTTAAGTAAAAGTAAAAAGGGTTAAGTGTACGTGAAAAGTTGTTTCTATATATGTGTCACATTTAATTTATATTAGAAAATTTTATAGGGATTATGATACACCAGCCTCCCCTGACCCTCAGTATACTGAAAATTTCTACTCAAGAAATCCACAGCGTTATATTCCTTTTTATAAAAATCAAATATAAAAAAATTCAAAATAAAATTATGAAAGCTTTAATCATGTTTTGGCTTATATTTTAACACTTATACATATTTTTTAAAATTTAATTTTTACATAAAAATGTATTCGGCATCATCATCCGAATCTGCTAGATCGGCAACCGAGATATTTAGCAAATCCTCATTGTTTAGGAGGAAATCTCCATAAAATTTTACCGATTCGCGCGCGCACTTTGACGGGGAGATATGATGCATTGAACAACATACTTTAGATTTTCCGAACTTTTCACAGCCGAGTTGTTCTAGATTAATCACGGGGGCATTTAACAAGGCTGCTAACTCCTCACACTTCTCCAGCCCCTTGCTGTATATAATCGTGTTCTTATTAACACTTAACTTATCCAGATGTTGCTCGAGTACCGAGTACCGTGCCAACCCGTCAGGTTCCACCGACAATATGTGTTCGAGCTCATGATCTTGGGTGGGAGGATATCGCTGGATAAGGGGGGTTTATAAGTCGATAGATATATCACTTTCACTTTGTTATTAAGAAAGATTCCAGCAGATAATTTCTTTACTTTAAATCCGTATTCCATTTTTCCTTTTTGTATGTTGTAAGCTTTCCCCGATCGCGTATACAGCATATCATCAATTAACACCTTGTTCAAGTCTATAAATTAAAAATTTATTTTTCAGGCCAAACTGCCCGTATTGTCGATCTACGGAAACGCACGAAGTTGCGTATCCGTTTCCATCATATCCAATTCCAACAATCTACTGCATGAATGAACTTTGCATGCACTATCTAACCAACGTTAAAATCTATATTCAAGATACATCTTATTATGTAAATGTTTTTACTAATGATGGTGGTTGTAGAGTCTCAAAATATCTAGATATTTCTTTACGTATTGAGAGTCTTCTCCCTAACAAACGAAATCTGGAAGATTTTGAAATTGTGAGAATTAATTACGATTAATATTTCAAAATCTTCCAGGTTTGGTTTCTTCCTTTTGTAAATGCTCCTTTCATCCGAAAACATGTACAACATTGGTCAAATCCATCAAATAAAAATTTGTTTCAGTGTCTGGTGTGATAACTGTGGTTCTAAGGACATACACGAAGCTGTGTACCCATTTCGTTCACACATGCTTTCAGCATTCTACTGCATGAACGAACTAAGTGGACATTATCTAACACTCGTTGAAATGGTTGATGTTGATTACGATCTTACTGTAAATGTTTTCTTTTGTTGATTTCTCGTTGAGTACAGTCGCACGTTTTTTCGCTCTCCGCCTCTTGCATAGTTGATTAGGTTTAGTTTGTTTTCGTTTTGTTTATCTCGTCTTCTATTAAAACCGAATGCGTTATCTATCGTGATGCCTGATAAAAAAGACAAAGACGACGCTAAAAAAGTGAAGAAACCGCTCACGAAAGATAAGTCGTCCAAAATCAAAGGCATACCAGGACCTTGCGGCATTTGCGGTATTTGTGACTACGGTATTCACGGTAAGCAGAAATTTATTGCGTGCAAGATATGTACTTTGAATTCCCATACGGAATGCTACGCCATTAATAACGAGGATCTACCTCTGCTCTACAAAGACGGTTTAAGCCTGTTTAAATGTGCAGCTTGTAAATCTAATCGCTACAATGACCAAGGTATAAATGCACCACCCAGAAAATTTATTGAGTCTGAGTCTGATACCGAAGCGGAAGTGATTGATAATGAGGAATCCGTGCACGAGGTAACGCCCGAGGATAGTTTTGTGGCCATCCTGAATTCCTTTATGGCAGTGGGCAGTTCCACCCGAGTCAAGGATACCGTTTTTAGAAAAATCCAAGACACTCTGGACACATTGGTCAAGATGATCAAGGTCCTGTCAACCGATGTAGTCGTCCTCAAACACGAAAATATTGAGCTAAAGACTGAAGTCCTCTCAATTAAACTACAACATAGTGATATATTCTCGAAACCTTCTAATCATTGTCCTACCGACTCATCAGGTGTTGATTGCGTAATCCTCACAGATAGGGCAAAGGACGGTTTCGTAGAAGTGAAACTATCTAAGCCTAAACCAAGTTACAGCAATATTCTTAAAAAAATGCCAAACATACAACAATCGCAGTCGCGTTTTTGGCACCACTCAACACAAGTAAAGAGTAAGGAAAATTCCATTAAAAAAGTGTTTCTGACGGGCGGCAAAAATTCGGGAATTCTGCAAGGGCTGGCCCCTAAGCCAAGGGTCGCATTAGACTCTCGTAAAAAAGCCCTTTTCGTATCACGATTGCCTAGTACTGTAACGAACGACGAGCTAAAATCGTTTATCCAATTAGACACTGATTTGCCCACCGTAACCTGCACTCGAATGAATACCAAGTATCCTAGTTACTCTTCATTTTACGTATCATGTGATGAAGCAGAGTTTGACAAATTACATGACGCTAATAATTTCCCTATTAACTCCTTGATATCTCTGTTCCGTGGTTCTCTCAAGCCTGAACAACATTTTTCCTCGAAATTACCACCCGTTGATTGTGTCCAGAACAGCACCGCTGACCAGCTATTGTCTTTAACAACCAATGATGACTAACAACCTTACAATAATTTATCAAAATGTCAGAGGCTTACGTACTAAAGCCGACAATTTTTTGGCAATGTACTAACGAACGCCTCACACATCTGCTTGACTGAAACTTTTTTAAACGACGATTATTTTAATTCCGACTATTTCCCAAATTCTTTTACTGTTTATCGCAACGACCGACAGTCCTACGGAGGCGGGGTTTTGATTGCAGTGTCTAGATCTGTCAAAGCTATCAGACGACAGTACCTTGAAGCTGGTTTTGAAGCGGTTTGGATTGAAATCGCTTTAGCTAACAAGCTCAAGATGTTACTGGGTAATATCTATTTACCGCCCAACCTATCCGTCTCGAAATACGAGGAACTTTCTACTTTTATTGGGAATACCTTATCCTCTTACGACGGAAATGTTATTTTAATGGGTGACTTTAACCTACCCAAGGTTCATTGGCATTCACTCGACACCAGTAATTGCTCTCACTATATTAAAGCGAAGGCATCACTAATTATTAACTTAATGCAGTTCTGTACCTTAACACAAGTTAATACGATACTCAATCATCAAGGGAACGTCTTAGACCTCTGTTTTGTCCGCAACAATAACGTTACCATTGAACGTGGAATACCACTTGTCCCAGAAGACAACTATCATCCAAACTTGAGGATATCCTACCACAGTAATTTCGACAACATGGATCGAGAGAAGATGCCTACTTATTCATTTAAATTGGGAGATTATCACTCCCTTTATCTTCATCTTGCGGCCACCGATTGGAGCTCTCTATACAATTCTCAAGACTGCAACTTTAGCGTTTCCCGTTTAACTTCAGTCTTGCGTAATGCCATGGACCTTTACTTCCCTAAAAACATACTGAACCATAAAACTAAAATGCCAATCCTAGATTATCCTGGGTGGTTCTCGGCGGATCTAAGGAAGGCTATAAAGAGGAAAAAATATCTACACGGGAAACATATCGCTTTCCATCCGTAGCACACAAAATATCTTACGATCAACAACGGACCATTACTAAGAAATTAATACGAAGAGATAAATCATCTTACTTGGCTTCTATTTCCAGTTCAATAAAAATGGACTCCAAAAAATTTTGGTCGTTCGTGAATGACAAAAGGAAGCCTCAATGCCATCGTATAAACCTTATAAAAAATAATCAGTTACTCACTGATAACGAAGCAATCGCCGAAGAGTTCTCGCGTTCCTTCGCCAACGTAGCCCGCGACACTTCTGATCCAGACGGGCCTATTTTTGGTGGGAATATTGTTCCTAATGAATTCCATGATCTCCACATTACAGAACAAGATGTCAACGACGCTATCGACAAACTGAAGCCTACCACAACATGTGTTTTTTATTGCATACCAAACTTCATAATAAAAGGATGCAAGGATCATCTTGTTGGGCCAATGATGCACGTATTTAACCTGTCCCTCAAAGCCGGCGTATTTCCGGAATCATGGAAAATTGCTGTTATCTCTCCTATTTACAAGAAAGGCTTCAAGGGTGATCCTGAAAATTTTCGCCCTATATCCGTTCTCGACTCACTAAGTATGTGCTTTGACGATATTATGCACAAATATCTTTACAGCTGGTATAAACTCTACATACCCGAGACACAACACGGATTCGTCAAAGGACGCTCGGTAGAAACTAATTTCTTATCCTTCGTGAATCTCGTAGAACCTATAATATCTAATCGTGGCCAGGTTGACACTGTTTATATTGACCTGTCTAAGGCGTTCGACCGAGTATCGCATCCTCGACTACTCAGAAAACTTGAGGCACACGGGCTTACCGGTGTCTTGGTGTGAAGATTACCTGACCAACCGTAACAACGTCATCAAATGCAACGGCGTTATCAGCTCCGCCTCGTTCAAGGTCGAATGTGGTGTGCCGCAGGGCTCCTCTTTGGGACCCCTTTTATTTAACATATACATCTTTGATATCCCACCACTTATTGCACACTCTGATCTTTTTCAACTGGCGGATGACCACAAACTATGCAAAAATATAAAATCACCTGAAGATTGTAAGCACTTGCAACATGACTTGTATCAGTTGAACAAGTGGTGTCTCGCCAACAATATTCCGATTAATGGTGATAAAACTGTCGTGATGTCATACACTCGCAAAACAAACCCCATTTATTATAATTATCAAATAGGTGCAACTATACTTAAAAGGGAATCCATACTTAAAGACCTTGACGTATACTTTGATTCCAAACTTTTGTTTACCTATCATATTCAACAAACTATAAACAAAAGTACTAAAGTGCTTGGTGGTGCCCTCAAAATTTCACGTCAGCTCAACTCGGGCATCTGTTTTTTAACGCTATTCCGTTCGCTTATTTTATCAGAAATTTCCTATGGCTCACTTATATATGGTAATACCTGTAGTAAGAATTTATCTAAGTTAGAGTCCATTCAAAAAAATTTATTTATCTCAATAATCTATTTTTTGATAAAAACTCGACCAAGGAATATAGCGATTGCCTTTTGAAACTAAAACTGGACAGTATAAAATCGAGTCTAATTAAAACCGATTTAAAATTTCTACATAGACTCGTATCAAGAAAACTAGACTGTTCGGCAGTATAATGCACATTATCTTTCAACTGTAATCAGCGTACCCCAAGAACACGTAACCTCTTCTATCCTGTGACCAATACGCCACCATGTATGAGTCGTATCATGTCAGCGTACAATAACTTTGGATTTTCTAACGACCTGTTTAGTAGCAAAAAGCTACGCTCTCATGCAGTGATTCTCAAAAATCTTAAAATTTTAATTCCTGCCACTTTTTTATCTATTATTTTAGTTTTACATATCCCTTTAACTTAATTTTTTGATATGTAATACATGTACACCAACTTGCTGGTACTTCTGTACTGTTTTGGGTACAATAAAAACATTTATTATTATTATTATTATTAATGAAAGGGGGTGCAAATCGGCTAAATTTATGTGAATTTCTTTATATATTGAGAGTCTTCTCCCTAATAAACGAAATCTGGAAGATTTTGAAATTGCAAGAATTAATTACGATTAATATTTCAAAATGTTCCAGATTTGGTTTCTTCCTTTTATTTGTAAAAAACGTTCCTTTTTTAATGTAAATAAAAAAATATGTAATATGTACCAAGACGTAAGTAATCATATCTGCTAAACTTAAACAAATTGGTTTTAAGGTCAGTTTATCTTTTTTTAAACACTCTCTACGCATCTCTTCCCTTTGCTGCAATTTCAGAACGGTGACTATTTAAACAATGTTTAAAATGTATAAATGCAACCATTCTATTGTTATGAAGGTCCAGGTATAAATGCAACCATTCTATTGTTATGAAGGTCCAGATAAGTTTTTTCAAAGTTATTAAAGACTTCTCAAATACGGTTTTTGCTCATTAAAAAAAAAATCGTGATTTTTTTTATCACTTCTTCATGCTCCATTAAAATGTGATAAACACATTCAGATAAAGGAATGGTGACGTTATTGTCCGTGTTCAGTATATTTACCGGTAAAAAAGTTTTAAAGTAGTCCTCGATCGTTTTTTATTAAGTATACATTCCCAAACTACCATGGGTATGATGATGGTGTTTAAAGTTATCACTAATTCGTAATTTGTCCCTATTGGATATACGGCTATCTTCTTAGTAGTTAGATGTAAATGTCGAGTGCTGCGTTCTAATATTTATAAATAATCTATTAGAATAATCTACATAGAAAATAAGTTTAAAAAATACTTACGAGTCGTTAAGCTGGCCATGGCAATGGGAGACTGGTGTTCAAAGAGCGTCAAAAGTTAGTTGGTATTCGGTGCAACGACAACAAACTTGTGATGCTTTCTAATGTTAAACATCGGAGTTTTTATACTAAATTTTTAACCTGCATTTTTGATTAAATAGATAAAAAGCGTTTCAATTCTTTCCTATAACCTGAATAAAAGTTATAAAAAAGTTTCAATTCTTCCATATTACATACTTAACCTCAATTTTAGAAAAGCGAGACTACGTTGCGATATACAAAAAAAATACTAGGTTAGAGGAAGAAAGACTAGTTATATCATTAATCTTCAAAACTGTCTAAAAGATTTCTAAAACAAGTATGAAAAAACTGGCCCCCGAAAATAATTATAGAACTTGCCCTCAATTTTCATAAAAACGAGTAGGCTTTGGTGAGTACGAAAAAAATAGTAAAAAGAATAAAAATTATTAGGTTGAAAGGAAGAAATATCTCTAACGCAGAGAGTCTAGTGTGAAAAAACGACCCAGATAGAAAATTTACGTCTCGAGAATCGTGACGTTTGAGGAAAAAAAATCTAAAATTGAAGGGTATAAAATCAAGTGGAATTTTAGAGTCCATACACATTATCAACTTGACTGTCGATATGAATACATCCTCTCTGGGTAAGCGTAAAACCTTTGATTTGACCGAAAGATATCCCGACTACGCTGATATTGACGATGAGTTTGAAACCCAGGCGCAGTTTTAACGTAGTAAAAACAGAAAGTACTATCGCAAATCAAGGCGGTATAGTTCCAAAATACGATTTGAAAAAGCACTCTCAATTATTTTCTATAACCTTACCAGCCCAGGCTGATGATTACTACATAGATATTAAAATATATGAATATTTTTTGCCATGGCTTCCTTTCATTACCTTATTTCGTTAAACCTTTTCGAAAGAACTCTCCCTTTAAATTCCCCTTAAAGATCCATCGTAAATGAGACGTACTATAGGGATCGCGGAGCTTTTTTCGCGGACTAATTTTAAAGAGTATATAAAGCTTATATTTTCTCTCTAAAAGCATCACTTTCATTCGAAGCATTTCAAATACAAACTTAAGATGCTTAGAGCTGCTGCCATAGTAGAATTTGAGTATCTGAATGGCTGAAACGAGACCCGATCCTTCGGGAACGGCCCGGACATCGTGATTAAGGAGTTGGCCGTAGCCACCGTCGCTGCCTTGCCGACGGTGGTCTCTTGGGCGTTCCAGCCTCCCTATCAAGCCAAATACTTGCCGTCAGCCGTTGCCCGGACCAACCGCTACGTCACCGCCGAAATCCACGGGCTGGACTTCAACGGCGGTTACGTGGCCTACGAAACTTTTAATAATGTAGAAGCCAATCTGTACTAAAATCATTTTTACACATCCGCTTCAGAAGTGTAAAAATTAAGCATTTCCAAGAATGGTCTTTAGTATAATCGTATAATACCTCTATTAATACCTAATAATAAAATATTAAGTTGGTTTTTGATGGCTAAGGTCTTAGTTATCAAAAGCAGGCCTATTATTAGGATATTACAAGAGCGAAAAAAATGAAGATTTTTAAATTTGGGTTTTCGAGTAGATTTTAAACTGTCCCCTATATTAAACTACGACAGAATCTTGCTAAATTTACCGAGAGAATTTTTTTTACTAAAAAATGTAGGTTGACTAGACTATTTTTTTCCTATATTTTCAATGCCTTCCTATAAATTCCTGTAATAGAAGGAGTTCTCCTATATTTCCACTTTTTTCGGTTATCACTTTATTCATTTTCGAATAAAAGTATAATTTAAAATTTTTCAAAATTTAAAAAATTCCCACCAAAGGTATCGAGTTAAAAACAGATGAGTAAGATTTTAAAGAACATCAAAACGCGATAAAAATGTTATATCAACGGCGTATTAAAATATATTATATTTTTTCCTATGAGTTTCCTGTTACTTACCTTATATGTCCGTTATTATTATCCTATATTTCCTATAAGTTTAATATCATTTTATTATATCGATTAAATTATCTTTTGACTTTTACTTTCATATCTTTTTTGTTTCGTAACCTGCATACGCCTGATAGAAAAGGTAATGTTTTACAGATAAAGGTTTTTTGGCAGACACAGGAATTAATTTTTGGGGCTTAATCTATTGAAAGTAAGTTTTTAGAGAAATTAAGACCAGTTTCGCCACACTGGGGTGGCTTTATTTACTTTAGGTTTAATTAAATACGTTTCAAATTTAAAATTATATCGCACATTTAGAAGGGATGTTTCAAATTTGAGAAATAGAAATATATTACTAGTTGATAACTAGATTCCTTTTTTTCTAAAAGGGAAAATAAAATTGCGTCTCTCAATTTCTCTAAATAAATTTCTTAACTTTGAAATATATATTCTTATGTTTGAAGTATAAATAACTTGAATTATATCCTACATTCGTTGGAGTGTAGGCCAATTTTCAGAAATGAACTGAAACGTTACTGATATAAGCATTAAATACTGCGATATTTTCTATTTAAAACGTGAATAACTGAACAATTTTTACATTTATCTTCGTACAAAGAACTATAATTTATAAATTGAAATTTTATTTGCCACGGTGAATATAATATTATTCGTTATTAATTAATGGACGGATACTTCATGGCGGTTACTACAAGTTTTATTTGTGGGGGAGCTTTTGGACATTAGTCCTTCATCAGTCGAGGTTTTTCAAATAAGTGAAGAACCTGTTACTTCTATAAAAAAGAAACCGGGGGGTTTACACGACTAGAAATAAAATGGGGGGAGGTGTTTTGCGCGTGTATATGGCGGGATTGGGTTAGATTATCCACACTCACAAAGGAAAGCTAAGGGACCAATAACATTCCCCTTAAAATATTCTAAGCTACCAACATTGTAGTGGCTTTTACTTTACGGGAGTCCAGCACCTAAAGAACTCGATGTTTAAATCAAAAATATGACAAGCTTGGACTGTTTCTATAAAAAGACCATGCATCGAAGACGAGAGATTGTACAACAACGATTGTAGTTGACAAGATAAGTTAGAAAATATTGAACCGTTGAGGCGGGTAGAAAAAACTTCGAGTATACGCGAGATATAAATTTAAAATCCATGTTAATATTTACTAGGGTATAAAAATGTAGACTTCGACTTCACAACACCGGAGGTTTGCAGTAAACAAAAGACATGAATTATCAGTCAAAGTCTAAAAAAATTTACATCTTGAAAAAAATATATTCTTAAAGTCGAGGAATCAAACTATTGTTACTCTATATTTTGCGCGTTAAATTAAAAACGAAATCATGGACGGGAACAAGAAAGAAACGAAGAGTTACACCTATACTGACGTTGCAACCTCGTGAGATGAGTCGGCACGCGACACACCGGTTAGGTTAACTGAAATATTAAAAAAGAGTATCCTTGAAATTACATCCGATGAGTATATGGAGTTCGAGAAAATAAGGAAGGATATTATCGACAGCCGGAACTCGTTCAAAAACTCGGGAAAACTTTTAAAGCAGTTGAATTGGTTTGCGAATAAGTACGAAAAACGCGATTACGGTTCCCGCTAAATTCGTATACCTAACTAGGTCGTTCGAATAAGAATGGACGCTTTGCGTTCCTACTAGAGTTTTTAAGATGCCAAAGGCTTTTTGTACTCATTTACATAATCGGCATATCAGCGCCTTTAAAGATATTAACTTATCGAGAGACATGAAAAAAATCATTATGGCCACTATTTTGTCAAATAACGAAATAGACAGAAAGAAAGCCATCGCAAAAATAAGAATGTGCCAGGAATCCGAGTCGATTTCCACCCAGGAGGAAC